>CM062818.1:1155884192-1156439192 GCA_031772625.1 Pinus tabuliformis | reverse complement strand
TGGGTTCTAAGGGTATCATCTAGTGAATAAGTGTCTCTATTACCCTCCTCTCATCTAAATCTTCTTCCCTATTATGAGAAGTTATGGCCAAGTTGTGTTGGACCATTTTGTTGCACATTCCTTTTTGTATTTCTACTGAAAATGTATTTTCTTATATGATGGAAGAAAATACCTTGCCCTTGGTCTTTATGCTCTTTAAATTTACCAAAATCATAGGGTAGTTGTGGTGCCTATTCATCTCTAATTTGTTTCCACTACTATGATAGCTTAGAGGACATTATTGTTAGCTTAAAATGATCATAAATAATAGTCAAACACACTAAGTTACCTTGGATACATCAACACTTACTTAAGATAACATGAAATTGATGCTAACACATTGTTGTAGCGGCTACAACCACCCTCCAAAATTTTGCCTTAGCTTCGTTTGGAGCCTCCCTTCCAAACTTCATAGCAACATGTCTTGATTCGTCAAGTACACAAGATTCAATTTTTTTCTTGCACAAAGGTGCCTGTCGATCGCAACTCGATGCATTCCCCTCATAGGATGATTACCCGGACTTAGTCCAACTTCAAGCTAAGAAACTCCCCCAATAAATCGCGTAATTATGGAGGGAAACCAACCTTCTCTCCAGAAATTGTGCAATCCTGGCTGGCAACCTGTTGGGCTCCAGAATTGTGCAATTCTGGCAGTCAACACTCATAGTGAAATTGCGCAATGTTCCCCAGCAGGGTTGCTCAGCCCAGAATTTGCGCAAATCTCCTAGGCAGTCAGCCCAGCTTCCAACCAGAAATGCACATTTTCTCCCAGCAGTCGAGCAGTCTCTTGCATGTGCAGCTGAGTTGACCGGTTCCCTCCAGGACCAAGCAAAACTAACTTGCATGCATGGGTTGTTTCCCCCAAGGAAACATGCAAGGCATCCCTTGTTTCAGGGATCTATTTTTGGTAGTCGGAGGTTACATGCAAGGATCATTTCAGAAACCTCCCACCAAGTGTCACTTTCCCTAGATTTGTGGCATGTGTGTCACAACCTCAATGTTATCAAAACCCATCAACCGGATGCCTCGGAGCTCATTCCTCACACCAACCTTGCAGCTTTGACATCCCACATCACATCTAGGAGTTGTAGGCACACTCAACTTAGTTGTTTTGGGGTAAGCCTGCTTTCCATGACTTGTGTAGCATTTCTAGTGTTTTTTGTGTTTTGCTTCATATGAACGTCGTCTGCTTGATTTCAATGAATGCTTGCTATCGTTTTGGTACATACTAGCTTGTACTAGCACCGTTTCAGTTTTCTTTGCTATCTCACTACTTTCGCATGCATGAAACTATTTTGCATGAACGGTCACCGATTCGTCGACTCGCTTCACCCACATGCATGTTGATCTGTTTACTAAATCTTTCATTCAATGTTTACATGCACAATTAATCACTTCTACTTTCACTTAGTGTTGCCATGCATTCACTTCCACATTTGCTTTCGGTTGCCCGTCGGCGAGTCTAGGTAGCCTTGGCCCGGACTCTGCCTCACCAAGAGCCTCACCAAGACAGTATTGCACAATCCTGAGAGGGAAGGCTTTGTCTTCCTCTCTAGATATGCACATTTCTGCCCAGTGACTGTCCTCTACGACCTTTTTGTGCATTTCTGAGGGACAGTGATTGCTGGCCTAGAAAATTGTGCAATGCAGTCACTGAGCCTGCAGCCATTGCCAACTAAGATTGTGCATTGCTTAATTCCAGTAGTCAGCAGCCAGACTAGACTATGCATTGCGTAGCTCCAGCAGTCAGTCAGTCTCCCAACATCCCAGACTATGTCTTGCACAGTCTTGGCAATCAGTCTCCCGACCTCCTGATCGAAATTGCACAACCTTCATGATCAGTCACACAGGTATGTTGCAAGTCAGTTCTCAAGTTCATTTTGGTTTTCGACTGACAGATTGTTTGCCATGAGTGTTGTCATGTCTCCAGGTATTGCAGGTGTTCATCTGCCTCTCAGCAGTGCAAGTACAATGGTTTCCAAGAGAGCAGAGTCGAGGACACCATTTAGAGCACACCTGAAGATGCAGTCGATCAAATGTCTATGAGCTTGCTTGCTCATGAAGATATCAAGTTGTTCGTAGACAAGGACATCAAGATATCACTGCAACATCATCACAACGAGCAGTATCATGAACAACAACTGAAGGCAGCATACCAAATGCAACGAACGCAAGAGGAAGGTTGTTGACAACACAGAGGCGAAACAAAGTTGCAAGCTCAAGCAGATCCACTAATGATGAAAGCAACTTTGGAGACTCAGGCTATGAGGTGACGGTGTGACATGAAGATTGCGTGAAGACATAGAATGGAATAAAGAAGGAGTTGCATGTGCTGAAGCAGCAACTCAAGGAAGAACATGAAACTGCATAGACAAACGAATGAGTTGTAACAAGAACATGAACAACAGTGGGCGCAACATGCACTCACGGATGAAACTACACTCGTACATGTTAACGATCCATCCCAATAGCTGGCACGGTGCAGACATGGTGAGCAGTGTTGTTGGTCACATGCAAGGGATTCAGCAGCATGCATGTCATTATGGGCACGCATGCGATCCAACCCATTCAACACACTCACCAAGGCAAAGACAAGAAGTAAGTCCAACTGGAGCTAAACATGTACTTCAGCAAGTTGATGTGCATGACCACCATCACACACTTGAAGATCAACACGGACATTATGCACTAGTGTGTTTTCGGTTCAGCCGCACCCAAGAAGACCATGTGCATGTTAGCAGACAATTTGGATGAAGGTGCCATACCAATGCAGTAAATGCAACAGAGGCAAGAGCTCGCTTCAGCAAGATGTCACCATGGGGTGCATGCACACCATCACGAACGACCATGCTTTGCATCAGCTCACCAACCTCACCGTCACAAGCATGTCAAAGAGTTGGTCTCACCTCAACTGACCTAGTGTCAATGATGTCTTACATGGCTTGCTCAAGCCATCTTGTCTCACATGAGCACATGTGCATTGTAATATAACGTCATGTCAGGTGGAAGTTCAAGTGTCAATAGTTGGATGTAACAGTGATAGAGTAGATGAAGAGTAATGAGGGTAGATGAACTGTCACGAAGGGGAATGTCAAGGGTCACCCCACCCTTTGCTATAAATAGAACCTCATAACTCATTGTAAAGGCTTTTGGTCGGCCAAGCATCCGATAAGACTATATTGGAGAGAGCTTGGACATTATTGTAACGTGCCTTGGCTTCTCCACTGCATGGAGCTAGTACATCTCTTTAGAGGAGCAGGCAGATGTGGCTGTAACGTTCCACTGTTGGGGCTAGCGGGTATACATCGATGTATTGTATGACTAGAACTTACACTTCTTTATATAATAAGAGCTAGCACGTTTCATGTATATGTTGTATTGTATTCCAGCTGCCTTGTTTACTCTAAATGGCATATGTATTTGCTTTCTTACGCACGCATGTATGGACTGTTTTGTATGAGCATGTATCAATCTTTCTGAAATGTGTTGATTGGTTTAACCATCACTTTGGATTTCTAGCTGACTTGTTTTCCAGCTTGTGATGCATATTCTCTCATGTGTTCCCTTCCCATTTGAGTACTATTACAAGAAGCCAAGGGGCACACTCATCTCAACCCACATGTGTTAGAACCTCTCATGCACCTTCCTTGACTCACCGCAGCGGTCACACCCTTGCTACTAATAGAGTTATCTTACTTGCCTCTGTGTGAAATCACGGTCAAGGCATTGCTATACGACCCACTGCTGGGACTCCTACACCAAACGGTCTGAGGTCTAATTGGGACTTCTTATCGGGGAGATCCCTTGACATGTTGGCGGGTCCAACACCGTCAATGCACATTCATACGTAGGTTAAACAAATTAGCATGGTTTAAATTAAACAATGTCATATCAATAGATATTTAATTTAACCCTTTACTATAAACCCATTTAGTCCAGATACTAAACCTTTTCTCTATGAAGTGGAGCTCCAAATTTATTCCTATGGTGTATTTCTAGCCCTGCATGCCTAGTGTTTGAATAACACGTCTGATACCACTATGTATCATAGCTCTAACTTAATTTCAGATAATTTTATATCTCTAGGGCCCATTTAGCCTGAGTGTTGAACCTGCACTCTTATACCACTATGTATTATAACTCTAACTTCACCTCTGTGGCCCATCTAGCCCAAGTGTTGAACCTTCACTCTAATACCACTCTATAGTGCACCCAACCCCCTAATGTTCTATTTGGGTTGTGGCGCATAACTAGACACGACCTTCAAGGTTTATTAAGAATACGGGGTTATCAAATTTCCCCTTTCTTCCACCACCTCAAATCATATTTCTGATACTGCCATCATCTTCTGCTTGTCAAGAGCTTTCCAACTATACAAATTTCATCTCATTCTAAGCTCAAGGCATAAGGTTATGCCCAATTGAATATCTACCCCATAAGGGCCACATCAACATCCATATAGACCACATGTCAGACATGTGGCAACCATTGGTCATGTGCCACGCCCACACTAATCCTCATCTATAAATGACCTGTCATATTGGAGCCCCACAATATGGGGATTTTTATAAAAGTGCATTTTCCCAATGTTCCAGTGCTCATGTATCATGGTATATTGGTACTCTAATATGCCAATATGTCTATTTCCATAAACCTATGATACATCAATATGGAGATATTACAATATGGAATACCAAGATATCGATAATTTATTGTATTACCAATCCTTACAAATTCCTAATATGTCAATAGAAAACTCAACATGCCACCTCATTTCTCTGACACCCAATCACCATCTCAATGTGTCCTTCACCACATGGCACTACTGATGTGTTCCATATGTCACTCACACTTACACATATTACCTACCAAAATATCGAATTTGGATGACACATGTCATGCACATGGCACTGCCACGTCATCATTTTTAACGTAATGTTGACATATTTCTTCAGGATTCCCCGATACTTCAATATTCAGTGTCGTTAGATAACACACATAGTCAACATCAATTCTGTAGTCAAATGAAGTTTGTTGACCAAGGCCACATCATACCGAGGAATTCCTAAGAAGGACATTTCTCCTATTCTTTTGGTGGCCCGATATATGGTAAACCCCTCCTTCTGTTTGGCTCTTAGTTATGGCTCCCATCAAGCCATGTGACCAAGGGTCAAGGCTAAGACTTCCAAACCCCAAATTTCAAGGAGTAAATCCCCATGTTTCTGCCCAAATCCTCCAAGCCTTAAACCACCTCTGGAGGACAAAATTTGACTTTCTAGGTCAACAATCTTGCCCAAATGCTTCCTAAAATTCAGAGCTCTTCAACTACTTCTAAACACAATCAAACCACTACCTTCAACTAAGCAAATCCAATCGTCCTCCTGTCTATCACTTAGGTAGTTGTTATTGATGTCAAAGGATGCCCAATTGAAGAAGAAAAATGCATAGGCTTAAATGGGACTTTAAACCCTTTCCAATGACTACTTACATGCCTCCTAACTGCTCCCCGTTGAAGAGAAATTGAATCTACAAGTTGAAAAATAAAGTTGGCCTACATAAGTACAAGTCACCCCCTTCCTGAACAGTCATGATGGTTTAGTGTGATTAAACTTGTATAAATACAAGCCATGCCTCCTCCATTTCAGCCAAGCAGCTCGGTGAAGATAAGATAAGAAGAAGCTCAAGTCTGAAAGAGAAGAACAATGGTTTGTACCTCATGAACCCTAAGGCAAATTGAAGGATAAATTCAAGGCTTTGGTTATGTTCTTGGGTAATGGTTACTGGTGTTTTCTTGATCAATTCATTGGACACTCTTGGAGACAGATCTTAGCCAATTTTCAAGGGATAAATTTGGCTTAACATCAATCCTACTTTAGCACAAAATTTTGGCCTATTACAAACCTGAGGTTTTGCTTAAAGTCTAAGGCAATTTGATCCCTCTATGGCTAGCAAACATTGGCCCTAGGGAAAGATTTTAGGACTCTGTAACTCAACCTTCTAAGTTGCCTCGGCCCTATAACTAGGGCACATTTGTTGCAGACTTCGACTCTGTGGTAAGAGTGAATCTTGACCCTACAATTTGGGGATTTTTGAGGTTTAATACAGGCTTGCAATTCAGCGTCTTTGAAACAAATTTTTGGCCCTCTTTTTGCCTTAGGTTTCAAGCATATTTTGGAGACATTTGAGGGCATATTTTGGAAGCATTCTAGAGTATTCATTGGAGACCGCTTTGAACTATATTGAAGGTATTTCTTGGACAAACCTAGGTGACCTTTTGGAGCAACCTTTCTAGAGTTTTCTTTGAAGCAACCCTGTAGCAAACCTTGGAGTAACTCTTGAAGAACCTTTTGAGCAACTATTGTGAACCAAACTTTGAAGAATTCCTTCGAGTGCCTTGGAGACTAGTTGAAGCAGCCTTGGAAGCATTTGTTGAAGTAGACTTGAAGCATTCTTGGAGTAGACTTGGAGAAGATATGGGAGACTTCTTTTGAAGTGAATTTGGAATTGGCTTTGGAAAGCTTCTTTGAAAACATCTCGAAGAAGTTGATTTTAAATTTTACTTGGAAAGGTTGAAGCCTAGGAGGATTTGAGTCATCATTTTGTCCAAGTTGGTGCTTGGATTTGTTGAGAGGATTGGAGTCCTCATTTTGACCAAGTTGGTGCTTGGATTTGTTGTGAGGATTTGAGTCCCCATTCAAGGTAGGAGCCTTGAAGAAGTCAAATATATTGTTGTATAGGTTGGAGCCTGAATTTTTGTAAAAGAGGATTAGAGTTATCACAATCTTCATCAATAAAATTATTTTATTCTAATTCTTATGTTCTAGTTTAACTTGTGATAAAAATATTAACTGGCATAATATCACAATTAAAAGAAATATTGATTCAGCCCCCCCTCTTAGTATTTCCAACAGAGGGCCCCCATAAGTTGGCATATATGTGGAGACACATGAAGGCTTAATATCATGCCAACATACAAGTCTCCTTCATCATTTAAGTTCATAAACTATTGCTATCACAGTAGGTCCTTATAGCCACAATTAACTTCTTAGTTCATATATCTATAACACACCATGATTATGTATAATCACTAAGAAGGTTTCCCTGACATACAACAACATATTCATAAAATGAATATCAACCAACATACAAGAAAGCTATGGTAGTTACTCATTTTGCTGCTCATACATATTCTATAATGCGATACAAATAGCTTTAAGCTTATCATTACATTTACATTCATAAATACAACATATCAATAAGCATGACACTTTAAGAAGTTTGCATTTCATTAACAAGAAGATAGATATCACTTATTTAATTCAACTAAACTCATTGGATATTGAAGAAGGGATGACCACTCTCCACACAACTGTAGGCACAACTAAATTACAAGAATCTTACAGTTGGGCACCCTTGAGGTGGATCGAATGTCTAAAGGATGCTTCACTTAGGGAAGTTTAACAAGGTTCAACTTAGGGCATAGAGTTTGAAGGCCATTCTACTTCACCTGTAGGGAATAATGATGCCACCTCTCAAGCATTGAGTTTGGGATAATCACACAACAAAATATGGCCATTGAAGGCCTAAACAACACAAAAGGAAATCCCTTCACCACTCCCTTCAATCCTTATGTGATTCTCCTTCTCTAAAGTGCTTCTTATGCACATAATAATCGAACAACTAACTTCCTCTTGGTATATGCGACTCAAGTTGAGGGCTTCCCCATGGGTTTGCTCAACTATCACAATTCAAGCATGGACTCTCACACATGTATGTTGTGTTAGTTTTTGTAGCATCAGATGGTGTTCTAGTCTCAAACTTTGTGGAGAGGTTCCATAACCCGGAAATCGTTTATGGAAATTCCACCTAGACACAACTCAATTAAATGAATTGATCGATAATTAAAAATGCCTAAGTCTAACTTATGGAAATCAATTAATTAATGGGAATTATTTGAGAAAGGTGAGAATTCTCTAGAAACTCACATGGATCAACTTAGAGATGATCTTAGCCATTGATGAGGATTTAATCATGGCCATTGATGATCTAACGAGAGATTATAAGAGGGGGTTGATGGGGTTGGAGAAGAACACACATGAAGAGCAAGTTTCCATGATAGATCGATTTTCCACAGAGTAACATTTAGCTAGAATAATTCGAGCTAGAAGGAAGTAGGAGCAAGAGGGAGATTAATAGCAGGATTTTGGAGGAGATTTCCAGTTTCAGAAGAGTCAATTGAGAGAGGGACGAGTTTTCCTCAAGGAGCTGTACATGGCATACATGAAGAGCTTCAGAGGATAGTTCGATTCAACCACAGGAGGAGTCGATTCAGTTGTTGAAGGTCGAGATAAATTCCAGAGGCCAAGAAAGTCACTTCCTGGGCAAAGATAGGCATAGTTGTAGGATTCAACGTGTTCCAGAGGTTGCACAAATTAACATGTGTAGAGGCAGCACAAAGGTTGATGCAAGGGTATTTCGTGTGGACCAGTTTGGCTAGATTCCAGAGCAGAATTGGTTGTGGTGTTGATGTATTGGCCTCATAGATATTTTGTCAATATTTCTTTGAGATTGGATTGCTATATTAAGCATCTAAAATTGTACTCAAGATCTCTATTGCTACATAATAATAAAACTCTCATCTGCTACACCGATTTTCCCGCATTGGGTTTTTCCAGGGACATTTGTCCAAAAATAACTACGTCAAATTTTATTTTGTGTGTGCATATTATTTCTCAGTTTCCAGTTTATTTTTCGCAACAATTTTATAGTGAAAATTGTAGTTGTGATTGTATTCGTTATTTTTCGTAGCAAATAAACTACTTAAAAATAAATCAATTAGAGGAATAATTTCCAGTTGCTGCAATAGTTGAATTTTTCACATGTTAGGACCCAAGGGAATGTTATGTCTCCCTATGTTCGAGTCACTCTATCGTAGCCTCTACAGTCCAATTTCCAAACACAAGTTTACAAGTCACCTGTACATAAGGGGATTATAGGTTAACATTAACACTGTCTACCCAATTAGTAATCTTCAACACACACTTCTCTAGTCTCTTTGTCTCCAATGGTAAGCATACCATCCTCCCATTCATGAGAATTGCCTCACGTATGAGAAGTTTGGGGTCCCTCCTTGGGTTGCGGGGTCAACTAGGATTGCTCCATATGGTATGTATCCCATGCTTGCGTAGCCTAGTACCTCCTCCCCCATCTCTCACATAACTGCTTGGTAGTAGGTAGATCAACTAGAACATCAAAGGTAAAAATCATCAATTTTAGAAAGGATAGGAAGCTTCCTAATCCTCCTTACAACCTTCCCCAATCAAGTTAAGCTTTCAGACTTTGGGATCCATATAGATTGGTCCTTCTCTTTAGCTTCAACAATTTCTTGTTTAATTTAATGTGATATTTACATCAAACAAGTTTGGCAAGATATCCATGTTGACCATCCAACATTACCATCCTTTAATTACATATACAAAACTCAAGGGTTAAAAAAGGGATACTACACCCATAATTATGCACATTATCAAACACATTTTAAAACGGTTATGGATATTCCATTGGACAATTCATCAACAAAAATCTGATATATATTTATTGAAACTCGAGGGTTAATTTTTCTTAGGCTTTCTGGATTTATTAAATTATTGTTTCTTTTTATGCATGCAATATATAAAAATGAAAAAACTAGAACAATCATTCAAAAAACCACAATAATGCAAGATATGACTTAGGAAACCCTTTCAAGAGAAAACCTAGCTAGAAGGTGAGGCTACTTTGCTCTCTCTTATGGAAAGTGGTGTAAATACAAATGTGCGAATGTTGTATTGAGACCTGTAACTCATGGGCTACTACAAAATACAACACCATCTTTATTCTATCCTCTCTCTATCTAGTCCCAACTACTCTACTAAATTATGGAACACAATGTGCTAGAATAGAATTGAACCCCTTTTCCTCCTAGTGGCCTGATTATAACACAAGCCCATAGCCATGGTTAAGTTTGACTCCTTAAACTCTTAACTAGAGTTACAATATTGACCATTCTAGGGTCTTCTTCATCATTTTCATGTGGATAGCCCCTTTTCCATGAGTAATGGGGTTGACGTGGCACCCCCTCAAATCATGGTGGTCAAAATAATAAGGTCAACTTTCAGGTGGCATAACATTTGCATATAGACTTTGTTTGAGGTCTTCCTTGCACCGTTGGATAAGTGCCTGAGTGTAGAACAACACCAGGGGGTTTAATGTAAGTGAGGGTTTTTCGACCAAAAAAAACTTCAAGAAATGCCTCAAACTGCCTCTGGAAGATTTAAAACCCCAATTCACCAAATTGGGACCCACTGGTAAAAATGGTCCCATGAGATAATTTCTCCAATTTTTCCACTATGAAAGCATCAAGATGGATGCCCAATAAAATAATGATCCAATATGGATCAAGGGTATATAAGTTAAAACCTTTCCCTTTTGAGTAGGGTGACAACTATCATATTCCTTCAAAGTCCTATGTTTTTGTCTCTCAGGTTTTTTGCAAAGCCATGGGAGTGTATCACATTTTTTTTCCTTATGATATTCCACTTTTGTTCTGTATTATGGAGCAATTCCTTATTATCATTATTTACTTTTCTTATGACTTGGTAATTTTTGTTGTTATACTCTTACACTCTTGTACACTTCTTTTCTCTTCATGAATACTCTTAATCACTCATCATAAAAACAATCTTCCACACATTGGCTTGTTGGTTGTTACATCTTATAAGGGTTGAATATTATAACATTAAATAATATTCCATACTTCAAAATTTTACTTTCTAACTCGTGTATTTGAATGAAAATTGTGATTCTTAAGGTGAAAACTTTATCACTGTTATGAAATTTCTTGTGCAGATAAATAATTTCATTTTCAACCTATCTTGCTTACTACTAGATTATAAGGATTTAGTTAAGTGCATGCTGGCGTGATTATTTTATTTTTAGCCTTAAGTTGACATTGGCAAGGGCTTCTTTGTTTTGATCATGTTTCATTTCCTTGATTGCAATTAATCATATGTCATGTCAAGCACTTGGCTGCCCCTCCTCCTTTACATTTTAGTTACTCATCACCACCCATTGTATTAGGTTGGTTAGTAAGTAATCACTTGTTTGTTCTTTATTAATAGTTTGTTTTGCTCAATTCCTCATTATAACAATACCATATAAGGGATGGACCTAATGGCAAAGAGGACATGGGATTTATGATTTTATTTAAGATTTAAAATTGAGTTGCCAATTTTATAATCTCATGTCAATGAGATAGAAAGGATAAGAGAATAGGGCTTGTTGTTGCTTTCTATAATAATGGTAGATGGAGAGGACTGCCTTTAATGCACCAAGAAGGTAAGTGAGGATTAATAAAACTTGTGTAAAACTGTGTGAAGGGATTTGTAATGGGAGATTAAAATGGCACCTGGAGAACAATACAATGGTAAGTGAATTTGCATTACTACTTGTTGAAATTTTACAATGCTTAAGAGAGAAGTCTTCACTTGTTGATTAAATAAAATCTCTTAGGAGCAAGACATGTTACTTATAATGCTAACTCATAAGCATATATGCCTAGGCAAGTATACATGTAACTCTTTTCTTGAATAAACTACTTCCTTTAAACTTGATTGAAAATGATATATACATGGTACACAAACCTAGTCCACCAAAAGCATAAGATATAAAAACTAATCTTACTCAAACAACCATTCAAGTGTAACAAGATCATTCCCCCCACTCATCACACTCAACCCGCACCCCCAACCCCTTACCTCCTCCCCCTCCACACCTTTGTTTTCCTTTCTTCCTACTCATCTATTTATTATTTATGTCCGACATCCCTCTTAATTGAGGCCTATAAAAAAATTAGTAACCTCTAATTACCTATCATTCTCCTTTGGTGCTATGCCACTAATAGTGTCATCTTGATTTGAGGAATCAAACTCATGCCTTTGCTTTCTAGCCCTAAAGGAAAGCTTTTGGACATGGCCCACTACTAATGAAAAGGGAGATTAACCAAGAATGGACCATGAAAATTGATAGTTTGAGTTGACTTAGAATATTTTTGACCCGCTTTGGAAGAGGTAATACAATTGTCTAAAGCACCTACACCATCAAATAAGGCTTGTTATTTTGAAACTTATATGGTTCTGCCCAATTATTAGCCTTCTCTACTTCATCCACAAAGAGGGCATGATGTTTTACTTTTGCACCCTTAAGGTCTCTAGTGTTTGGGCATGAAGCCACCCTGTACCCATACATGAAGTCAACATGGGAAGTTATGTATTTGTGGCCAATGGGCGACATCCTACGTAACATGATCAAGAAACACTTCTCTCAAGTCAACATAAATGCAAAAGTGATGAACAATAACTAACTATCTAGATAGTTTTTCCTTACTGGTGTAGATAAAATCACCTAGAGTGTCCCCAATGGTTTTCAAAGCTGCAATATCTCAAATTTGTAAGTATACTTAACAATTTGATCCAAAATGGAATCACCAAGAGGATCTTAGTACTCAAATCAAAGCCTCTATACCATGGCTTCATGAAGAGGCCTACATTACCCTTAAATAATGGACCACAAAAAATTGCACTAAAGCAGTGCTCAATGGACTTGAACCTAGTGTAAAAAACCCTTCACAAGGGGATGAGTCAACACTAGCTCCCCGAGAAAAGATCCCCATGACGATTCAATCCAAGTTAGAAATGTATTCAATGTAGGCCACAACCCATGAAACTTAGAAATCATGTAGTTGTTAACAAAATACTTGATCCCCTTCTAAACTCACTCAATGTCTACTATTATAAAGGGCATTGATCCCACTTTCCATGGAAAAGGAAATAGGAGATGTAGTTGGTAGAACATTTTTGAAAGGAAGGAGGGCGTGGATCCACTCATAGTGGTTGCAATCGATAAGATCTTTCCTTTCAATCGCATTGGATGAGGCTCGCTATCCCTATTATGTGGCGTTCCCTAGGCATCAACATGTAAACTAAATACATGTTATATTATTAAGTCCTTGCAAATTTTATAAGTACAAAGGAGAAGAGAATCTCTAATTACTTAATCGAATGGATAACACATTGATTGAAGTTTGAGATAATGCTCCAAAGTTGAAGGCAACTTTTCAAGGAAAGGATGGATCCCGAGGTAAATACACTAAAGGAGATTGTCCCCCCTCATATGAATTTAATAAATATTAGGACATTAACTTGGACTAGTTCCACTATATCAGAATCATTTAATGGTTGGAGTAGAATTGAAAGCATGATGTAGAGAAGTTATGGGCAAAACTAGGGCAAATGTACATGTTAAGGGGGGTCATGGAACATAATGGTCTCATGCCAGAGTACATGATCGACCTCCTCTTCTTCAATCGATAATAAATATCCCAACTAGGCGGGCATCTCAAGAAGCTCAGAAAAAACCTTATGGTGATCTCTCCAATATCTTGATCTCGTGAGGTCAAAATTTCAATCTTATTAAAAAACTAAAGTCATTACCCTATACAAAGCACATAACCCTAACCCTAAATGTTTAGATTGACTACTAATTAACACAACAAATGCCATGCAAGGCACATAGAAGACCCTAACCATAATAATCACATTCAATCAAAACCCTAACCTAGTATAGAAGGCCAAATTCGAATAATGAGCATGTGAGATTAATTAATAAAATAAATAAAAATAAAAGAGGATAAAATATTGACCACGTTATAGAAAAGATTTATATGTAGTTATTCATTAACGAATGCGAATGCGGAAAATGGTTTGAGGCGTAACAGTGACTCGGGAGTGGACGGGCGTGTGAGTCCCCTCGGGTGGATTATTGGAGTCCCCCCGGGTTGATTATTGTCCAAGTGAAGTTGATTGGATTGATTGCTTTTCAAGAACTTTAGGTTGGACTGGGCCCTCTCTCCCTCAAGGAGAGTAGAAAGGAAAAAATCAAATAAACGCAACGAGAGACAGAGGTCACAGAGTGCTGTAGTTGTAGTGTTGCGCAGGGCAAGAATACGGGAATGGGTGCTGGCATGAACATGGAGGATGAGGAAGAGGAGATGGGCGAGAAGCAGAAAGTGGAAATGGCCAAATGGTTCCTGCTCAACTCACCCCCGGGAGAGATCCAATATGTAGCCAAAGGTAATTACCCGCATTCACCATAATTAATTAAGTGATTCTGCTTCTCCCCTCTTACCGTTAAATCCATATCCATTTCCACTTCTGTTTCTCTGCTGAATGTTGAATGCAGATGTTAGATCGGTGTTGATGGACGAGCATATTTACTCAGTGGCCACAGCGGAAGCCTTCCCCATCCACAACAAGTCTCACATGATATCCCTCGAGATGCCCAATCAAAGTGGCCAGGTATTCTATTCTATTATATTCTTGACATGCAATGCAACCACGTTCTACAATTCATTCAATCTGCTGTAACGACTCACAACCAAGATATATACAGACAAAAGTCTTAACCTTTCAGAATCGCCATGAATTTGATAGATTTATATAAAAAGACAAACAGTGGCTTGTAATAATTTATTTCTAGGCAGGCCTTGTCATTGAAAATCAGGGCCAGGGCCAGGGCACGGTATGAACAGATAATTGGATGCCAAATGAGGCAATGTCGATTGATTGATCTTCACGAGCAAACGCTACGGGGGCATGACACTACCAGGGGGACCAAGGATTGTAAATTTGCAATTGGTGTCACAACATGATTCCATTTGATCCAAATGTCTCTGGGAGGAATGCTGTCGTTCCACATAAGAGAACAAAATGAAATTCACACAGGGGCGCGAATAATTTGGTTGTGTTGTGCCAATCAACCATGCTCTATAGATTTGGAACAAGGGAGAGCTAACCATCTCAGGATTCATTATTTTCATGAATCTCTTGAGAAACCCATCAAACGAAAATAATTCCCCCGTATAATCATAAGCATACACCGTCATTATTGTTCAATGCTACCATCAAGAACTTCAAAAATGTGCAGCCTGCTATGGGATAGGCTATGCTTTTAAAACGCTGTATCTAGGCCTTTCAATTGTTGTTTTTAAGGGTGATCGTGTTTCACAGTTAGGTAATCCAATAGAAACATCCATCCCAATCACCTTTGAACACTAACAGTAGAAAAATCTTAGCCAAGGTTGGTGGATGCTTCCCAGGGCCATATGTCGCTTTAGGAATTCTATGCATGTCATGGAAAACCAACGCAAGGGGAAGGTTAGAAAATAAGGCCCAACTAAAGAACTTGGCAATTAGTAATTGCGAGTTATTATCTACAATTATTTCTGTATATTTCAACTATGGATACCCACTGACTAAAGCTCTATAGAGGAAAGAAGATTTGGGCTGATTCTTTGATATAAAATCAAGAACCATGGCTTTTCCAGTGAACTGTTCTGTTTTCTGTCGAAATTTGAGAATTTGAAACAAAAACCAATATAATTGCAATAGGCAACAATAATTGACTGAGCACTTAGTGTATAGGTGTGGAAATCGCTGCTTTTCTATTACTGACAAGCAGGTTTCTCTGTTAAGTATTTTCAGTTTTCTAAAACTCCACAAAAATAAAACAAAACTGAAACAGGAAAAGCAACATTATTTAGATACCACAAGATTGGTAAAATAAAAAGGGTTTCATTTGGAAATTTTTTTTTTCTTTTCCTATGAGACAACGCACCAAGAGGACTTATGCCAGTTCTAATTAGGATTCCTAAGAGTTTAGTCCAAATGGTATAGGTATGGTGGATGATAGGTGAGTTAGAAATCACAGGAAAAATAATTTACATGGAGAAAGTTTGTATGAACGCATCATTGATTATGTTAGTGCATGTTGTTGAAAATGCAAAAATTATTTAGATACCACAAGATTGATAAAATAAAAAAGGTTTCATTTGGAACCTTTTTTTTCTTTTCCTATGAGACAACGCACCAAGAGGACTTATGCCAGTTCTAAGTAAGATTCCTAAGAGTGTAGTCCAAATGGTATAGGTATGATGGATGATAGGTGAGTTAGAAATCACAGGAAAAATAATTTACATGGAAAAAGTTTGTATGAACGCATCATTGATTATGTTAGTGCATGTTGTTGAAAATGCAAAAATTATAAGGAACATGCTTAGTTCTTCCATTGTTATATTTCATCACATGCAAATTTTATGCTTATGCTTCCTGCTTTGTTTTGGATGTTGTTATATTCATCCTCCATCTAGACATGACTTGCAGAGGGCACACATTCTTTTATAATCTTGATTTAATGAGGATCTTACAGAGACTAGTCACTATAAGGTGCAGCCTTGTGGCAAAGATCATTTGCTGCATCTGTCAAGGTTATTGAATTCTGTATTTAAACATAATATAACAGTAATGCATTTAAAATACATAGAAAATTTGCTTCTGTCAACTTTGTCTTATAGTGATCTAGATAGTGGGGAATCCAGTGAACACACCAATTTGCAGAAACTAATGTTTATAAAAGAGAATGATCCCAGCATAAAATGTAGAAATGAATTAACCGAAATTAAACACAGACGAATTACAGTGGAATACAGTAAAAGGGAATTGCAGAAATAAACACAGAAACAGATCTGCAAAAGAATGCAAGCTCATTCATAACATGGGGCTGATTACACGGCAGTAGCAATCTGATGCAGGAGCATCCATGGTGTGTGGGCCATCCCACATTACCCAAAACTATTTCCTTTCCAGTGTTCCAGTTCGTTGAATTCCAGTATTTCTGAGTATTTAATAAAAGGCAAAGGGACCACAATGCGGAGACCCAGGCATAAACCCAGTAGGTAGTTGGGTTATATTCCACATGGCAGCTGATGATTGGCAGTGATGTGGACCCAATTGAAATGGTCAACTATGATGAACATGTTTTTTGGGGGGATCAAAGCCTTTAAAAGGAGCATCCGAATTCATTTGTGGGCAGTTTTGAGTAGCTCAACCATGGGCAGCTTGGGATAGCTCAAGGGAGGAAGGTGATCCAAGCAGATGAGAAGGGGATTGCAAGGGGATCTGGAATAGAGATATAGATTTCTCGAGCAAGGAGATCAGAAAAGAAGATCTTAGGTTCAGGTGTAGCCAACAGTTGATGGAGAGTGTAGCCGAGAGTTGATGGAGCTCTTTTGATTGTGGGTTCAAGTTTCAACTGCGAGGTCAAGATCAATGTTGAAAGAAGAGTAAAAGTCGAAAGGATTTGAAGCATGACATTTGTGATAGTAGAAACCTGCACACCAGCAAATGACATTTCCAAGGTTGTGGTTAAAGAGAAGAATTGCTCTGTTTTAGTTTCTGGCTTTGTTTAGTTTCAACCATTGTTAAAAAAATTTGCCTTGGCAAAAAAGTAGCTAGGCGCTGGAATACGACTTCTTGGCAACATTGGCAAAATTCGGCAAACTGTGCAAGCATTAAAAAGTACAAAACAAATTCATTTTTTTTTCAATTTTTAAACATATAAACCAATAACAACATCAAATTAACACATTGGCAGATAAATATGGAAAAACCATCAATATGTATGACATAGTGGATACCAAATAAAATATGTTACGTCAACGTTGATACTAAATTATGAACCCTGATAGCTGTCCAATAACTCAAAAGTGGACAACCAATACAAAATGACAGCAAAAAATATAAATGTATCTCATCATCACAAGTTATTTGCAACGACAAATGTAGCAGCTAGCTATCTAGCATCAAATCCTCTCGACCTTTTTATGAGAAAAGATCATGGTTCATTTGCCACTAGAGAGTGTAATGCCCCCAACTCAAACCTGGAAAACTAACAGCAAATCAGCTGTCCTTGGCTTACACAAGAGGAAAAGGGTTCAGAGTCACATTGGGTTTGGGTGCATGCATGAGGATTAATACACATGGATAAGACTGAGCGTCACTGGGATTTATTTTGAGCGCATGCATGAGTGATCTGAAGGCCACTGGGACACATGCACTAATTTAGGAATAAGTTGGCACTTTTCTTGGAGAGTGCATGCATGGGGAGATGACTGAG
Organism: Pinus tabuliformis; assembly: GCA_031772625.1. Lineage (NCBI taxonomy): Eukaryota > Viridiplantae > Streptophyta > Pinopsida > Pinales > Pinaceae > Pinus > Pinus tabuliformis. Next base: position 1,156,421,105 of record CM062818.1, on the reverse strand, counting down.
CGTGTGGTCCAATTAACTATGCATGAGGAGATGGCTGAGCGTGTGGTCCAATTAACTAGGCTCATGCCTTTTTCTCTCCCACTTCACGGCAGTTTGACATAAGATTATCTCCATTAGACTAAGCACATGCTTCTTCTCTCTACTTGTACTTCAGTTGAACTCAAGCGTACTTCCTTAGCCATGCGCATGGCTATCTCATCCTAGTTCACCATCAGTTAACCAAAATGCATGGAAGTAAGGCAGAGTCTGTTAGAAATTGTAACTAGGTTCGGTCTTCATAATTGCATGAAGAATTCATTTATTTGACAAAAGAAATTTATTTTGTAATATGCCCCATTTGAACATTTGAAAGAAAAGAAAAATTGAATGTTTGTTTGTAAAGGTTATTTGTCTTCCAAGTTGCCAAGTCGGACCTCCTGGATGACGGGTTGACTCTGTTTAAGGAGGCACCTTTTCGTATGTTGAATCAACTATATATTGGCGTCCATGCTCCTCCATTTAAAAAAGCAAGTCTTCGTTGATCTTAACTGGACTATCTCCGAGGCAGAAAAGCGAGTTTCCTGTGACAATAAATGCGAGTTTCCTAAGACAAAAGATTTGAAGATGGTACGAACTTCCTGAGGTTAATAGTTATGAAATAATGTGAGTTTCCTGAAGTTAACAGTTCTGAAGAAGCTGTGAGTTTTTTCTGAGGGAGCATCTTGTGACAGTTCAGACCTTCTGTGATAGCCTTCTGTGATGATATGCAAACTCGTGTGGCTTCTATCTCTATGAAATGCAAGTCTCTGAAGCACTGTGATTCTTGTGGTACATGAGCTATGCCATTGTCTGATGGAGGGCTGACTTAGCAAGGGAAAGAACTAGTTATTGGACTGCATGAATTTGACTTGGATTTCTCTTGATTCTAAGGAAAGGATTGATGGGTTTCCCCCTTGGTGGGGTTTTTGTCCTGGCTTGGAGCCTATATCTTGTGTCTCTCATTTTCTGTGATCTTCATATTTTTGCATTTTGATAATCGCTTGATGAAAGATGAATACAAAATAATAATAATAAGCCAACAAAAGTTCACAAGTAATTATCATGTAAGAGAAATCTTTGGCACTTTGATTTCTCAACAAAGTCTTGCATGGATAATTCAAATTCCATAATTGATAAAAGGAGGCAGTCGCTTTGATAATTCACATATGCTTTTGAGATGATTGACGTTGGACTATTGCATTTTTATTTGGACATCAAAGTCTTACAAATGGATGATGGTATCTTTGTTTCTCAACCTAAATAACTCTTACAAAAGTTTAGAATGGAAGACTGTAAGCCTTGTGCTACACCTTATCAATTGAGAGTGAAGCTAAACAAGGAGTGTGACTCTCCAAAAGTCAATGCTACACTCTATCGATATTTTGTTGGTGGCTTTATGTTAAAATTAGAAACTAGGGCCAAATTCTACCTTAGGACAGCTCATATGATAGAGATGATTATTGCATTGGATTCCTCTTTTCGAGAGGTCCAATTTTGATATAAAGATCATCTCATTCTGACAAGCAAAAGTGGAATTTTGAATTTATCCTCTCTCTCTTCTTTGCACGTCTGGTAGGAGGCCGTAAATTTCAGGACAAGGACAGACCAAAATTTCAGAGCTACAGTCCAGCGTTGACCAATGTTGACCAAGGTTGATTTGACCATCTTTGACTTCGGTTTTTAGGGCATAATTCTGATTTCTCTAGGTCGAGTTGTTGGGCACAGAAATCGAGGTGTTTTGGGCAGGTTGACTTAAGATTTGACCGCAGAAATTACAGCAGTGTTTATCTCTCCTTTGATTGGGTTTGACTGAACTGTTTTGGGCTGACTTTGACTCTCCTTGAAGGCTGAATTAGACTGCTGTTGACTGAGCTGCTTGGAGGACATTTTGGTGTTGATTTGACCAACATTGACTTTCTGGTTAGGGCTGCAGTTGACTGCTGATTTTGTCAGGGCTGTTTTGACTATGTATTGAGCAAGTGAATTTGATCTATGTACTCTCTCTCTGTACTGAACTATTGAATAATAATAAGAAGATTTGATCAAAGGGTTTTCCCCACATTGGGGTTTTTCCCTGGCATCCACCAAATCTTGTGTCCTCTTGTCTTGGCTTGTCTTTTACACATGTTTTTATGTTCTATCTGCATTTGCTGTCAATGTGTTTAAGTTAATGTGATTGCTACTGGAAATTGGAAATTGTCATTGGGCTGATAAGGAACATTGAAGTAAATTGTGCTAAAACATAGAACATACCATTGTTAACTAAAATTAACATGGTATCAGAGCTCAGGGGAAGACAAAGCCCAAGCAAGAGTAACGAAAAAAATCACTAAGGGACGTTGTTGGACAACTTGGAACTAGTCCCAATGACGACTACATCCTGCTTCAAATCTGAGGACAAGCTTAAGGACAAATCCAACTATCATGCATGGAAGATGTCTATAGATTTGACATTGGAAAAAAATTATGCCATGGATTATGTCAAAGGAAGAGTAGTGGAGCCTCCTTCAAATGCATCTGCAGCTGCACAAACAAAGTACAAGAAAGGTGAGGTTAAAGCGAAGAAAATTATCGTTGATTCTATTCACAAGCCTTTGGTTGCCTATATTTCTGATTTGTAAACATCTAAGGAGATGTATGACAAGCTGGTTGGGATGTTCAAAGTAAATAATGCAAATCAAGTTCTCTTTTTGAAGAACAAGTTGAAAGACATCAAGATGGATAGAGGAGAATCCATTCAATCCTACTTCATGAGGATTACCGAGATCAAGAATGATCTCCTATCTATTGGAGAAGTCATTAGTGATAGGGAGCTCACTTTTATTGCACTTGGAGGCCTTACAAGAGAATGGGATGTGTTTAACACTACCATCTTCAACAATGGCAGGATTATGGGATTTGATGAATTATTGGCTAGATGCACTCAAGAAGAAATAAAGATGATGGAAAGAGACAAGCCCTCAAATGGAAACAATCCTACTGCCTTCTCCACTCATGCTAAGAGTAAGAACAATGCTGGTCCAAGAAGATAAGGTCAAGGGTTCAAGCCGGGCTTCAAAGAAGGAAGAAAAGGAAGATGCTTCAATTGCAACAGGTTCAGACATTTTTCTAGAGAGTGTCTTCACAAGAAGGATACCCCAAGAGATGATGACAACCATAACAACAACCACAAGGGCAATGGCAATCAAAGAAACAACAAGTTCAACAACAAAGGAAAGAGGAATGTTCCCGCTACTTGAAATGGAAATGGTCATCCTCCCAAGAAGTCGAGAAACTCCAGGTATCAAGAAGTTAATGTTGGTGAAAAGCAAAAAGAATTTTATCTTATTTTTGTCCTCACCACTGCCTCTCCTCCGGATACATTGGATTATTGGTTGATTGATAGTGGTGCCTCAAGGCATTTCACTGGGTACAAAGAGGCTCTCTCAAACTTGATTGAAAAGAAGACAAATATGGAAATTATACTTGGGGATAATGCCACTTATCCTATGAAAGGAATTGGGACTGTTACTCTTCACTTAAATCAAGGTCAAACCCTTCATTCATAAGAAGTGTTGTATGTACCTGATCTGAAAAAGAACTTGGTCTCTATTTCTGCGATGGAAGGCAAAGGTTTCAAGGTGACGTTCATTGATGGGAACGTTCGTGTTTGGCAAAGGAACCCAAGAGATGCATTCACTCTTGGATTCAGGGTTGAAGATCTTTATCAGGTTGGACGAAGTCCGTTGGGAGCAATGGCTTGTGATACTTCTCTTCAATCCGAATTATGGCACTAAAGATTTGCTTATATTCATTACAAAGCCTTACCTGATGTAAGAAAGATGGTCACAAGTACGCCCGAATTCAACTCAGATCATGAAGGCGTGTGTGAGGGTTGCGTAGCTGGAAAACGTACAAGGGGACCATTCCCCTCAAGTCAAAGTCAAACTACCAATATTCTTCAATTGGTCCATTATGACCTATCATGTATGTTTCTCGTGACATCTTTGGGTGGATATTTGTACTATGCAATTCTTGTGGATGACTTTTCTCGCAAAACATGGATCTTTCTCTTAAAGAAAAAGGACAAAGTGTTCAAATGGTTCCGCTCTTTCAACGCCTTGGTTGAGAATCAAACAGGGAAGAAGATCAAAATATTGAGGATCGATAATGCGACTGAATATGAGTCATATGAATTCATTGACTATTGTAGAGAAGTTGGGATTAAGAGGGAGACCACTACTACATATACTCCTGAGCAAAATGGAGTTGCCGAAAGGAAGAATCGAACTATCATAGAAGCCACCTGTGCCATGCTTCATGACCAAGGTCTACTGAAGTTCTTATGGGGAGAAGCTGCCAACACCGTTGTGTATGTTCAAAATAGATGCCCACATCAAGCATTGGACTTCAAGACACCCAAAGAAGTATTCACCGGTAAGAAACCTGATGTTTCTCATTTTAGAATTTTTGGTTGTCCCGTATATTTTCATGCGCCAAAAGAGAAAAGGAACTAACTAGATGCATCTGGGAAGAAAGGAACGTTTGTGGGCTACAATGAAACTTCGAAGGCATATATAATCTATGCCTGGTCAAAGGGAAGTGGAAATAAGTCATGATGTCACTTTTGATGAAGATTTTGCCCTTAGGAAAGTCCGAGATCTTCCTATCCCTAGGAAGGACAGTGATGATGATGATGCAGGAAAGCAGGATGAACCTTCGACTATAGACCAGATGCCTGATGTTGAAGGTTTGATGGATCCATTGTTTTAAAACACGGCCGTTTCGGTAGGTTTGATGGATCCATTGTTTTAAAAAACGGCCGTTTCGATACCGAAACGGTCGAGTTGATCCGAGCCGATATCCTCAGTCATGACTCGGCCTTTGAAACGGTACGTTTGGCCGAGTCAGCCATGACTCGGCCAACTCGGCCGTTTCTGTTATGACTCGGCCGAGTCACAAAAAGCCGGCCCAGAACACGTTAAACAACAATTTAATATTTTTTTAATGGATTTTTAAGGTGATTTCTAATTGGTTTGGAGTCCAAGGTGTTAGATGAATTTGCTAAATGTCATTTGGGGTCCATTCCCCCTCCCAAACCCTATTTAACACACTCAGATGCTCTCTACTATTGATATGCTATTCAAATTTCATGGTAATGTTAAATTCTTAAAGTAAAAGTGACATTCTCCTTAATCTTCATTTTCATCCTTTTACTTAAATTTTTAACATTACCATGAAATGACTCAGGATGTTTGAGAGTGGTTTCGGCCTCATTGGATTTCATATGGAGAAAGTAGAATTTTAGATTTCATTCAAAATCCAGCAGACTTATCAGTTTTTCAGGATTTCAGGATTGGAGGATTGCAATGTTTCCATTGAATTTTGTCATGTATTAGGGTATGGAACTCTTATTTAATCAAGAGCACCAATCCCTCTATGTACCTTGATGTTAGTGACATTGGTTGTCGAACTCCTCTGGGATTCGCTCCCAAACTAGGAGCTTCAGAAAATGTCGCTCCCGCTCCCATTTTCGCTCCTGCTCCCAAGTAACACAAAGAAGAGAAACCGTTTGGATCAAAAATGGTTAAATGATCTAGTTTATGTCCAATACAACCTCCGGCTCAGACGAAACCATTTGCTGAACAAAAGACCTGATTCAGATCCCATTGTGTTGGAAGACATTGATCCAACATGAGATTGGGTAGTGGAGAGTCGTCCAGCAGAGTTTGATCTTGATGAGGATCTTGATTTAGATTTAGATATCGAGACATCAATTGAACTTGAACATGCTGTTCAGTTGAATGCAGATCCCAATCCACCATCCTCAGTCTCACAGCCAGCAAGGACTCCAGTTGTAGGTGTGTTTGGAAACATGAATGAAAATCTCTAAAATTATGTTTAAAATCTTTAAAATTATGTTTTTTTATAAAAAAAATAAATATTTAATGTATTTTTTACAACGACCGAGTCATTGAAATCGAGCCGGCCGAGTCATTACCGTTTCGGAGTCGGAGTCGGAGTCGATCCTCGGCCGAGTCGGAGTCGGAGTCGGAGTCTTAAAACATTGGATGGATCCCATTGATCCACCTTCTAGTGAGCCCTCTGCTTCAAGAAAAAGACCTTTGTGGCTCAAAGATACTCTTGAAGATACTGAGAAACACATTGCTTAGAGGGGGATATTTCGTGAAAGCAAGAAGCCGAATAGGTACCAAGGGTACTTAGTTGCCATGAGTACCATTGTACAATCTGAGCCTTGCACATTCCAAGAAGCCGTGAAACACCAAGTTTGGAAGGATGCGATGAACGAGGAGTATGAGTCGATCATGAAGAATGATGTCTGGGATGTGGTTCCTAGACTCAAGGACAAGTCAATGGTCACTTCAAAATGGCACTACAAGATCAAACATGGAGTTGATGGAAGCGTTGAAAAGTTCAAGGCCAAATTCGTTGCTCGAGGCTTCACTCAAAAGGAAGGAGTAGACTATGATGAGATATTCACACCAGTTGCCTGATATACCAGCATCCGTTCGATCATAGCCCTTGCTGCCTCGCAAGGATGGAGCCTACATCAGATGGATGTCAAAACTGCTTTCTTACATGGCTCACTTAAGGAGGAAGTCTATGTAGAACAACCCGATGGGTTCGAAGCCCAAGATCGTAAGACACATGTATGCAGGTTGAAGAAAGCCCTCTATGGGTTGAAGCAAGCCCCAGGGCTTGGTATGAGAGGATTGATAGCTATCTTATGAAGCTGGGATTTATAAGGAGTGATGTTGATCCAAACCTATACTTCAAGGTGGAAAAGGACAGGCTTCTCATTTTGGTCCTTTATGTGGATGATCTTTTTCTGACAGGTGATGACCCTCTCATTCACAATGCAAGAAGGAGTTGCCTTCCGAATTTGAGATGAAGTACCTAGGACTGATGCACTACTTCCTAGGACTGGAGGCCCGACAAAAGGCAAGTGAGATTTTCCTTTCTCAAGGAAAATACATTTGAAGCTACTTGAGAGATGTGGGATGGTGGACTACAAGTCCGTATCTACTCCGATGGAACTCAACTTCAAGAAGTTATGTGGAAGTGTTGCTAGGCCCGGATTAGCAAATACTTCCAACTTGTGGGGGCCCTGATGTTCTTGGTCAACTCCCGTCCTGACATATGCTTCACTATGAACACGTTGGGTCAATTTATGGTCGAGCCTCATCACATTCGTTACACTACTTTAAGAATCTCTTGAGATATCTCCGGTCCACAATCCAGTATGGACTGAGGTACACTGCCGGGAACTTGAGGCCTCATGGATATTCAGATGCTGATTGGGTTGGCAGTGTGGTGGATTGCAAGAGCACGTTTGGGTGCTGCTTCTCTTTGGGGTCTGCTTCAATATCATGGATGAGTAGGAAGCAGAAATCAGTTGCTTTAAGCACCACCGAGGTCGAATACATTGCTACGAGTATGGCCTGTTGTGAAGCTGTTTGGTTCCACGACCACTCCAAGCACATTGATATTAGGTACCACTTTATCCGAGATATGGTACAATGCGGAGCAATAAGGCTCCAACACATTAGGACAGATGAGCAGGTCACAGACATTCTCACAAAACCTTTGGGGAAGGTCAAATTCTTAACCTTTTGAGAGAGACTTGGACTCGTGGAACGACCCTCCTATGAGGGTCCCATATGAGTTGGACATTGAGCTCTGGGAGCTCCTAGGGGTTTGGGGTACTTCTTAGAGCTATGAGCGACCATAGAGTGAGCGGTTCACCTTCCCCTAGTGGTGCGCTAGATACAGGGTGAGTGGTTCACCTTCCCTTGTGATACCCCATGATGGTTGACATGTGTGTAGGGCGAGTGATTCACCTTCCCCTACGATTGCGGACACATGTATGTAGGGTGAGTGGCTCACCTTCCCCTATGATTGACATATGCGTAGGATGAGTGATTCACCTTCTCCTATGGCATATGAGCAGGATGAGTGGTTCACCTTCTCCTACTGATGCCCAACACACATCCTACCCATGGAGTCCGGGACTCATGGGAAGTACCTCTCATCTGGCCAATGAGTTGGGAAAATATGGTTAGGGACCATAGCGCTACCGACAGACGCATCGTGTACTGCCATACTCCCTATGACTAGGATGCATGGTGTTCAACAACTTGATCTAGGATCAAGGACTGACTTTTCTTAGTGGAGAGTGGTATGATCTTGTGACTCACTCTCGATCACTTCTTCATTATTAATTCATGGTTCAGCAGAGCAGAACAGAGTAGAACAATGATGACAGAGATGGTACATGATGATAGGATGTCATGATGATGACAGATGGATTGGCAGGTGAAATTCTCCCTAGTTGAGAGGGAGTGTTAAAATTGGCAACTAGGGCCAAATTCCACCTTAGGACAACTCATATGATGGAGATGATTATTGCATTCGATTCCTCTTTTCGAGAGGTTCAATTTTGATATAAAGATCATCTCATTCTGACAAACAGAAGTGGAATTTTGAATTTATTCTCTCTCATGCACAAATTGTCAAGGTTGTCCTCAGTCAAATGCAGGCTTAAGAAGCCCAATGGATGTGTCTTCTCACTCTCAACGAATTGTATAAATAGGAGTGACCTCTCTTCTCATTTGGACATCACTCATCATATCATTTCATCTCTCTCCCTTCTCTTGATTGGTTCGTACAGTTGGGCAACTTCTCTCTCTTCTTTGCACTTGTGGCAGGAGGCCGTAAATTTCAGGACAAGGACATGCCGAAATTTTAGAGCAACAATCCAACGTTGACTAGCATTGACCAAGGTTGATTTGACCATATTTGACTTCGGTTTTCAGGGCATAATTCCGATTTCTCTAGGCTAAGTTAGGCATATAAATTGAGGTGTTTTGGGCAGGTTGACTTCAAATTTGACCGCAGAAATTACAACAATGTTTATCTCTCCTTTGATTGGGTTTGACCAAACTGTTTTGGGCTGACTTTGACTCTCTTTGAAGGCTGAATTAGACTGTTGTTGATGGAGCTGCTTGGAGGACATTTTGGTGTTGATTTGACCAACGCTGACTTTCTGATTAGGGCTGCAGTTGACTGTTGTTGACTGTTGATTTTGTCAGGGCTGTTTTGACTATGTATTGGGCAAGTGAATTTGATCTATGTACTCTCTCTCTTTGTTGAATTATTGAATAATAATAAGAAGATTTGATCAAAGGGTTTTCCCCACATTGGGGTTTTTCTGTGGCATCCGCCAAATCTTGTGTCCTCTTGTCTGGGCTTGTCTTCTACACATGTTTTTATGTTCTATCTGCATTTACCGTCAATGTGTTTAAGTTAATGTGATTGATACTGGAAATTGGAAATTGTCATTGGGCTAATAAGGAACATTGAAGTAAATTGTGCTAAAGCATAGAACATACTATTGTTAACTAAAATTAACACTTTATCTGTTTAACTCACTATCGACCTGATATTTCGTTTGCTATCAATGTAGTTTCTTAGTTTATGCAGGATTTTTGAGAAAACCACTTGAAGGCCGCAAAGAGAATTGTTTGTTATATCAAGGGAACTTGCCAGCTTGGTATAAAGAACTGTAGTAACAAGGTGAACCAATTAGCTGGTTACACTGGCTTGGATTGTGCTAGAGATGGCGAAAACATGAAGTTTACATTTGTCAATTTGTTTCATCTTGGTTCCAGACCCATTATTTGGTCTTGTAAAAAGCATATGGTGGGCTCTTTATCAGCCATAGAAGTAGAGTATCGTGGTGCAGCGCATGTTGGCATAGAGGTGCTTTGGATTCGACATCTCATGGGTGAACTTGGCTTTCCAGTCAAGACATTGACTGTAGCATATTGCAACAATCAAAGTGCAATATAGGTTGAAAATAATTGTGTTGACATCGCGAGATGAATCATGTGGAGCTTTAAACTTATTACTTGAGATAGTGAGTACTAGATAATGTTTTGAATCTTGTTTATTGCAAGACAGATGATCAGGTTGCTTATATCTTTAGAAATCCTCTACCGTAAGCTAATTTTGTGAAACTTAGGGCTATGCTTGGGCTTCCAGAAGCCGCAATTGGGAGGGTGGAAGCGATGGCGTGTGGAAGTAATTTCACGCATTGAATCTCTAGAGGATTGTGTTGAAGGAGGGTTGTTGGAATAATAAGTTTTTAGGTTCATCAAACCTCTGGACCTTGTATAGACAATGAGTTGATGGCCAACTAAGAGAGTTGATTCAGTGGTCGACTAAGTGATCGAATGGATGGTTGACTAGGCATTCAACTGGTTGGACAATTTGATAAAAGCAATCGACTACTGTGCAGAACAAGGTAGAAATCAAGGAGTTTGTTATGTACTCTCACCAATCTATGTGGATCTTGTCTTCTTTGTTGATTTTTCAAGTGCAATAGATACAAGCACAAATTTCTGAAATACTAATAATTACTTCTAATGATGTAGATCTTTTATTAATTCCAGTTTATCATTAAGCAATTACACTTCAAAAATTCAACCATAAAGCATAAGGACAATAGAGATCACAATGCACAAAGAGAACACAAGATTTACCCTGGGAAAAACCACTTGGGGGAAAACCCAACAAACTTTTCCTTAGAGAAATTCTTCAGTTCAACAAGAGATACGTCTAATGCTATTAGTCAACTATGAGATCAAACTGATCAACAAGCTATGGTCAAATTGATCAGAATTTCTGCCTGCCCAGAAAGTCACACGTGTGAGGTGAAGAGAGTGAGAGATAGATGGTAGAGATGAATTCATCCCTCTTCTTCTTTGTCCTTCTTCTCCTTCACTTGGATGCCCAAAAAATGCTTTCTTGTGCGAGGATGAATGGTGCCTTGTGGAGGAGGTCAAATGCTCTTTATATAGTGTTCTGCCTTTGCGAATGAGTGTGTCTCTTCATTGGGGCTGACTTGACTTGAGGGAGGGCTAACTTGACTAGTTTGGAGCCAAAAATTCAAAATTCAAATTTTGAAATTTTCTTTTAAATTCGACATGAAGAACATGTGTAATAAAAATTCTTTCAAGGGCTAAAATATAAATTATGAAGACTGACCATAGCTACAAAATTCAACACTCCCTCTTAGCTAAGGAGGTATTCATAATGACTAGACATATGTTCTTCATGTCGACAAATTTCTCTAAGAAAAGGTTATAACAAATCAACATCATTCAACTACCATAATTCTGGCCAAATAAATTTGACACATGGTAGGATAATATCATTGACAGACTACCATAATTTTGGCCAAATAACTTTGACACCATGGTAGATCAACAACATCAACTGGGTACCATAATTCTGGTCGGTACCTATAACACATGGTGTATCTTCAACTGGCTACCATAATTCTGGTCGGTACCTCTGACACATGGTGTATCTTCACCATAATTCTAGTTGGTACTCCTGACACATGGTACATCATTAGCGTCAACTAGTCACCATAATTCTAGTCTATCTGACACATGGTATATAGAATAGTCTTGATTCACCATCATTCTGGTCAATACTTGTCACATGGTGAATCTCTAAAGGCCACACTCTATCTGAGTAATTCTGGGCCTCCAGGACCATTCTTCTTAATTCTGATCGATATGCTTGACACAGGAAGAGTGATTGTCCTTTGCTGGACCATTCTCCCTAATTCTGGTCATATTTGACATAGAGAGAATGTTAGTCCACTATGCTATCTCATTAGCACTCCCTCTCAATGAGAGAGGCATTCTCAACAAACCCAAGCTTATCCCTAAAGTATACAAACTTTGCTCTGGACAGAGGCTTTGTGAGAATATCAACAATCTACTCATCAGTGGCCACACTAGAGTTTCACTGCTCCCATTTGCAACATGTCACGAATGAAGTGGTACTTGATCTTTATGTGCTTCAACCTGCCATGGAAAACTAGATTCTCTGTCAGCTTCACACAACTTTGATTATCACAAAATATCATGGTTGACTCTAGCACATGATCAAACAGTCCTGCGAGTAACTTTCGAAGCCACACTGCTTTACAACTTGTCAAACTGGTTGCAATATATTTTTCCTTGACAATACTGAGTGCAAAAGATGTCTGCTTCCTGCTCATCCACGAATTCATAGTGGAGCCCAAGTCGAAGCAACCTCCGGATGTACTCTTTCTGTATTCAACACTCACTATCCAATCTGCATCTGTATAACCTTGCAATTGTATATCACCCTTTGAGACATAACTCAAACCATAGTCAACCATACCACACAAATATCTCAATATATGCTTTGCTGCAATCCAATGATCATGTCTCGGTTCCACTTGGAATTGGCTCAAAGTATTCATTGCAAAGCAAATGTTTGGCATGGTATTAATCAAATACATCAGCGAGCCAATCAACTTTTGGTACATGGATGGATATACCAAATCTGCGTCAGAGTCTCAACTTTCTCAGATTTGTCACCATGGGAGTTGCCATCGATTTACAGTCCATCATCCCAAACTTCTACAGGATCTTGATAACAAACCTTCCTTGGACCAAGGAAGATTTCATCAGGCTTCTGCCATATGTCTAGCCCCAAATAGTAGTGCATCAAACCAAGATCCTTCAACTCCCTCTTACTTCGAATAATATGATGCCCCACACCCGTCAGAGATAAGTCATCAACATATAATAGAATCACAGGTTCATTCTTCTCAACCTTGATGTACATGTTCGGATCAACATCACTTTTGGAGAAGCCAAGCCTTGTCAGGTATCTGTCAATTCGAGAATACCAAGCTCTACGTGCTTGCTTAAGTCCATACAAGACTTTCTTCAATTTGCAAACATGAGACTCTCTTCCATGGAACTCAAAACCTTGAGGTTGTTCGATGTACACTTCTTATTCAATAACACCATTAAGAAAATCAGTGTTTACATCCATCTGATGCAAATTTCAACCCATAGAGGAAGCAATAGAAATAATAGATCTAATGGTAGCAGTGTGGAAAAAGTCGAGAAAAAATCGGGATTAAATCCCCAAAATGTGATTTTTTTTCGCTGGCCAATTAAATCGGCCGATTTTTTGCTGATTTTTTCCCAGTTGAAAAAGTCGGTTTAAATCGAAAAAATCAGGATTAAATCGGGACTTTTTCCAAAAAATCGTGAATGAGGTAGTTTCTTTAACGATTTTTAATTTTTTTTTGAAAAAATCGGGATTTTATTGAAAAGGTTGGCATTTTTTAAAAAATGAATATTTTTGTATTTTTTTAATTTTGCCTACTTTTTCAAAAAACTCCCGACTTTAACGACTTTTTCAACTTCTGGACCCTTGCCCATTTAATCTCGACTTCGAATTTTTCCACATTGAATGGTAGTGTACTTGGCAATCCAAGCAAAGGTCTCATCATAGTCCTCTCCCTCTTTCTGGGAGAACCCTCTGGCCACAAATGTTGCCTTGTATTTGTCAATACTGCCATCCACTACATGGTTGATCTTGTATACCCATTTGGAGATTACGACTGATTTTCCTTCAGGTCTTGGCACATTCTTCCATACATCATTCTTCATAATCGATTGGTATTCTTCCAACATAACATACTTCCAAACTTGCTAGCTAGCTGCTTCTTCATAGGTGGAAGGTTAAAAATCAATAAGATTAGTCATCAATGTTGCAATGCAGAATACCTCTTTGGTCTCTTTTCTTTCCCTGAAGGTGCCACGTGGTGCTGCATGTCCTTCTGCGTCTTGCAAAGTGGATCTAAGCCATGCTTGCATTTTCTTGATTTCAGGAACAACAGTCGAGTCGACTGGATCGCTAGGCCCTTCTGGCTCTTCTTGTTGATTTATGGGATGTTTTGAAGGACCTGATCCTTCTTCCTTGGGGGCTTCATGATCTTCGTCCTTATTAGAGTCCATGGGAGCTTCTTTAGATTTCCAAAAGGCAACATTCTCATCAAAGGTCACATCCCTGCTAACTTCAACCTGGAACATAGATTCTATAGGCCTTTGATGACTCACTATATCCAACAAATATTCCTTTCTTTCTTGAAGGCTCTAGCTTCCTTCTCTTATCTTTAGGTACATGGATATAAATAGGACAACCAAATATTCTTAAATGACCAACCTGAGGTTTTTGTTCGGTGAACGCTTCTTCAGGAGTCTTGTCTTCCAAAATTCGATGAGGAATTCTATTTTGAATGTAAACAACTACCATAGATGCTTCACTCCATAGAAACATAGGCAAGTCTTGATCATGCATCATTGCCTTAATAGATTCTTCGATGGTTCTATTCTTTCTTTCAACAACTCCATTTTGTTGTGGATTGTAAGGGACTATCAACTCCCTCTTAATCCCATCTTCTTTACAAAAGGCAACGAGCTCCTTGGAAGTATATTCTCCTCCATTAGATCTCAGGATCTTGATTTTCTTTCCCTTCAAGTTTTCTACTTCAACCTTAAATTCTTGAAACTTGTCAAAGACTTCATCCTTCGTCTTCATGAAGTAAATCCATGTCTTGCGAGAGAAATCATCAATAAAGGTTACATAGTACAAAGAGCCTCCAAGGGATTTCACTGGCATTAGACCACATACATTAGATGAACTAGATCCAAAATTTCTTTGGACCTACTTTCGCTGCTTGGAAAGGGCTTCTTGACATTCTTCCCAAGCGCACATCCTTTACATACTCCTTCATGTTCTACCTACAAATCTGGAACACCTGAAACCATCTGTTTTAAAGTAGGCAAAGCTCTATAGTGAAGGTGTGCATATCTTCTATGCCAAAGTTCACATGGATTGATGTCATTATGTACTAATGCTTGAGCAACTTGTTTCAAAAGTTTATACAACCTTCCTTCACAAACTCCAGTTATTCTAGCGGAATCTATACCAGAGTGTTTGGGCCATACAAGAACTTTGGCATCAACAAATACTACTCTATCTCCCTTATCTTCCAAACATGATATGGAAGCCAAATTATTTTTCAAGCCTGGTACATACAAGATGTTGCTAAGATGAACATTTTCACCTGATTCCAACTCAATAGAAGTCTTCCCAATGCCTTTTACTGCATAACTGTTGTTTTCTCCAAGCTCTACCTTTTGAGATAATCTTCTTTCCATTAGGCTTGTGAGGTTGTCACGATCTCCCATTATTTGCCTTGAGGCACCACTATCATTTGATCTTTCGAGACAATCGCTTCTATAATGACCAAATTTGTGACAATGATAGCATTGAACCTTTGACATATCTCTCTTCCCTTGAGGAGCAGATATTCTACCTTCATTTCTTCTTTGGAAACCAAACTTCTTTCTTCCTCCAACCTTCTTGAAATGTGCTACATATGCTTGAGAGTCACCTTCATCAGATCTTTGAATCTTTCCTTTTGATATGAGCCTTGATTCTTCTTGAGTACAAGTAGTCCATAGTTCTTCAAACTTTGGAACTTCCTTTCTGGCACATATACCCGATGCAAATGAGTCCCATGAATCTGGTAGACCATTAAGTGTTGTAGTCACTATTTCTTCCTCATAAATAACTTCATCAATTGCTTGAAGCTGATCTCTTAGTTGAGAAATCCTCATGAAATATGAGGGTATAGTATCATTTCTTATCATCTTAAAATCACGAAGCTCATTCTTCAAACTCATTGCTTGACCAATGTTGTTGATAGTGTATAATCTAGTTAGGGCATCATACATTTGCTTTGAAGATTGAAGACTTGAAACCTAAGGATGAAGTGGTCTTTGATAGAGTCCACAATGATGCTCATAGCTGCGATATCATCCTTCTGAAATTTTCTTTTTCCTTCAGTGTCTAAGGGTTTAGTGAGCTTGCCTTTCACAATACCCAAGGGATCATTCTTTGCAAGGATAAGATCAATCCTTATCTTCCAAGCCCTGAAATTAGTAGCTCCTTCCAATTTGTTCTTAGACTTCATAGCGAAACCCATGATCACAGACAAGCAAGTAGATTATAGATAAGTCTTCTTCAAGAGTGATCTCTTATCAAAGTTTCTTCAAGAGTGATCCCAATGGCCTCTTCATCACCAAAGCTTTGATACCTTGTTGATTCAAGTGCAATAGATATAAGCACAAATTTATGAAATACTAATTATTACTTCTAATGATGCAGATCTTCTTTTATTAATTCCAGTTTATCATTAAGCAATTACGCTTCAGAAATTCAACCATAAAGCATAAGGATAGTATAGATCACAATGCACAAAGAGAACACAAGCTTTACCCTGGGAAAACTCACTTGGGGGAAAAACCCGTCAACCTTTTCCCTAGAGAAATTCTTCAGTTCAACAAGAGATACACTTAATGTTGCTAGTCAACTATGAGATCAAAGTGATCAACAAGGTTTGGTCAAACCTGATCAAGCAACCCTCTAGTAAAGTCAAGTCAAACTTCTGCTCTACAACTTTGACCTTCCAAAATATCCCCAAAATTTCGATTTGCCTAGAAAATGTTGCCTAGAAAGTCACACGTGAGAGGTCAAGAGAGAGAGAGAGATAGATGCTAGAGATGAATTCGTCCTTCTTCTTCTTCTTTGTCCTTATTTTCCTTCACTTGGATGCTAGGAAGCTGTCTTTCTTGTGTGAGGTTGAATGGTACTTTATGGAGGAGGTCAAATGCTCTTTGTATAGTGTTTTGCCTTCACGAATGGGTGTGTCTCTTCACTCGGGCCGCTTGACTTGAGGGAGGGTTGACTTGACTAGTTTGGAGCCAAAAATTCAAAATTCAAAATTCAAAATTTGCAATTTTCTCTTTTAAATCCGACATGAAGAACATGTCTAATAAAAATTATTTCAAGGGATAATCAACGAAAATGACATGAAGAACATGTTTCACAAATTCATTATACATTACAAGGGATACAATTTAAATTATGAAGATCAACCATAGCTACAAAACTCAACATTCTCCACTTCAAGGGAATTGGTTACATCTTGGTGCTTTGTGTTAGCTTTCTAATACCCAGCTGCTAATTGAATAAAAAATAGCAGCAAAAAATAAATTCACGAAGACACAAGCACACAATAAATAATACATAGAAATTTACCCAAGAAACCTCAATTGGGGAAAACCTGCCAACATGTTTGTTCTATTATCATTCTGCTAAGCAAAAATCTCAGAAAATTGACTACAAATATTGGGAAAAATTCTTCTTCAATTCCCTGTCCCTCAACACACCGTTCTGTGTCTTTTTAACCAACTCAGGCTTTGCATACGCAATTGTACAAACTCATACAGGCTATTTAGCCCTCCTGCGTAGGCTGACCCGACCTTGGAAAGTGCACGCTGCTGAAGAAATCGTTGAGGCTATTCGGTCTCTGTCTCTCTTTGATAGCATGTTGAATTGGAACCTCTTCTTGCTGAGCTAAAACACACAAGTCTCTAGTGCATAATGATGATAGCCAAGTTTGCGCCCTTCTCTTTTTATAAAATCGAATTGGCCCTTCAACTCAAGTCGAACTAGCCCATTAACTCAAGTCGAACTGTTAAGATTGATTTACTTTTTGACTATAGGAAAATTAGAATTTTCCTAAGTCAAAATTAAGTGAAAGTATAACTGCGCCTTAGCTTCACTTGTGGGTTCCATGGCCAAATTAGCGCACTTCTAAATTTAGCAGAACCCTTCCATCTCTAACTTCAATTAACACTCCCTCTTAGAGAAGAAAGTGTTTTGAACTACATCTAGTTTATCTCTGAAGTAGATGCTGCCTCTTGCCAATGCCTTGGTCAAGATATCTGCTATTTGCTCCTCTGTAGGTATGTATTGAAGTTTGACTTTACTTATTTGAACACAATCTATGATATGGTGGTACCTGATCTCGATGTGCTTGGAGCGGTCTTGAAATACTGGATTCAAAGAGCTTGATGCAATTCTGGTTATCTTAGTTTATGACTTTGGGCCCCAACCTTTCATTGAACAACCTGACAAGTAGCTTCCTCAACCAAATAACCTTGCAAGCTGCCAAATTGGCAGCCATGAACCCAGCCTCAACTAAGCTCAGTGTTACTGATCTCTGCTTCCTGCTGAACCATGAAATAACTACTAACCGAACATTGAAAGCACAACTTGAAGTGCTCTTTCCGTCTGTTGAAAACCTTGCCTAATCTGCATCGGTGAATCCCGAAGACGCACTCCATCAACCTAATTGTACAACAACCCATAATTTGTTGTGCCCTTGAGATACCTCAAGACATGCTTAGCAGCAACCCAATGCACTCTGGTCGGTTCAACCATAAACTAGCTCAACTGGTTGACTGCGAAACAAATGTCTAGTCGTGTGTTCACCAAATACATAAACGACCCTATGAGTTGCCTATAGAGAGTGGGATCCACTCGCTTACCTTTGGTAGCGTCCACCTTCCTCCAATTTGTGACTAGAGGCATGGTCATGGGCTTGCGATCATGCATGTGGAATCTCTTGAGAATCTCTTGCGCATACCTGTCCCGTCCCAAGAATATCATCCCATCACCTTGCCAAACCTCTAATCCAAGGAAATAGTGCATAAGCCCTATATCCTTCATCTCAAACTCTTCTACAAGATCTCTCTTGCAGTCACGAATGAGCTCCCCCCTCCTGTCAATATCAAGTTGTCATGTCCCATCCCAAAAGAATTTGTAATAGGTTTTGTCTCTCCACAATTTTGTACAATTTTGCTAAGGAAAAGGACCCAAGCAATTTTGACTTAGGAACTTAGGAGAAATACGGCCAGATTATTTTGCTAGTGGAAGGTGGGGGCCACCCACGTGGGAAAGCGTATTGGGCAATTCGAATTGCCTTGGAGGGAATTCGTATAGCTGTTAGAGGGGCCTACATGAGGCAAAGGGAAGCCCACGAAGTCATAAGGAGGAAGAGCTCCTCACTTGGGGGATCATTCATTCTTGCATATCGAAAATCACTTGACTGTTTGCTCGAGCTGCTTAGCTGAGTCAACTGGTTGTTCAGCCACGAATCTCTCAAGTGGGAGATTCAACCTTACCTTCGGGGGACTACGAGTGCCACCTTAGGAAGGCAGTTTCATAGCATCTTGAGGAGCACTAGGGAGCATTCACAGCCAGCCCATTCAGTCATCATCCAACAATGCGTCTTTCTGGGCCAGCAGATAGGGAACACATAGTTGAGGATAGAGCTTCATCGGGCCAACGATTAACCAGAGGAACCATGAGATTCGAAGGACATCATTGGGTTAGCACTTGTGAGGCGTTTTGGAGCAAGTGAGTGCAGCAAACAGGTAGTTCGAATTCCATCCTTGGAGGACAATGCAGAGGGCCAGTCTGGACATCACGTGGGTCTTGAGGGAAAGAGCCACAACACCAGAACCACAGTTGGGAAGGAAGGAAATTCATAAGAGGACTCATCCCAGTGATTTGGGAGTTTTCCCAGCTTCACTCAGGCAGGTCAAGCTTACTAGTTGCAGTAGAGGTCGGGCTCATTGGGGGTCGAATTTCAGAAGTCTAAACTAGGCCAAACTCTTTTTGGATTTTGGTGGGTTTTGGCTGAGGATTCGTGAGTTGAAGTTTTATAATTTTATGAGCACGGGAAGCAGTGATTCCAGCCTTTTGGTTCCAGCAGACAACACAGTTTCTAGGTAGCGTAGTTTGGGTTTTGTCATGCTTGTCCATAGAGACAAGCCCAGGTGCACCATTCCATTTACCATTGTATTTGCCCTTGATGATTTAGTAAAATGGCTCAACAGTTCTCTATTTCCACCGTTTTCATGGGTGCCTGATGTGTATTTCGCATTTCTGATTGCTAGATGGTTTGCTTGCTTTGTTTATCACTTAATTTCCTATTTGGGAACATGACAGTGGTATCAGAGCCTAGGTCTTGGCTCAGCTATGGGGAGTTTCTCCTATGAGAGAAGGGGACTACAGAATATTACATACAGGAGGCAGAGGTACTGAAGCAGAGAAAGAGAATTGGAGATCACTCCAGACATGGAGGATAGGGAGAAGGCAACAGTAGCAGAGGAAGATATGGGAGAGCCCAAGAGTAGGTAGGAGATGGCTTTTGACAACCTCTTGAAAACATTGAATGATCTAGCAAAGGGGCAAAAGGAGATGCCAGAGGAGATTAAAATGCAGAACTAGGAGAAGATCGCCCCTAGGGGATTCTTATTTAGGGAAACTTCTGGGGCCTCTCAACAATTCGATCACCCTTCACTTGAAACACAACCTCCATCAGCGAGTGGGCTAACTCGAGCCACACTGCCCTCTTTTGTGCTTGTGGCACAGGTTGAACCAACATGGATTGAAGACCCTTCATAGATGGGAGAACACTTTAGAGAATGGCAGTCCATGGGTGCAAGCTTCAGGGAAGCACTCCCTTTCAGAGATTTCTGCAAGCTCAAGCAGAATGAGAAGAGTAAGGGTTATGGAGGACAGGGCACACAGAGCTATGAGTTGCAGAGGACAATAGGGAGAATGTACTTCCCTACATTCGATGGCACTGTCAAGTGCACTGCTCGGGCCTGGGATGAGAAGATGGACACATATTTCTAGCTTAACCGAATGACAGAGTTGGAAGCCATCAGGATGGCCACGTTGCACATGGAGGGGGAAGCCCACGACTGGTGGTTACATGGCTTGGCCAACCCGGGGCATGCCAATGTGGCTTCATACGAGGATTTCACCAGGAGGGTGGTGGAATGCCTTGACCAAAGGGATCCAAAGGCTCATTTTAGGGAGCTAACCCAACTTCGCTAAACAAGCAACCCAGAGCAGTACATATTAGAGTTTCTAAGAGTTTCAGTGATGGTGCCAGACCTATCAGTTGCTTGGAGGGTACACACCTTCATAGAGGGCTTACTTAAGCCCCTGCGTGGACTGGTGAAGTCACACAGACCCTCCATGTTGCAGCAAGCAATTATGTGCACTAGAGATTTGTAGGGAGCCATCCCCAAGACACGAGCACCCTTTCCTGCACGGACCCTTTCTCCCCAGAAGGGGCATGACACTAGACCCCCACCTCAGAGAACCACCCAGGGACGGGGGCAGTTGGATGATGAGACATGGAAGGACCTCAGGAGGAGGAAGTTGTGCTTTACTTGTCAGGAGCCCTGGGCACCAGGCCATCGGTGCACTGCTGGCAAAGCACATTACATTGAGGTCTTTTCAGATAGTGACCAGGAGGATGAGGTGGAGTAGGAGTCTGGTATGGGAGACAATGAGTCTAGTAGAGAGGGGACCACCACCACCACCTCCACAGGGAGGGGCATCCTTTGCCCCATCCGGGGGAGTCCTTGCTTCTTTATGCGGGGTTTTGAAATTTATGACATTGAGGATCAGAGGCACTATATAGGGGCAGCGGGTGTCGGTCTTAGTTGACAGTGGGGCTACACACAACTTCATATATGCCTAGTTGGTTTAGAGGCGAAGCCTCACCACGATCGAGTTTGAGGGCTTTTCAGTCTTGGTAGCTGGTGACTGTACCATGCAGTGCACTTGGTATGTGCCCGCTTTGATAGTAGTTATGGGGAACTACTCTATGATGGACCATTTCTTTGTGGTCGATGTGCCAGACACCAATGTGGTGATGGGTGTCTAGTGGCTATCCTCCCTTGGGCGATTTACTATTGATTGGAAGCAACTGGAGATGGAGTTCACTGTCCCGGATGGCAAATAGGTGGTACTTAGAGGCATGCATTCATACCCACCACAGGTCCCAATGCATAGGATGGAGGTAGATCTGCGACATGGGGACATAGCATGGGCAGTGGAGTTGAGGGTTTCAGAGGTTGGAGGGCAGGTCCAACCACCACCTCCAAACATACAAGCCTTGTTGGATAGGTACTCAGTAGAATTTGGCGATAGCCCACCAGGGCAACCACCAGATAGGGGATTCGAGCACACCATCGAGATGGAGCCGGGTGTGCAGGCGGTGATCACTACCTCTTATAGGCATCCTAAGGCCTATAAGGACAAGATTGAGAGGGCCATCAAGGAGCTGTTGGCATTGGGCCATATCAGGCCGAGTTCCAGTGCTTTTGCTTCTTCAGTAGTGTTGGTGAAGAAGAAGGATGGAACCTTGCACATGTGCATTGATTACCGGGCCCTCAACAGGAAGACACTGAAGAACCGGTACCCCATCACCAGCATCGATGAGTTGATGGATGAGCTTAAAGGAGCCAAGTACTTCTCTAATATAGATCTATGTTCGGGTTACCACCAGATCAGGGTGAGGGATGAGGACATCCCCTAAACTTATAGGCACTTCGAGTTCCTAGTCATGCCATTTGGGTTGACCAACGCCCCAACTATTTTTTAGTCATGTATGAACCATGTGTTCCAGAGGCAGTTGAGGAGGTTTGTGTTGGTTTTCTTTGACGACATCTTGATTTACAACAGGACTTGGGAGGAGCATCTCCAACACTTGGAGGAGGTGCTGTGTATTTTAGAGGAGCAACAGTTCTATGCCAAGCTGTCCAGGTGTGAGTTTGGCCTGACCGAGATGCTCTACTTGGGGCATATCATTAGCGCAAATGGGGTGAAGGTCCATGAGGAGAAGATAAGAGCTATCCGTGATTGGCCAGTACCCAGAGATGTGATGGTGTTGAGGGGCTTCTTGGTCATCTGCACATATTACCGGAAGTTCATCAAGGGATTTTCGCAGTTGGTAGCTCCCATCACAGAATTGACCAAGAGAGGGGCTTTTGCATGGACAAATGGGGCACTGGCAGCTTTTGACCGCCTCAAGGAGGTGATGAGTAGTTGTCTAGTTTTAGCACTTCCGGACTTCTCCTAGCCCTCACTGTGGAGTGTGATGCATCCGGGGAGGCAGTTGGAGTAGTACTATCTAAGGATGGGCACCCGATTGCTTTCGAGAGTCGGAAGTTCTTACCCCATGAGAGGTCATATTCTATATATGACAAGGAGATGCTGGCCATTATGCATGCCTTGGCTAAGTTCCGACAGTATTTGGTGGGTAACAGGTTTTGGGTGAAAACTGATTACAACAGTCTTCGTCACTTCATGGGGCAGTAAGGCCTCAACGACAGACAATAGAGATGGGCCAGGAAGGTGCAGGCCTATGATTTCGACATAGAGTCTGTGTGGGGGAAACACAACGTGGTGGTTGATGCCCTATCTTGGAGACCCACAAACCTATCACTCATGAGCATCTGCCATGATTGGAAGGCCGAGTTATTGGTGGAGTATTCCAAGCACAGGAGGGTATGCGAGATTTTGGAGGGTACACACACAAATGAGCGCTTCTAGGTGATGGATGAGGTCATCTACTACAAGGGGCACATATTTTTGGTTCCCAACTCGCAGTTAAGGGAGAGAGTGCTCCAGGCAGTACATGACTCGCCATTACTAGGGCATTAGGGGTTCAGGAAAACATACATGGCAGTCAGGGAGCGCTTCACATGGAAGGGCGTCAAGTGGGACGTGTTGAAACATGTACATGAGTGTGAGGCATGTCAGAGGAACAAAGGGGAGCTGATTCATCCGCTAGGATTATTACAACCGCTTCCCATCCTCGAGGGGAAATGGGAGAGTATCTCCATGGATTTCATCACGGGGTTCCCCATAGTACAGGGCAAGGACTGCATTTATGTAGTGGTCGACCGGTTGACCAAGTATGACCACATTTTCGCCATCCCTACCAGATATTCGGCTTCACAAGTTGCAGAGCTGTTCTTTAGGGATATCTTCTGGTTACACGGGCTTCCTAAGAACATCGTGAGTGATAGGGATAGCAGGTTCATGGGAGGCTTCTGGCAGGAGATCTTCAAGTTGGTTGGTACTAAGCTCACCCCTAGCACGAGTTACCACCCCTAGACAGATGGCTAGACCGAGCGAGTTAATCAGTGGTTGGAGGGGTACATGAGGAACTACGTGAGTGGGCAGCATAGGGCTTGGATTCGGTGGCTGCATTTGGGCGAGTATTGCTACAACACCACCCATCACATGTCCATCGATATGATTCCTTTCTGTGCCTTGTATGGTTATAACTTATAATGCATTATCTTTTGCTGACGTTGTTTTGGAGATAGGCAGGCCCCAAAGGCCAAAGATTGGATCCAAGAGAGACAAGACATCCTCAAGGCTCTCAAGGATAACTTAGTGACAACGCAGAACCAGCAGAAGGTGTATGCAGATCGACATTGAACTGAGAGATATTTCGACAAGCAGTCCACATTGAAGCAGAAGGGGGCTGAGAAGCTACAACCCCGTTTTTATGGGCCATACAGGGTAGTCAGGCGAGCTGGGGAGGTGTCCTACGAGCTGAAGCTGCCTCCGGGGAGCAGGATTCACAACATATTCCATGTCTCATGCCTTAAAAAATTGTTGGGACAACAGTTGACAACAACAGTGGAGTTACCCCCGTTGGATGATGAGGGCCACCTGGTTTTTGAGCCTGAGGCCATTTTGGAGAGGCGGGAGAGGAAGCTGAGGAGCAGGACCATCAGGGAGTTCTTGGTTTGCTGGAAGAACTTGCCGGATGAGGATGCCACCTGGGAGAGTGAGCACATCTTGGAGCACCCAGCTCTGAAGTTGCTTGAGGGCAAGCAACATTTGGGAAGGGAGGACTATCATGTCCCTTCCTAAAAGAATTTAAAAGAATTTGTAACAGGTTTTGTCTCTCCACAATTTTGTACAACTTTGCTAAGGAAAAGGACCCAAACAATTTCGACTTAGGAACTTAGGAGAAATATAGCCAGATTATTTTGCTAGTGGAAGGTGGGGGCCACCCACGTGGGAAAGCGTATTGGGCAGTTCAAATTGCTTTGGAGGGAATTTGTATAGCTGTTGGAGGGGCCCACATGAGGCAGTGGGAGGCCCACGAAGGAATAAGGAGGAAGAGCTCCTCACTTGGGGGATTATTCATTTTTGCATATCGAAAATCACTTGACTGTTTGCTCGAGCTGCTTAGCCGAGTCAACCATTGTTCAACCACGAATCTATCAAGCAGGAGATTCAACCTTACGTTCGGGGGACTACGAGTGCCACCCTAGGAAGGCAATTTCATAGCATCTTGAGGAGCACTAGGGAGTATTCACAACCAACCCATTCAGTCATCATTCAACAATGCGTATTTCTGGGCTAGGGGATAGGGAACACACAGTTCAGGATAGAGCTTCATTGGGCCAATCATTAGCTGGATGAACCAGGAGATTCAAAGGACATCATTGGGTCATCACTTGGGAGGAGTTTTGGAGCAAGTGAGTGCAACAGATAGGTAGTTCGAATTCTAGACTTGGAGGACAGTGAAGAGGGCCAGTCTGGCCATCACGGGGGTATTAAGGGAAAGAGCCACAACACCGAAATCATAGTTGGCAAGGAAGGAAATTCATAGGAGGACTCATCCCAATGATTTGGGGTAGTTTTTGGGAGTTTTCCCAGCTTCACTCAGGTAGGCCGTGTTTACCAGTTGTAGTAGAGGTCGGGCTCCTTAGGGGTCGAATTTTAGAAGTCTGAACTAGGCCAAACCCTTCCTGGGTTTTCGCTGAGGATCCGAGAGCTGAAGTTTTATAATTTTCTGAGCATGGGAAGCAGTGATTCTAGCCTTTTGGTTCTAGCAGACAATGCAGTTTCTCAGCAGCGCAGTTCAGTTCTAGTGCAACAGTTGGGCAACCTTCAGATCAACATTTGCTCACTTGGGTTTTGTCACGCTTGTCCGTAGAGACACGTTGAGGTGCACCATTCCATTTACCATTGTATTTTCCCTTGACGATTTAATAAAATGGCTCAACAGTTCTCTATTTCCATCGTTTTCATGGGTGTCTAATGTGTATTTCGCATTTTTGATTGTTGGCGCTTGCTTTGTTTATCACTTAGTTTCTTGTTTGGGAACATTACACAAATCATCAATATATAACACAAGAATGAGAGTCTGGTCCTCAACCATAATATAATATAGGTTAGGGTCGGCTTCACTCTTGGTCAAGCCCAAACCAAGAAGGTAGTTGTCTATCCGGGCATAGCATGCTCTTTGTGCTTGCTTGAGCCCATAAAGGGCTCTCTTCAGCCTGCACACATGTGTGTCTCTGCTAAAAGTCTTGAACCCCTCAATCTGCTCAACATATATCTCTTCCTCAACAACTCCATTAAGGAAGGCGATCTTCACGTCCATTTGGTGGATCTTCCACCCCATCTATGGTGCAATCACCAAAATTGTCCTAATGGGCGAATATCGAGCCACTAGTGCGAACCTCTTATCATAGTCTATCCCTTTGACCTGAGAGAACCCTTTGGCCACGAATCTAGCCTTACACTTCTCCACACTCCCGTCAACTGCATGCTTAATCTTGTACATCAAACGGGATCCAACCACTAACTTGCCAACTTGTCTTGGCACAATCTACCATACGTCATTATGCATGATAGAGGAATATTCCTCCACCATGGCATCTAGCCATACCTACTGAGAAATTGCCTCCTTATAATAAGAAGACTCTGAGTCTATCACCTTAGTCATAAGTGCCATGTACCCCATATATCTTTGTGGCTATTCACTTTGGTTGAATGTCGAGCTGGGAGATCGAACTCTCTCCCGAACCTCCCTAATCTATTGATTTGCCCACTTGGCTCACCCTTTCCCTGCTGTGGGAGTCATTGGTTGAGTGGGCCCTTCTAACTATACTCTCTCCTCCCGTTTCTGCACTTTCTCCTTAATTGCCAGCTTGCCCAAAAAATGGTTGTGACGAAGCCTGAGAAACTGGCTGAGCCTCCTACTTGGGAGCTGTTGCTCTTCCTCCTGTGTTGCACCCTGCTCATGCTCCAAGGACTTCCTGAGAGCCTTCTCTTCCTCGAACTTCACATTACCTCTAATCACTACCTTTTTGAGTGCTGGAATATATACCTTGTATGCCTTAGATGTCTTGCTGTAGCTCACGAAAACGCCTTTCTCCGTTGTGGGCTCTAGCTTCTTCTGGTTATCAGAAAACACATGGCAGTAAACAAGGATGTCAAAGATTTGGAAGTGAGACAAGTTATGCTTTTTCTTGTGAAATCCTCCTTTGGTGTGACTCTGCCTTGTACCCTATGTGGACTCCTGTTCTGCAAAAAGACTGCAGTGTTGCATGCATCTGCCCAAAGAAACATGGGTAGTCCCTTGTCATGCAACATAGCCCTGGCCGCTCCAACAATGCTTTAGTTCTTGCACTCAGCCACACCATTTTGCTGAGGGTTATGAGGTGTGATGATCTCTCTCCTGATGCCCTCTTTGGCATATAAGTCTCTAAAGGCATTGGAGATGTACTCCCTACCATTGTCTGAACTCAATGCCTTGATCCTCCTACCAGTCTGGTTCTCCACCAAGGCTTTGAACTCCATGAACTTCGAGAAGACTTGATCTTTCTTCTTCATGAAGAAGATCCAAGTCTTTCTCGAGTGGTCATCAATAAAGGTGACATAATATTTGTATCCCATCAGGGATGGGAGGAAAATGGTTTGCATATATCCGAATGTACAGCGACAAGCTGTTCTTGGTCCCGCTGTCTCTGCTAGAAATGGATGTCTTGACATACTTGCTAAGTGTGCAACTCTTGCACACGTCATGCTGATCTACACTGTACTATGACAACCTTGTTGCAATCTCCCCCAAAATTGTGAAAATTCCTTGAAATGAAGCAACTGGAATTTATTCTTCTAACTAATTAATTATGCAGTTTATTTGTTATGGCAAATAACAAATAAATCACACTACAATTTCTTCACAATAAAATTACGCTGCGGAAAATAAATTGGAACTGAGAAAATAGAGCACATACACAATAAAAGTGACACCGATATTTTTGGACAAAAGTCCTCGGAAAATTCCAATTGGGAAAACCAATGCAACAGATGAGGGTTTATTTTATTATATGTAGAAACAAAATATGAGGACAGTGTCTGGATGCCCAAACTGGAAATCCTCTAGCAAAATAATTTGGCCAAAATAATTTTGGAGAATTTTTCTCCCTTCTACAAATAATCTCGGCCTCCCTATGCCTGCTTGAACCCTGCTGAGAAAACTTAGCGTCCCTTTGCCTGCTCGAACTCCATTGAGAAAACTCAACCTTCAAGAATTCACATTGCCTAGTCTAGGAAAAATTGTACGACCTGCTAGTTGGCTCTAGATGAGTCGTCCTGCATCCCTTTGCCTTTAGAAATAAGTCTCTCTACCTTTGGGTGATCCCCCAGCTTCCAGCTACTGAATCGACCTCCTTTCTGACACTTCGATTAGGGTTTCTGGCTACTCGCACTACCTACTCATCCTCCTTCTGCTGCCTCTCCGGGACTGGAAAACTTCTTTCGAAACTCTCTGCTGTTGCTCACTCAATCACCGATGCCTCATTTCTGACTCAAACTCTTCGTCCTGCTGAATCTCTGCAATTGGATAGCTCGATCTGTCCAAGGGACTCGTTCTCCCTGCTCTTCAATATGTCTATCTCCATCCCCATCGACTTGCTCTTATAATCTCTCGTTGGTGAACCAACGACCATGATTAGATCTCCATCAATGACTAAGATAATCTCAAACTCAATACGTGTGTGTTTCTAGAGCGTTCTCACATTTCCTTAATTAGTTACTATTAATTAACTAGTTTTTCTAAGTTAGACTTAGTTAAAATTTAAATGATGGTTAATTAATTTAATTAAGGCGTTTTGCAAGCTTATCTCGCGGAACCTTTTCTAGGTTTTGAAGATCTCGCGTTCTCAGCCTCTCTGACACATATCAAGACTAGAACACCTATCTGATGCTACAAAAACTAACAAAAATCTTCAATGCTCCATGGTGCAAATGACCCATACGCCTATGCCAAAGCTCCCCAAGGTCACATCTATGCGCATTGATCACTTTGTTGCTCAAGGATGCTTTTGTCTCAAACTGTATCTTGTAAAGGTTCTTCACCCTAACTCTAATCTGCTTCATGGCAGCAAAATTTAAGGGCTTGAGGAAAGCCTTTCCTCTGCTGAAAATAAGCTCATAACCTTTGTTTTCCAAGGTTGACACTAGAACAAGGTTTTTCTTCAACCATGTGATACAGATGACACCTCCCTCACTTGGGTGAATTTGGTAAAGGTATGAAATCATTGACTCAGACTTGGTCATCTTGATATTTCTGAGTTTATCTTTGAGTACCAGCGTCTTGACCTCACTCGAACCCTGGTACAACCCTAAGAAAACTGTCTGCATGGTCTGAGATGTCGTCTTTCCAGAAAGGTGAGGTATGATGTCATCCTTGACTCCTTCAAGAATTATTCTTCTGGCCTTTGCGCCTTTCTTATTATGCTGAGCTAACTACTGAGGGTTTTGTGGTTGAGCTGGTGGACTGTCCACAAATTCCAAAACTCCTTGCTCCTCCAACACTACACCAATCCTCTCCTTCCAAGAATAGGAATTTGATGCCCCTTCAAGGTGGTCCTCGATTCCTAGCTCCAAATAGACCATTCTAAGTTTGAACTGCTTAGAAGCCCTTGCACAAAGCCTGCTTGAAAAAACCCATGTGCAAATTATGCCTTGGTCATGCAGCTAGAAACTCAATGCAACCTTGAAGTAAACTGCGTCCCCTTTCCTATGTCTTTCACTTGTTTCGAGGAAAATAACACACTTTTTGGTCTTCAATCAGAGACCCGCTCTGATACCATGTTAGCTTTCTAATACCTATTAATTTTAGGATAACAATGACATGTTCTATGCTTAGAGCAATTTTACTTCAATTTTCTTTATTAGCCCAATATCATATCCAATATAGCAATCACATCAACATGATAGTAACATGTAGATAGAACATAAACAATAACAGTAGAAGACAAGCCAACACAAGAGGACACCACATATGGAACTAGCCAGGGACAAACCCCAATGTGGGGAAACCCTTGATCAATTCTTCAAAAGTTCAGTAGAGAGAGAGTACAATTTACAGTATTCACTTGCCCAAACTGATCAGTCAAAACAGCAGAAACAAAAAGCCCTAACCAGAAAGTCAACACTAGTCAACAGGGCTGAAATTGACCTCCAAAACAGCTCGGTCAACCTTGGTCAATTCGGCCTCCAACAGCAACATAATGCAGCCCAAAACAGTCCAAAAATAACCAGCCAAATCTGGTCAACAAAAGTCAACACAACAACTTGAATTAGGGCAGTCAACGCTGATCAACGCAGGGGTCAAACTGCCTCGGTTTTTGTGCCCAAAACAGTGGCCTGCCCAAACAGAAGTCTCCCTCACAAAACCTAAGTCAAACAAGGTCAACGCTGGTCAAAGTCAGCCTCCTGAAATTTCAGTCAAATCTGGTCAACGCAGCAGCCAGTCTTCCTTTCGCACGTGGAGAGAGAGGCCCAAAAATCCGTACCCAATCAAGATGAGAGAGAGAAGGATGAATGAGATGAGATGCCAAAATGAGGAGGAGACACCTTGTATTTATATGCAACGTTGAAGGCTGGAGGAGGCTAATTTGATGGTTGGCCAACCTTGACAATTTGTCCATAATCAAAATAAATTCATAACTTCATTTGTACATGTCAGAATGGGATGATCTTTAGATCAATCCTACACCTCTCGGAAAGAGGAATCCAAGAAAAGTATCATCTGCCTCATAAGAGCTGTTCAGACTCCAAAGTGATGTTTGGCCCTAGTTGCCAAATTTAACAATATCCAATTGCTAATTTAATAAAAAATAGCAGCGGAAAATAAATTCACGAAGACACATGCACACAATAAACAATACACAAAAATTTACCCAGGAAACCCCAACTGGGGAAAACCTGCCAACTTGTGTGTTCTATTATTATTCTGCTCAACAAAATTCGCAGAAAATTGAGTACAAATATTGGCAAAAATTCCCCTTCAGTATGCTGCCCCTCAACGCACTGTTCTATGTCTTTCTAACCAACTCGGCCTCTGCATACACAGCTGTACTGACTCGTACAGGCTATTTGGCCCTCCTACGCAGGCTGACTCGACCTTGGAAAGTGAGCATGCTGCTGAAGAAATCGCTGAGGCTATTCGGCCTTTGTCTCTCTGCCCTAGCACATTGAATTGGAACCTCTTCTTGCTGAGCTAAAACACACAAGTCTCTACTATCTAGTGTATAATGATGATAGCCAAATCTGCACGCTTCTCTTTTTATAAAATTGAATTGGCCCATCAAGTCAAGTCGAATTGACCTACTAACTCAAGTCATTTGCTTAAGTTGCACTGGTTCATTAACTCAAGTTGAACTGCTGAGATCGATTTACTTTTTGACTGTAGTAAAATTAAAATTTCCCCAAGTCAAAATTAAGTGAAAGTATAATTTCGCCTTAGCTTCCATCTTTAACTTCAATTAACACCTTGTCAAGATGTAGTCAATCTAAGACTAGTTATGTGGTATGTTGTATACAAAAATATGTTGGTTTCTTACACTGTTATGTATGTTGAGCTATGCTTGGTTGTGCTTAAGTGCAGTAATAATTCCTATAGACACCACCTCTCTCTTGGAATACTAGCTTTCTGGTCTACGTAACCCTGTGATTCTCCAACACCCCCATTGTTGCACCCTGTTCAATTGGAATTGAGTTATATATATATATATATATGGTTCTTTTTTCATTCATTTTGTATTTTAGGTTTGTATTTCCTCTCAAGGGAAACTAAATTCAATGTTCAACTTGAATTTCGAGCTATTGCAACATATATGGACACATTCTAAAGATTTGAAGATTCATAATTCATAACTTTGTTGGCAATCAATGCTAATGATTAATTGTGCTTCTAGGTCATTGTGACTGAGTTCAGTGAGCTTGATGGAACTCATTATTTGGATCCACGGACTGCTCAAGTTGCAACTGTCAACCATGTTAAACAAGTAAGTGGATTATATGATTTACTCGTTGCATTTTATTTCGTTTCTGATGGGAAAAACTATTAATTGTATGAATACTCTTTATCTCCTCATTGTAACTTCTGCTACTCATTGTTAATATGCATTTAACAAGTAATAGAAAAATCGAATGGCTTTTCTTAAAGCACACATCACATGACTGTTTTTTTTTTTTTGAAATCAGAAAATGGAAATATCTATATTTTCAAGCTCCAAAATTAGTGAAGATTACAACACCCATTTCTGAGGTTTCTAATATCTCTGTCATTAAAATTAGCTGTAACAGTCCCATTACAAATAATTGCCAGAAGTTTATGCCTGCCAAAACCCAAAAAACAAAACTTAAGTTTGTCCCACAGCCTACATATTGGATTATACAGGCTGAAAATAGGAAACTACTGCTTACCAGCCTTGCTGGTTTCATAAAACGTAGTACATAGCATAACAAACTTTAAGATGCACTGAATGCCCGGTATCTAAGCTAATCTGGAGACTGGTGACCCGCTAGGGATGCATTAGTTGGAAGTCTGAATTTTGCCTGCTTGGTGTCACCTGAAGGCAAGGTCTAGAGTTATTTCTCCCTTAGTGGTAGGTTTAATACCAATGTTCCATAAAGTTTCCTAGATGTGGGGATGTGGGAGTGGGGAAACACATCCAGGGGCAGTGTGAAAGACACTACAGATTATTTAAGTATTTTAGCATCGGGGGAAGAGTCTCTTGATGTAAGTCTTGCTGTTCAATCTGACCTAAGGCGCTGTATTCCATAGTGGGTGGGTCTAGCTCTGAGGTTGCATAGAGGTATGTTTTTTCTAGCCACGTGGGAAGAAGTTCGTTGTCTCATAGATCTACCACCACTCGACTCAAACAATTGAGATAGGTGGAAGAAAGAAGTAGAGACCATAATAGTACTAGGTTTAGAGAGGCCATGCAAAAGTCACTTGTTTTGGGATAATTGTCTCTTGGACATATAAATGTAGGCATCTCTGAGCAGGGTAGTGAAAGAATGTCAAAAGAGAAACTGTAGAGTCTTGAATGAATCATTGGAGCTTCCTTGAGATTTCATAATATTTGGGACACTGTCAAGTGTTCCTTAGACTTTATCTCTTGGAGATGGCATACCTGACAAATCCTCTTAGTCATAAGCGATACGGTGCTTCATCTCATAGTTATCAGAAGCGGATCGGTCATTGAACTGGTAGACCCCTCAGATCGGGAACTGGTGAGAATCGGATGAAAACTGGTGAAAAAACCAGACCAAAAAACCAGTCAACTGAAAACACACAAAATATTCAAATTTTAAATCAAAACATATATATTCATGTGCATCCATATGAATCCAAACCATTTATACACAAATAAACAAACGTTCTCATTTATATAGCATGCAAGAGTGCACATAACCAAAATAGCACCCAATGCAATCCATCTCTAAACCGAAAATACATCAAAAAATTGGCTCCACATGGCCTTTAGCATCCAAAATAAATTATGGTACAACAAATACATACATATCATCAAAATTATTCCCTATATTGGGATCTTCATAATCAATATCACCCTCTAAGCATTAAAATAAGATATAAAAGTGTAATGTTCCAAACTAGGAAAAATAGTGCTATGCAAAGCGAACAATAAAAACAACACCATAAGATTGAAACATTCAGTGCACACCCATAAAATGTCTAGACTCTAGGAATAACCAACAGCTGTGCCATTTTATTATAACCTGGGAGCTATGTTACCAGGATTTGGATTCGGATACGGATCCGCTAGATTTTTGAAAATCCAAGATCCGGATACGGCAAGGATACGTCACGTACAAAAATAAATAAATAAATATATCTATAATAATAATAATAATAATTTTTAAATTTACAAAAACACTTTAGAGCTAAAAAATCAAATACTCCATGAAACCATCAAACACTTTTAGAACATCGAATGATAAATATGAAGGTTGAAATACTGAAATGATGCATCATCGCTTATATGAAGTAACAAAAAGGATCATGATTCATAATATCATAAATGATAATAGTAATTACATTTACATTTCCTCAAATGGATCTATATCTGCTGCATATTGGAACTCTACAACATGAATAGATGATGGGGGTCCTAGAATGTAAGAAGTTGCATCAGTAGGCTGGATTGGTGGTGGAACAATATCCTCAAGTAGGTTGAGGTGAGTCATGGCATTCGGTGTCAGGTTCAAGTCAGAGATCTCACGTTCCACATCCCACATCCTGCTCGGACCTTTTTTATATTCTGGTTCAACATGTGATAGAAGACGAAGGTTGGAATGAACATAAACAAGGTCCTTAGCCTTTGCTGCTCCCAGCTTGTTTCGCTTCACTGAATGGATGAAGCCATATGTACTCCAATTCCTCTCAGCTGATGAGGAACTAGCAACCTGTGATAAAAACCTGGTGGCTAGAGTAGAGAGATGAACGCTATCCCCACCATGGAAGCCCCACCAAGTAATAGGATCAAGATGCCCTCGATCATCCATAGCTATTGGATCTTAAAAGCTAACAGTAGACTGTACAAACCCTCCAAATCCTTGGCGGACTTCCATTGCAATGCCCATATCTCTATAAATTTTCCTCAAAGCTACCTTGTATCCTTGTACCACTTCAGAATCTTTGTTTGGTGTTGTTCTACCATGTAAAGACAACATTTTAGAATGATAGTATTTAGGGTGCAATGCATATGCCAAAAGGTGTAATGGTGTGGTCATTTTGTTCCCCTTTCTGTAACTATGTCCTTCACTAAATAATAGAATGTTTCATAAGGGTCATTTTCACTTGCCCTGATAATTTCCATTATCCTCTCCAACATACTATCAATGTTTTCATAAACTTCCCCCAAGCGAGGTGTATCTATATCAAATGCCCTGATCAAGGTCAAGATTGGTTCAGTGAACCGTAGAAGATATTGGACCTTGTCCCACCATGCATCATCAAGAATGATGGACTTGATTTTTTGCCCTCTATCAAAAGTGGAAGTCCTCCATGATTCCCAAAGAGGGTCAATGACCATTGCTTGTAGTGCTTGTCTCACCTCCACAAGTCTCTTTATGACAAGAGTGTGGGAGGCAAAACGAGATTCAGCAACCTACAAGTTTCAAAAAATCAAATCTCAAATGAGAAACCATATATAAATTTGTAATTAAAAATAAGAATTTCCAATACAAATAGTATTGATTAAAAAAAAGTACTTTCAGTAGCTCCAACTTTGCAAAACCCCGATAAATGGCTTGGGACATTGAGTGATTTGTTATGAGCATTTGGACTTCTTTGGATGCTAAATATATTTTATTAATCCATTCAATCTCACCAATCTTGGCAAGCATAAGGTTCAATGAATGTACTACACATGGATTCCAAAATATGTGATCATATCGACCCTCCACAATCAAAGTTGCAGCTTTACAAACCTGTGCGTTGTCTGTAATGACTTGGACAACATTATGTGGCCCCACACTTTCTATTGCATCAATAAGAATTGTGGATATGAAAGATGCATCTTTCTCTATTCCACTGCAATCAACAGCCTTCAAAAACATTGCCCCTTGGGGACATACTGCAACAATATTAATTAATGGACGGTTTCTTTGGTCTCTCCATCCATCAGAAATGATGGACACACCTATTTCTGCCCATGTATCTCGGATTGCCTATAGCTGTCTATCCATGGATTGTCTCTTTGGTGTTAACAAAGTAGTGCGGATCTTTTCATATCCAGGGCTTTTGTACCCTTTTGGCGCTTCATTAACAACCTTAATCATTTGTTGCCAATAAGGGGAACACACCAAATTGAATGCTAGCCCATTTGCATAGATGCAACGAGCTATATGTTCATCGGCTATGTCTCTACCTTGATTATTGAAAGCTGCTTCAAGAGGGTCTAGAGTGGGCCTTTTATTAGTTGTGGCAGCAGGCTTACATGGCAATGGAGGCCTAATTGTAGAGCTTTGCACAGGATGTTTTCCCTTAGCAAGTTTCCTATCAATAGCTTCTTGCAAAGATGCATAGAATTTCATTTTTCCAGGACTCAAACCTTGGCTAGGTTTGCCATCTGCATGTTTTGGCCCAATGCATACTTTCACCCCTGTGTTAGTTTGACTAGTGAGATGGGCCTTCACTCTAGGATATGAGCCATTTTTGATATCCTAACATTCATTGCACTTCCATTTAAATGAACCACCTCCGGGATTTTTTCCAATAATCTCCACATATTGTCATACAGGAGATTTTGGATATGTTTTGATGATTTCCCCTTCACTGCTCATGTTGTGATGGTTCCATAGTGATAATGGTCTATAGGGGTTACTTTACTGCATATACAACTCAAATTATAATATATTAAATTATTAATATTATCATCAATACACAATTAAAAATTAAAATACACTTCATATAACACATGATATGATATCATAAATAAGGTCATGATATAATGATGATATCATAATAATAAAATTATAAATAAGGGCATATGCCTCTTCCATCAATTTAGACTCTACAGCATAAATCAAATGGAAGTATGACCTTCATAACAACTGATGGGCATTACAAGATATAATGATAAACTTGACCTTTTAAGTTTTAAATTTTAATACCTTGCTGGCAAAACTCATGACACTATAAGTTATAACAGTTGCTGTGTATAATTTATTAGTTTCTATGGCTGAGATTAACTGGCTTACTGCCCACCAAAAGCCAGAAGAACCATACAAAGGCAGTGCTTACTGTTACCAAAAAGGCTAAAGCTGCAGGTTTGTAAAATTAAGGTCATTAAGGAGAAAATTAAAGCTGCGAATTATGGACAATAGTCACCTTAACTCAGCGCTTACAAACAAATACATTACCAAAAAAAAATATAATAATAATAAATATACTTTACCAAAAAAATATATAATAATATACTTTACGATTGTTCCTCACAACATCCAACCACATATTACGACTATTAAAGCATACATTCGAATCTAGTCGAATTATATGATGGCCATAAGTTATATTAATGACTGAAGGTCATGAGGAAAACATATAATTTATAAATGTAGATAATGGTAAAAAATATAATTTATAAATGTAGATATTAAGATAATAGTCACTGTAACTATCAATCTGAGAACACTGGGAGCCATTGTGGTTTTAAGTTTTAGTAATAATTATACGGTACCAAAAAAATATATGCATACCAAAAAAATTAAAATTAAAATTTGCAGAATTCAATGTTCAGAATCCTACCTTGGAGAGTCGAGCCAAACACCGAAAGAACACTGGCCAAAGTCAAATGCACGCCTGTTCACTTGGAAATATGCCGCGTCACGCCAAAGTTGACTTCACCGTGCTTGGTTCAAATGCCAAACAATAAACTTCACTGTGCCTGTGACTTCACTGTGCCCGTGCCTGCGACTTCACTCTAAACTGCGATTGTGACTATGGCTGGACGGCGAGTTCATTGCACAAGAAAATGCCGCTGCGACTAGGCGACAAGTTCACTGCGCAAGAAACGTTAAAACTGAAAACGATTTCACCTGTTCCGCCTGTCGAGACAAATAGGGACCACCGCGCCGCTTTTTAAAGTTCGCTGCCTGCATAAAAGTTAAAAACCTAAATTACCAAACCTAATTTCACATTTTTGATTTTCTCGGTGATTTTTAATTTTCACTTTTCGCATTTTCCACTTTTCATTCGGGTGTTTCCAGCAAAGAGGGGTGACTTACCATATGGATCCGCATCTGACAACAAGATCCGCTTCCGTGCAAACTTGATCCGCCAGGTGCCGTTTTTTTGCCGTATTCCGGCGTATCCGGATCCGGATTCGGATCAGATCCCTAGATCCTCCTATCTACCCTCTCCTGTTGTCGCATTCGGTAACATAGTCTGGGAGAAAAGTACAATAATTTCGAAGTGGTGCACTTGGGCTTGCCTCAATGGCAAGCGTGATCAAGCTTGGGTGGTATTATGTCAAGCCCAGATGGCACAAATAACTGCTGCAAAGATGACCTGCGCTGGCCTTGTGAAACTGCGTTGTCTGCTGCCAAGATCCTGCTGGAAACCCCACCTTCGATGTTTAGAAAATTACGGGAAATTAACCTCGACCTCTCCACCAAATATGCAAAATAACCCACAAAGCAATTGGCCAAATGTTGACCTCAGAATTTTGGCCCAAATTCCTCTTAGCTCCTCTAATTGTTGACTAAGTTGAGACCCCTGTTTGACCCCCTAGATTTGCCCAAAAAATTCTATAAAATTAGGAGTGTGATCCTTGCCCAAAACCCAAAAAAAACCAGAAAGGGTTTCCCTTGGTTCCAACCTTAAAAAATTGACCCTTCACAGCTTGACCCTCCTCCAATTTCGAATTCTGTTGCTATGACTGATCCTGTCAATCTCTGCTCTCCTAACTGCAACAATCCTCCTCAAATGACCCTCTAAATGATCTCCCAACCTCCCAATTCCAAACTCCCTCGGATGGTGCTGCCCCAAAGAGTTTCACTCCAATGACTGCGCAATCATGGAGGAGATGATGTAGTCCTGCATGTGATGAAATGAGAGCTGCGTGTAGGATGGACCTCTTGTTTGTAGCTGCCCTCAATACTCCTGAAAATGATGAAGGATCCTCTTGTCTCCTCGGAGTGCCTCATATTGTGACTGCGCAATCCTTGTGCTATTATTACTCTCCCTGGTGTTGGTACTCGACTTACAGCTACTGTAACTCATCTCCCTGCTACTGCTACGAACTGAGATGAAGAAGAACTTCCTTTTAGGGTTGGCACTCGAAGTCCACCGAAGCAAGGGTTGAGATCTCTGCTCGGAGACACTCGTGTGCTAAATAGTACGGTAACCCGGTTAAGCAGCTTGAGCAACTAAGATTGAGTTCAATATGTCAAAAGATAAGATGCTGAAATGAGGAGAGATGCCTTCCTCATATAGATTTCATGGAGCACTTTTCCCTCCATCGCGGGTCCCTCACTTATCGATTTCCCTCCATGCAAATCGAACTAGGAAATGTGTGTTCTCTTAGTGTGGGTTCCCACCACGTATAAATTAACCACATCAAAATAACTT
Organism: Pinus tabuliformis; assembly: GCA_031772625.1. Lineage (NCBI taxonomy): Eukaryota > Viridiplantae > Streptophyta > Pinopsida > Pinales > Pinaceae > Pinus > Pinus tabuliformis. The sequence goes on along the minus strand of CM062818.1, from coordinate 1,156,382,248 downwards.
CTACTAATTCTAGCCTCCTAATAAAATCGAATGGGTCCCATCACCTCCAAAATTGGACCCAAAATGTAGAAATTAATCCTATTCCAAAATAGTTTAGGAAGGGGCATTACAAAAGGCAAAGCATGTCAAGTCAAGATTTTGTTTGAGTGATGGGTACCTTTTTTAGTAGGCTCATCATAGAGGAATTCGACAACCAATGCCACTAACATCAAGGTACATAGAGGGCTTGGTGCTCTTGATTAAATACTAGTTCCATACCCTTGTACATGACAAAATCGAATGTAGCGTTGCTATCCCCCCAATCCTTAAATCCTAGAAAACTGTTAACTTTGCTGGATTTTAAGTGAGATCTAAAATTCTTCTTTCTCCATATGAAATCTAATGAGGTCAAAACCACTCTCAAACATCCTAAGTTATTTCATGGTAATGTTAAAAATTTATGTAAAATGATGAAAATGAAAGAAAAGGAGAATGTCACTTTTACTTTACTTAAACATTACCATGAATTGCATAGCATTAGTAAGGCAATATGGTCAAATATTAGGCTTCCCTTGTCATAAATCACTGCTTTTTTGAAAAGAAATTGCGTTCAAAGAGTCCTTGGCAACAATGTACAAAACCAACCAGTTCAATGAAAAAGGCCGGTTCAGTATCGAACGGGCTGATTTTGTACAAGAACCGACCAATGCGGTACTGAATCGGCTGATTTTGTACAAGAACTGACCGGTTTGGTACTGAATATGATCCGGATTTAAACAGGAACGCAACAAATTACAGATATAACCATAAATACAAAGATGCAGTAGAAATAACACTTCATTTCATTAATATCAAATACTGAAATATGCTTACAAACATAATGGAAATAAGACTAGCTCGGGCGATGGTAGCTTATCTCCGAGAAGAGATGTGGCAGCTACACGCCTCAGAATTGTGTTACAATGAGGCTCAAAGGCCTATTTATTAGTGAGAAACAATGGAAAACCTAAACATCCAAAAACCTAACCCTAGGAGATGAAGCGCCAAAACTGTGGGCTCCGTTTGGGTAAATTGGTACATCAACTTCCCGGGATCGTAACTTTGGCACACGATCTCCGTTTTCCTATCATAATACCTCGTTTCAAAGATCTCAAAGAGAAGGCCAAAAACAAATCGACAAGCCGGTTTGGGACATTTTCGGTCTCTCCAGTTTCCCTAAAAACATTATTTAGGGCCTCAAAACGGCTCCGGAAGTTTAGTTCCCGAAAAAATGCCAAAAATAGTAAATTGTGCTACAATTAAGGAAACTGAAAAACTGAAATAGACAATGTTGGGGGTCCAAGTGGAATAGGCAGGTGGCCACCAATATCCACCTGGATCATTCCTCCCCCCTTAGGAAGCAATGGTCCCCATTGCGTTAAGTTCCTCCATGAGATGAGGAAACTTCTATTGAACTTGGTCTCTGGTGAACCACTTGCCCTGGTGAAGGGGTTGGCTTGCTTTGACAACTCGATATAATTGGATCCTTTGCTGTCGGGTGTTCTTGATCTGTGTGTCCATGATCCGATCAGTTGTGGCTTGTTCCATGCAATCTGGATTTAACTCTGTAGGTGTGCGCTGTTTTGCAATGTTTGATGTGTCTATCAATGGTGGGAAGTATGGTCGAAGGCAGTCCACATTGAACACTGGGTGCAGGCCAAGGAATGGGGGAATGTTGAGCTCAAATGCATTATCTCCCACCGCCTTGGTAATGGTGTAAGGACCATATCGGAGTGTTCTGAGTTTCTGATAGGCTCCGGTAAGGCGTTCCTTTTGCAAATGCAACCAGACTTTGTCTCCCACCTGAAACTTGTGTGGCGCCCGATGTTGATCATGTCGCTGCTTGTACTTGGCTTTTGATTTCTCCAGAATGTCATGGACATGCTGGTGGATATGTTGGATGTGCTCAATGAAGTTTTTTGCCTTATCGGTTTCGGATTGGACATGAGCCGAATCTGCATGAGTAGTTGCAAATGGCATGACCACATCAATGGGACATAGTGGCTGGAATCCCAAGCCCACCTGAAAAGGGCTGTGGCCAGTCGAGCTGTGGAGAGCCCGATTATAGTTGTGCTGGACATAGGGGAGGCTCTCATCCCATGTGCGTGGATGCTTTGAGTTGTACATGCGCAGAATGTGTACGATCATCCTGTTGATGACCTCTGTCTGGCCATCAGTTTGGGGATGGAAAGCTGTGGACTTAGTGAGCTTGGTGTCCAGCATCGACCAGAGATTGGACCAAAATGTACTAAGGAACCTGCTGTCCCGATCTGATAGATTGTGGGATCCCAAAGTGTACCCACACGTTCAAAGAAGAGTTTAGCAGTGGCTTCCGCTATGATATTCTTCTTGCAGGCTGCCATAATGGCCATCTTCGAGAATTTGTCGACAACTACAAAAACACAGTCGTTGCCATGCTTAGTAGAAGGAAGGCCCGACATGTAATCCATGGAGATGAATTCCCAAGGTCGACTAGGGGTAGGCAGCAAAGTAGAGAGGCCTTGCTTCTTGATGGTTGGTTTGGCAATAACGCAGGCAGTGCAGTATCTGATGTACTTCCCGACATCCTGTCGAAGATTCAGCCAATAGAATTACTTCTACAATACTACCACCGTTTTCTCGACCCCGAAATGTCCAGTGGCCCGACTGTAGTGTGCTTCCCAAATCATCTTGGCACGCTCTCTTAAAGGAACACAAAGGTGTCCCAGGTGGCATAATAGGGCATCCCGGAGGTGAAAATCTGGAACTTGCTGACCCTTTAAGAGCGTTTGGTATGTGTGGCCAAATTCTGGGTCGCTTTTATAGAGAAGTAGCCAATCAGAAGTCTCGTGCCCACAAGAGTTGAGCACGGTGGTTAATACCATGATCAATGGTCAGCTGAGGCAATCTGCAACATTATTTATGCTGCCCTTCTTATACTTGATATTCAAATGGAATTGTTGTAGGTATGTGGACCACTTCTGATGGCGATCATTTTGCAACTTCCCTTGCGTCTGTATGGACTGCAGAGGCCGGTGGTTTGTGTGGATGACCGTTTCTTTCCCCAAAATGTAATGCTTCCATTGTTAGCAGGCCCGCACAATGGAATACATCTCTTTGTCATAAGTGGGATACTTCCGGACTGTTTTTGAAAGTGTCTCACTGTGATATGCCACTGGATGCCCCTGTTGTGTAAGGACCGCCCCAATAGCATAGTTAGAGGCATTTGTCTCGATCTCAAATTGCTGTTGCAAGTCTGGTAATGTGAGCACTGGTGTAGAGCAGAGGCGATGTTTCAATTCTGTGAATTCCTTCTGTTGAGATTCAGACCAAAAGAATTTTGCTTTCGCTCCTCCCTTGGTGACTTGACTCAAGGGCCACGTGATTTGAGAGAATCCCAACATGAACCTGCGGTAGAAATTGGCAAGACCCAGAAAGTTGCGAAGCTCTGTCAAAGTGGTTGGAGCTGGCTAATCCCAGATGACTTGGATATTGGCTGGATCCACATGCACCCCCCGTTCATCAATAATGTATCCCAGATACTAAACCTGGATCATGCCAAAAGTGCATTTCTCCAAATTGGCATATAGCTTGTGTTGCCGCAGTGTTTGGAGAACCTGTAGGATGTGGTGGAGGCATAGTTTTAAAAACCGGCGGAAAAAACCGGTAACCGGCCTAACCGGCCGGTTGGAGGCCTGGCCGGTCCGAACCGGCCCTTCTAACCCGGTTTCCTCTCTCACTCGCCCAAAATACAGCCCTAACCGGTAAAAACCGGCCGGTTTAGGGCGGAACCGGCCGGTTTATAGCTAACCGACCGGTTCCGTCCTAAACCGGCCGGTTTATGGACAGGCCGCCGGTAAAAGGAAAAAGCGCTGCGGTTTTGGCTGTTAGTGGTGGTTTAGGGGTTTTGGGGGGCAGGGAAAGGTGTTTTCCCTCCAAAAACACCCTCACACTTGCTATAAGACACCCCTCTCACTCTCATTTGTCTCACACAACTGATTTGGAGTGTTTGTGAGTGTTTGTGAGTTTGTTTGTGAGCTTGGAGAGTGTGGAGTTTTTGCTGAAGTAGTCATCTTGGAGTTGGAGTTGGAGCTATTTTGGAGATAGTGTGTAGCTGTCAGTGGAGTTGCCATCTTCAAGAGGAGGCTAAGGGAGCTAGTTTACATTTCCAGGTAAGGATTTGCACTTGATAATTCCTCATTTGAGTCTGCTGTCCATGAATTTTTTTTTGTGTTATAAACTTCTTACTTCTATGATCTACCATCCAGGGAGTCATCATGCCTCCAAAAGCCGAAGATACTGCATGGGCTCATTGTGATATGATTGATGGCAAAATGATCTGCAAATATTGCCAAAAATCCATTCAAGGAGGGGGTATTAACAGGTTCAAGCAACACTTGGCTGGGATAGGAGGCCATGTAAAGCCATGTGGAGCACCAAATGAAATAATAGGGCATATTAGGGCAGAATACCTTCAGAAGTTTGAGACTCAAGTCACTGAACCAATAGAGAAGTTTGTGGCTACACAGTTTGGGAGTCGAGACTCAACCAACTGAGTTTGATCATGATGACTGAGACTCATGAGAAGTTTCAACTTCAAGTGATAATGTTGATCACTATTATAGTATTGCTATTATCATATATGTAGAGTCTGGAGTCTAGACTGAAGTCTTGTAGTAGGCCACTGGCCCCATAGTTTGTAGGCTTTATTTTTGCACTCTAGTGGCCATTTAGAGCCTCATTGCTTATGTATTTTGTCGATGATATGTATTGCACTCGGTGCCATTTTGATATATTCACCTTTAAGGCTTTACATGGTATATCAATGAGCAATCTTTCCATATTTTGTCTCTATTGGCTTGGAATCATGGTTTTAAATCTTAAAAATAGTTTTTTTCATTAAAAAATAATTATTTAATGTATTTTTCTAAAACCGGTTCGTTTAGACCAAACCAGTCCCGGTTAGACCGGTTCCGGTCGGTAAACCGGTTCATTAGGTGGACCGGTCCGGTCACCGGTTCCGGTTTTAAAAACACTGGGTGGAGGTGATCTTCCCAACTCTAGCTGAAGATCAAGATGTCATCCAAGTGTACCACTACAAATGAGTTGGTGAATGGTCGCAAGATGTCATCCATCAGCTTCATGAAGGTTGCAGGAGCATTCGTCAACCCGAAAGGCATAACCAACCATTCGAAAAGACCCTCCTTGGCTTTGAAGGCAGTATTCCACACATTAGAGGGTTCAATTGGTACCTGGTGATATCCCGACTTCAAGTTGATCTTGCTGAAATATTTTGCCCCCTTCAGTTGGTCCAGAAGGTCATCAATCCGTGGGATCGGGTAGCTATTTCGGACAGTGATCTTGTTCAGTGCCCGATAGGTAATATAGAGTCTCCAAGTCCCATCCTTCTTCCGTACCAACACGATCAAGCTCCTGCAGGGCGATGAACTCGGCCAGATGTGACCTTTCTGCAACAACTCCTGAATCTACCTCTTGATTTCGTCATTCTCCAGAACGGAGTGCCGATAGATTGGTCCATTGGGCAACGACGCACCTGGGGTTAGATCGATGGAGTGCTTGACCTGACAGTGCAGAGGCACCCCTGCGGGGGAGGTGAAGATGTCCTCGTACTCCTCCACGACCTTGTCCATCTGTTGTTGTTGTGCGGAGGGGCCCTGTCTGGAGGTCGTGGCCACCGTCTTCTTCTTTCCCTGAGGGCGTATCATCAAGAAAACAAATTTCCTGGTTTTGGAAATGAGCTTACTGCATTGTTTTGTAGTAACCAAAGAGATGGCGGTAGGCGGTGCTACCTCCGGTATCCTGTACAACTTATTTCCCAAAGTAACAATAACAGCATGAGGCCTTGACTCATACATAGCATGTCGCTTCCATAAGTATGGTTGGCCTAATAATACATCACAAACATCAAGGGGAGCAACGTCATATAATACCTCATCTGTGAAGGGCTTGATGTTGTATGGAAGGCGACACTGCTGGCTCACGTGAATATACCGTCCTTGTGAAGCCACCCGATGGTGTATGGTTGTGGATGTGTTGTGGTCAGTAAGCCCATTCGCTTCATGACCTCTGCCGAAATGAGGTTCTTTTGGCTCCCGCTGTCGACAATGAACTGTAGTGGGGAACCCTTTACCCACATCTAGGAGTGGAAGAGGCGCTCCTCCTCCTCTGGATCTTCGGGTTCCTCCTTCTGGATCTTTGTGGTGGCAACGGTGGTGTTGGGCTCCGCATTGATAATTTGCTTTCCTTTGTCATTCCCCTTGTCGAGTTTTGATTCAGAGTCAGAACATGCATCTAATTCCGAAGCCTTTAGCTCGACCACCAGTGACTGCTTGGCCCGACACTCACTTGTGTTGTGAGTGGAGCTCTTATGGAACTCACACCACTTTCCCGTGTCCTTCTTCGGCTTCACGGTGTTGTTCTTTGCTTGCGGCTTTGGCAAGTTGTCCTAGGCCGCCTCGCCTTAGCTTTGTCCTTTGTTCTGCGGTTTGGGGGTACCTTTTCTTTGGTTCGGATTTGTAGATCCAAAGTCTCGCTTCTTCTGTTTAAACTTTTGCTTGATCTTGATGGCATATCGGTATGCCGTACCGAGCGAGGAGATGTTCAGGAACTCCATCTCGTCCTGGATGTACTTGTGTAGGCAGCTGCGGTACTTGAGAACCAAATGGTTCTCAGAATCCTTGATACCCAACTTTGTGCGGAGGGTATGAAAAACATTGGTAAACTCCGGTACAATTTGGTCCCTTCCCTGTCGCAGCATTGTTCACTTTATGTATTTATCCTCATAGCTCCCGACAGGGTAGTACTGCTCCTTGATGGCATCTTGGAACGAGTTCCAAGTGGGTGCAGTTGAAAACAGTGAGTTTGTACTTTCATCTTTCTGCTCACAGTAGGTTTCCCACCAGTCCTTGACGTGGGGCGTTGCTTTGAGAAGTGCAAAAGTAATCTTTTCGCGGTTGGAAAAATCATGAACGAAAAAATATCCTTCTAGCAGATTTAACCATTTATCTACAGCGTCTGCATCTATCTGACCCTCAAATATGGGAATGTCAAGGTTAACTTGTACCTTAAAGGGTGTAGCGCTTCCAGAGTAGTTGCCGGAAGTAGATGTGTTGCCTTGGGGTAGCCGCTGAAAGATTTGGACAAAGTTGTCCATCATCGCATTCCTTTGTCGCTCGAGGGCTTCTTCGAGCAAGATTTTGATAGGATCTCCTGCCCCCTTGTCTTTCTTTTCATCCGCCATGGGAGGCCGTCGGGATTTCCAAGGCTGGTTTTGCAAAGGTTCGACTAGTTCAAGCCCTAACTCCTTGTATCTCGACCTCGTTGGGGATATGCAAAGAAAAACAGAGAAAAAGTAGACCGCTCTAATATCACTGATATGGATTTAAACAGGAACGCAACAAATTACAGATATAACCATAAATACAAAGATGCAATAGAAATAACACTTCATTTCATTAATATCAAATACTGAAATATGCTTACAAACAGAATGGAAATAAGACTAGCTCGGGCGATGGTAGCTTATCTCTGAGAAGAGATGTGGTTGCTACATGCCTCAGAACTGTGTTACAATGAGGTTTAAAGGCCTATTTATTATCGAGAAAGAATGGAAAACCCTAAACATCAAAAAACCTAACCCTAGGAGATGAAGCGCCAAAACTGTGGGCCCTGTTTGGGTAAATTGGTACATCAACTTCTCGAGGTCGTAACTTTGGCATACAATCTCCATTTGGCTATCATAATACCTCGTTTCGAAGATCTCGAAGAGAACGCCAAAAACAAACCAGCAAGCCTATTTGGTTGTTTTTGGTCTCTCGGTTTTCCATAAAAATGCCGTTTAGGGCCTCAAAACGGCTTCGGAAGTTCAGGACTCGAAAAAATGCCAAAAATAGTAAACTGTGCTACAATGAAGGAAACTAAAAAACTGAAAGGGACAATGTTGGGGGTCCAAGTGGAATAGGCAGGTGGCCACCAATATCCACCTGGATCAGAATAGGCCAAAAATGATTCAGATCACCAGTTTGAATCGGTTTTGGCCTCAAACCGATCTTAATAACACTGCTTCATCTTGATCTATATGTGGTGGGAGCAAACTTACAACTAATAGAGTGGGTTTTGGAGGCCATGAAATGGATGACGTTGAATGTATTTAGGATGGGCATCCTCCAATTTCATGAACTGCTCATAACAAAGGTCATCTTTGGGCTAAGAATTTGAGGGGGATGATTGAGGCACACTGGTTGTACCTCAATAGTTGTTATCCTTGAATACATACTACCCTATTGATCTCTCCTCCAGTGGGAAGAAGATGATTGAGGGCATCTAAGGAGTGCCTAAAAGGAGGGTGATGCTCTCTAGAAGTGCCAATAGATTAAAGAAGTTAGGTGGCCTTTGAAAATTAGCCTTGTTTACATCTAGAGAGACAAGGTAGGCATACTCCTAGTAGAGCAATGTAGGGGTATATATCTCGCCTAGAAGTGGAATCCCGCATAGTGTGCATTCCTAGACAATAAAAACAAGTTAGGTGTAATGGAGGGGCCCCAAATTTGACCTAGACAATGGCCTACAGGGCCATCTATTTGTAGTAGATCATATGCAAGAGCATGAAAGGTTAAACTCTATCAATATGTGGCCCTTCCATTGTAGGCAAATTGGGTCCCTAATGATCAAGTTTATAAAGAATTTAGGGTTTGATGATGATGTTGAAGTGAGATATTTTATCTATAGTGTTGTTGAGATCATTAGAGATAGTAGATATGTGGTCATCTCTTTAACAAACCCTAATCCAACAAGAAGAAATGTACCAATAGATACATAAATCACAAGAAGTTCTTTACAGAGAACGACTTCTTCCAGATAATTTAGCTGTAATCAAGAGAGAGCGACCACAAGAGAAAAATAGTATAGGTGTTGCTAAGATAGCACAAAATGCACTTAATAACTTGCCAATGATTCTCATGAGCATCTTTGTAGTGGGGCCACATTGATTCCAAAGAGGACATGTCGTCAAATGTGCTAGATAAAGCAATTGCTAACTAGAGATTAATAAATCGATGCATCAAACAAGGGTGAAGGGCATTGGGCACGAAACCTCATCTTGGAAGCAATAGGAGTACCAACAAGTTTGTTGCCTTCCATATCAAAGGGCTAAAAGAGATGTAAGGTGTACTATTAATGTGAAAGAGAAATCCTAGTAGAATTCTAAGAAAATTTGTAGTACAAAAAAGGAACAAAGGAACCCTAATATGTCATCTCAAAGGAGTCCTTGAACTGTTGCTTTAGATCATTGATCATGGATGTGGAGTGACTAGTTAGAAGGAGATCATTCACCTATAGCACAACAATAAGTGTTTCGACATCTTGATGGTGAATGTAGATATCATTGCTCAACCTTAGAGCAAGTGAGGCTATGATTGATAAAGAAATTGTGGATTTTGTCATACCAAGCACAAGGTGCCTACTTAAGGTCAATAAAGATTCCTTGTCTTACAAACCAAGGGAACAAGACCATTTTGTATCTTGATGGTTGTTGCTTATGAATCTCTTCTTGAAGATCTCCATGGAGGAAAGCACTTCTTACACTCATCTGATGAACCTACCAACTCAATGAAGTAGTTATAGATAGAGTAATCCGAATGACATTCATATGGGCAACTAGAGCAAAATCCTTTTGAATAGTTAATGCCTTATTTTTGGGAGAAACCTTTAGCAATAAGATGTGCTTTATGTTTCTTGAGACTTCCATATGCATCATGTTTGGTTTTATACACCCATTTGCAACCAACTAGATTCTTATCCTTGGATGAGGGGACTAAATCCCAGGTATGATTTTTCATTAGGACAACATATTTGGTAACTTATTCATCCTTATGTTTAGGAGAGTTTTTTTGCCTAGTTGAAAGAAGTATGATTGACATTAGCCTTGGAAACAAGAGCCCATGAAGTAGCATCTAAATTCTTCTTTAATGGGAAGGTCCAAAATGCGTTCTATAGAGTAGATGTAGCCCACACGGGAATTGGTTGTGAACTAGTTGGTGGGGAAGTAGAAACAAATAGTTCAATAGTGATGTGAATCATGATGAGGTTGCTCAATCTATAAGAGATCACAAGGACACTTGAATAGAAGAAACATTAGTGCTAATAGTGTTGATTTTCGGGCATCCTTTAGACTAATAATTACTTCTTATGATTTTTCATTAGCTTAATCTTTTCTTGTGATCTTAATCCATTCATAAAACAATTATACAGAGGAGCTCAACAGTAAAACAAAAATGCAACAAGAATCATAAAGAGACAGCCACACAATAACACAATTATTTACCCTAGGAAATCCCACATGGAGGAAAAAACCCAACAACCAATTCCTTGGAGATATCATCAAGTTCAATAGAGATACATCAGTCAAATACAAGGTCAAACAAACCAATAATATTGCTAGGTGAAGCCTGGTCGAACTCCATCCTAGTCAAGTTAAATGGCTGCCCAAGAACTTCAGTGTAGTCAACTCTGCTAGGGCATATTCTCGTCCTTCCTTTTCATCCTGTTGACCCTGCCGCCTACACCTACCTACAAGTTAGTGAGAAAAGCCTTCAACCCCATAAGGTGTGGTTGGTGGTAGGGAACTCAGAGAAGAGGCTGTCACACTAATCCCGACTCTTTCCATTTGAGCTATCTCCTAGGTTAGCTAAGGGGGGTGGTTCCTAATGAAAATTTAAGTTAGAAAAGGATGTGAGTTTCTAGGAGAACTGTTAGAGTTAAATAGATTATCTCTTTAAGATTTATAAGCAAAAAATTGATATGAGAAATAACCATCATAAGATAAGCATGAAATACATAAACAACTAGTGCCTTCCAAGTATTTTCTCTTTAAGAAATGAAATTGTATTTTGCTTAAAATGAAGTGAAATGCTTTCAAATGGAAAGCCAAAATAACCCGGAAAAGTGAAACACTAAATTGTTAGCACAAGATATTATAAATGCTTTCAAGATGAATAAGTCTACAAATCAAAGCATGGAAACTATCTTACTCAAAAGGATACAAAAATAACTCAAATGTTAAACCAAGATGACAATAAAGTATGTTACAAAAATAATCTACAAGAGGCTAGGCCAAAGAGTATGAGCAAGCTTTCCTCTTTGACTAGCCATGACTTAGCTCTTTGAAATAGCCAGATATTGATAAATGAAGTACGATACGTAAAAAATAAAATTTTCCAAGTTTGATATTTCCATGCAAGAAATAAAAGCTTTAAGAAACTTGAAAGAATCCCTGCAAGACACAAATAAGATATAGACGAGACTTTGGAATTCAAAAACATGCGGGTTCTCCTTGAACATTTTTCAAGAATGGGTTGATTCCTCCGAGAATTTCCCCTCACGTCTGAAAAGCTTTACCAAATAATGATTCATCTACAAAGCTTCATGACAAATCATTAAATCGACATGAAATTAGATAAGTGCCGTGGAAAGAATTCCTAGAAATACATCTATTGTCCACTAGAAAATTTCTTTTCCTAAAGCAAATAATCAATTCTTATGCTAATATGAGATAGCTGCATATTAATATAATTTGAAATAAGCATGAAAGAAATAATGACATGAGGAAATAAATAGAAGCATAACAACAAGTCAAGAATTTACCACACATGCAAGGAGAAGAACACCATCACGCTTTACCCCAAAGACTGTTGTATTATATTGCAAGTAGTGAATACAATCCCGCAGAGTCTCCTTAAGCACAATAGCTCGTATTACATGATACAATATGAGAGTCCATGGCTCTATTATATAGAGAGTTGGGAGCAAATTCCAATGAAAAATGACAATGACAAATGGCATTGGAACCAATCTCAATGTAGAAGTGATTAAACAAGTGGCATGAGGTAACAATCCCAAAGAGAAATTTGAATTTGTTGAATGGAGCTCCAATGCCAAGTGTAAAAACCGAATTCTGGCAAGTGGACATCATTTTCTTCTTCCCTTATGTGCCAAATTCGAATTTTATGATGAAATGACAAGTGTATATGGGTGTTAACCCATGTGGGGACAATTTCCCACAAAATTTTCTACCAAATATTCTCCCAAATCTTTTCATATGTGGATTAACTTCACAAATTCGAATTTTCAAGTAAGCAACTTTCTTATTTAATGCCAGAAATTCGATTTTATTTGAGCACATGTCTTTTCCTTGATTTTAGGAGTCCACATCACCTTGGGACTTCACTTTAACTCCCCCATAATTTTCCACCTCATTTTCACAACATTTAGCATGTGTGGATATTTATTTTTCTCCATTTATTTAATTTCTAGCTTAATTAATTGCTAGATTTCCTACTAGACTTAAGAAAAATGGGTTTTGAGGGTTCAAAACACATTTTTAACGCATCAAAGTGTGTCATAGTAGAAAGTTGAGGGTGAAAGGTGCAAATTTCATTACTCATACCCCATACAACTTCTCTAGATTATACTTATTGCAATTTAAATACAATTTTATTTGCAAATTTTGACCTGCGGGAAATAAAAAAAATAAAAAATGACTACCTAGACCTAACCAAATTCCACGAAATTTTTTGTGTGATTTAGTATGGTAATATACATCGACTCTAGACACTAAGATGTGTCAAAGGCTCAACCTTCAAACCATCACCCCAGCTGTGAAGTAAAACGTGAGTGAAAAAACCCAGAAAATTATCCACCTCTGAAAAGGAAGGGATAATTAATCAGATAAAAAAAACTCTCCAAGGTGTACTCGTTTGCTGATCAGGTCCCAACATTCTATTCTTGTTACAGACTCAAAACTCATCATTACTAGTATCACTTATTACAATTCCTCGTAGGGTGTGGAATCTGGGTACAAGAAAGATGATGAGAAGATAGAAGTAGAGTTAAAAAACTCTATTGACTAATGATATATGATGGTACAAGTGTTCTCTGGATCATCCTTGGGCATGGAGTCTTCATATAATCATCAGGTGCCACTCTAGTGGTCAACATTTGACTCCATATGGGGATGCATGCTAGATATGAAGTGATAGTGTGCAAGAACTTGGAATCTGCATCCAATGACATAAGACATATATCAATAGTATTCATTCAAAGTATCATAAAATGAAATCAAGTATGAAAATGAAGAAATTGAAATTTATTCTAAGAGCATAAACGATAATTGATTCATGAAATAAAACTAATTAAACGAAAATGACAAGTTTAGAAATATGATACAAAAATATGCCCCATGGCATCAGATGTCCTCAATGAAGTTCCTGCTAAGGACATGCTTACTTTCAAGTATATCCATGGGCTGCTTTTCTAATGTGCCCTGTCCAAGTCTGAATATCTGAGGACTTTGATCAATCCCAACAATGTGTTGTAGATGGCCATCAGATTTACCAAATCCTTTCCGCTTTTTTCTTTTCTTCTTAATAGATTGTGATGTTGATGTTGAGGTGATCAAAGTAGACCTTTTTGCCCGATCTTGGAGATGCTCTGATGGAAAATTCGAAGTATCCAAGACTTCTTTGACCTTCCTTTGTCCATTATGCTTTGTGCTCTGACATGGGTGATGGATCAATCTTATAAGTATAAACCTGATTCCCCTCAGTTTTCTTGCCATCCAAGTCTCCATCAATTAGCCATTTTTCAATGGAGTAAATGACCTCCTCATAATGAGATGACGATTGCTTCAGTGGACCGAGAGGCTTATGAAATGTTTATTTGTTCTCTTCCCATTCATCATTTAACCTAAGTTGGAATTTTTGTACTTGTAATCTTTCCATTTCATCCAACCTATTATGAAAAGTGACTTTATTAGCCTTCATAACACTTATTTCCTTGGCATGATTTGTTTCCATGGTGTTGATTGATTACAGTTGTTTTTCTTCCATGGTGAACAACCTATTTTGAAAAGTGGCCATTTGATTAGAATGATTGACTTCCATGGCCTTTATTGTTTGTGCATGATTTTCCTCCATGGTCTTAATGAATTGAACTTGGTTGAGCTGCATATCCTTAATCATTTGAGTCAACCCCTTGATGAGATCCTTATGATTCTCATTTGCTTGAGTTTTGATCTTTCTTTCATCTCCATATTTTTTTTCAAAGGCATCAATGATTGATTCTAGAGAATCAAAATTGTTAGTAGGTAAGTCTATGAACCAATCCATAGCATCACCATCTAATGAAAAGATGAAAAGTCTCATTTTAACGTCCTCATGGTTAATATCATGGCACCATTTTCTCACACAAAGGTGGAAATTCCTAAGGTGAGTTTTAGTACTGATGGCATTGTTACCTAGAAAACTAGGCAACTCTTCAATAGCCTCAATGGCTTCATCTAGAATGAAATTCGGATAGTCTGAAATGTTAGTAAAATCATAAGGGGCGAACAAATCATTCATGATGTCATGCTCGCTTGACCTTGAAAGAGAAAATGGATACCAGAGAGAGGCTTCTGTCCAAGTTAAGCAAGAAATCTACAAGAAGCAAGCTTCAAGCGGAAATCCTTGTAGAAAATGAAATAAGTGGAGTTGTCACTTGAACAAGAATCTAACTCTAAAATCCAACATGCAAAAACCAAAATTTAGTCGATTTCCTAGGTACAAGAAGACTTGTCCCCGACAATGGCGCCAAAAATGTTTGCCCTGCCCCCTACACCTACCTAGAAGTCAGTGAGAAAAGTCTTCAACCCCACAAGGTGTGGTTGGTGGCAGGGAACTCAGAGAAGGGGCTGTCACACTAATCTCGACTCTCTCTGTTTGAGCTATCTCCTAGGTTAGCTAAGGGGGATGGTCCCTAATGAAAATTTAAGTTAAAAAAGGATGTGAGTTTGTTAAAATTGGAAACTAGGGCCAAACTCCATGTGGGTCATCTTATTCATAGCTGATAATATTTTTATTAGATTCCTCTTGTCGAGAGGTGTAGGATTGATCTAAAGATCATCCGATTCCGATAAGTATTTATGGAGATATGAATTTATTTTGATTATGGAATAATTATCAAGCCGACCTACAACTCAAGTAGGCTCAGAAGATCAACAGTCGCATCTATTCAAACATCAACAGTCGTGTATAAATACAGGAGGCCTTTTCCTCATTTGGACTCACTCATCTCATCACATCTCTCTCTCTCTTGCGTAGAAAAGAGGCTATTCTCTACTGCGCAGAAAAGAGACTCTCTCTCACACATGTGGAAGGAAGGACACAGTTTTGGGGCAGCAATTGCAAAACCAAAGTTTGACTAGCATTGACCAGAAGACTTCCTCCTTAGAACTGCGCTGTAGGTCCATCTGGATGTCCTCTGAAGGCCACATTCTTTGGTGGTGGAATCAAGCCGATGTGATGGTTGGTTTGCGAGATATTGTTTGCCCTAGTTTGGGACTGATCTAGGGTTTGATGCTGTTAATGTAAATCTGATTTATGTATTATTTCTCTCTGCTGGATTATTGAAGATAAAGGAAGATTTGATCAAAGGGTTTCCCCACATTGGGGTTTGTCCCTGGCTAGCCGCCACATCTTGTGTCTCTTGTCTTGGCTTGTTTTCTGTTGATCGTTTAATGTTCTATCTGCACTTTACTTTATGTACATGTGATTGCTAATCTGTGGATAATAATAAGAAAGATAAGTAAATTGTTATAAGCATAGAACATACCATAACTTAACATGGTATCAGAGTTGAGGTGAAGACAAAGCCCGAGCAAGAGCAAGAGCAATCACCGAAGAGAAGATTGGCAAGGCTATCCTAAAAGAACTATGGGGTCCTCATCACTCTTTCTTGCCAAGGACAAGCTGCATGAGAACGCTGATGATCACAGATGGAAGATGTCTATCACCCTAACCTTAGAAGATCAAGGAGTGTTGGACCATGTGAGAGGCAATATTGTTGAGCCTCCATCAAATGCATCCACTGCTGCCAGGATCAAATGGAAAACCGGAGAAGTCAAAGCAAGGAAGATCATCTGGGACTCTATTGACAAACGCTTGGTGGCCTATATCTCTGACCTGAACACCTCCAAGGAAATCTATGATAGACTGGTGAGTTTATTTAAAGTTAATGATACAAATCAAGTTTTGTTTCTTAGAAATAAGCTGAAGGAAATTAAGAAGGGTAAAGATGAGAGTATGCAAGCATACTTCTTAAGAATCACCGAGATCAGGAACAATCTCCTATCTATTGGGGAGACTATTACTGATAGGGAAATGGAACTCACGACTCTTGGAGGATTACCATCCGAATGGTAGGTGTTTAGGACTACTCTTCTGAACAATAATGTAATTCCTGGTTTCGAGGAATTAATGGCTAGATGCATCCAAGAAGAAACAAGGGTAGAAGAGCAAGAAATGCCCATGCCTAAAGGTCCTCCTGCTGCCTTTTCTTTTGATGCTAAGAAAAGAAACACTTTCGAGACTAAATAAAAAAGAAAGGCTGGACCTAAGGGTGGAAGAAAAGGACGATGTTACATTTGCGACAATGCAGGTCACTATGCAAGGGAGTGCCCTGATAGAAAGGACTCACACCTGGACGATGATCAAAATCCCTCTCATGGAAATCAAAGGAATGACAAAGTGAATAGCAAAGGTAAAAGGAGTGCTGGAAGTCAAGGAAGAGGACAACCATTCAAGAAGGCTAGAAATTCCAGGTATGAATCCAGCATTGTTGAAAATAAGCAGGATGAATATTATCTACCAGCTGCTCTATCTACCTCTGCTCCTTCGGACTCAATTTGAATTTGGCTCATTGATAGTGGTGCCTCAAGGCGCTTCAGTGGTTACAAAGATGTTATCCATAATCTAATAGAGAAAGAAACTAACCTGGAAATTGTCCTTGGAGATAATATGAAATATCTCATAAAATGTGTAGGCAATGTCTCTCTCAAATTGTGTCAAGGTAATACGATCCACTTACAGGATGTATTATATGTACCTAACCTCAAAAAGAATCTGGTGTCCATCTCGGCAATGGAAGACAAAGGCTACAAGGTGACCTTCAGCAATGGAAAGGTACGTGTATGGAAAAATAATGTTAAAGATGCCTTTACTCTTGGGTTTCGTGTTGATTCATTATATTAGGTCAGTGGAAGTTCGCTGGGTGTCATGTTTTGTGACACATCTCTTCAGTCCAAACTTTGGCATCAGAGGTTTGCCCACCTTCATTACAAAGCTCTACCCGATGTAAGACAAATGGTAAACAGGAATGCGCGAATTCCAAGTAGAGAAAGAAGGTGTATGTCCGGGATGTGTCGAAGGAAAGCTCAAAAGGGGACCATTCCCCTCAAGCCAAAGCAAGACCTCCGATATATTACAGTTGGTTCACTCAGACATATTTGAGGCTTGCATTAAGAGGGAGACTACTACACCATATACTCCTGAGCAGAACGATATGGCGGAAAGGAAGAACCATACGATTGTGGAAGTTGTCTGTGCCATGCTCCATGATCAAAGATTTCCGAAGATTCTATGGGCAGATGATGTAACAATGCCTGGTGTGGAGGAACCCATGGATTCTATTAATCCACCTGAGCCTTCCTCTTCTAGGAAGAGACCCTCTTGGCTTAGGGGGTTACTCGATGATGTTGAAGGACACACTGCACCTCGAGGAACCTTCTGTGAAAGTAAGAAACCTAACAGGTATCAGGGATACCTGACCGTCATGAACACAATCATACAAAATTAGCCTTCATCATTCTTAGATGCCATCAAGCATCAAGTGTGGAAGGATGCTATGACCGAAGAATATGAGTCTATTATGAAGAATGATGTCTAGGAAGTAGTTCCCAGACCCTAGGACAAGACAATTGTCACTTCTAAATGGCTTTACAAGATAAAGCTTGCAGCAGATGGAAGTACGGAAAAGTATAAGGCTCATTTTGTTGCTCGTGGTTTCTCCCAGAAGGAAGGTATAAACTGTGATGAGATATTTGCACTTGTTGCCAGATATACGACCATTTGCTCGATCATAGTCCTTGCGGCTTCACAAGGATGGAACCTACATCAGATGGATGTCAAGACCGCGTTCTTGCATGGGTCGATCAAAGAAGAGGTCTATGTGGAGCAACCCGAAGGATTTGAGATTTATGATAAAAAATCTCATGTATGCAGGTTGAAGAAAGCGCTCTATGGGCTGAAGCAAGCACCTCGAGCATGGTATGAGAGGATCGATAGCTACTTGATGAAGTTGGGATTCACTAGGAGTGAAGCCGATCCTAACCTTTACTTTAAGGTTGAAGATGACAAACCTCTCATACTGGTGCTGTATGTGGATGACCTCTTCCTAACAGGCGCAGACCCTCTCATTCACAAATGTAAAAGGGAGTTGGCTTCTGAATTTGAAATGAAGGACCTAGGACTGATGCACTATTTCCTAGGACTCGAAGTTTGGTAGAAGCCAAGGGAAATTTTCCTATCTCAAGGAAATTATGTGGTGAAGATTCTGGAAAGATTCAGTATGGTGGATTGCAAGCTCGTAACTACCCGATGGAGCTTGACTTCAAAAAGTTAAGCGGTAGTGCTGCTGAACCTGTTTTGTGAAATGCCACCAAGTATTGTCAACTCGTCAGAGCATTAATGTTCTTAGTGAACTCCCGTCCAGACATATGCTTTGCAGTCAACACATTGAGTCAACATATGGTTGAACCTCTCCACATACATTGGATTGGTGCCAAGAATCTGTTGAGATATCTTCATGGCACAATCACTTATGGGTTAAGATACACCGACGGAGATGTGAGACTACTTGGATATACTGATGCTGATTGGGTAGGCAGTGTGGTGGACCGTAAGAGCACTTTCGGGTGCTGTTTCACCTTGGGATCTGCTTCGATATCCTGGATGGGCAGAAAGCAGAAGTCGATGGCTTTGAGCATCGCTGAAGCAGAGTATATTGCTGCTAGCATGGCCTCCTGTGAGGCAGTTTGGTTATGAAAGCTCGTCCGCTGTTTGGATTTACATTGGATACCACCGTGATCCTATGTGACAACCAGAGCGGGATTCGTTTGTCAGAGAATCTCGTATTTCATGATCGCTCCAAGCATATTGATATCAGGTACGGCTATATTTGAGATATGGTGCAGCGAGGAGCAATAAGGCTCCAACATATCGGTACAGATGAACAGGTCGCCGACATTCTGACAAAGCCCCTAGGGAAAGTCAAATTCCTGACTTTCTGAGAACAACTTGGTGTTGTTTAAAGACCCTCTGATGAGGGTCCTGTATGATGTATTGAGCTCTGGGAGCTCCGGGGGGTGCGGGGTACTTCCCAGAGCAACATATGACCACAGGGTGATTCACCATCCCTTGTTGGTATACATGTACACCCCGTGGTGACTATGTAGCAGGATGATTGGTTCTCCTATGAGGTCTGGATGATGTGTTCTCCATGACAATTGTGTAGCAGGATGATTAGTTCTCCTGTGAGGCCTGGATGATGTGTTCTCCATGGCGATTGTGGACAGGATGATTCGCTCTCCTGTGGACAAGATGATTCGCTCTCCTGTGGACAAGATGATTCGCTCTCTTGTGTGATAGGATGATTCGCTCTCTTGTGGATAGGATTGATTAGTTCTCCTGTCAAGGCATCCTACCTATGCAGTCTGGGACTCATGGGAAGTACCTCTCATCTGATCAATGAGCAAGGAAATGAGGATAGGTACCATAGTAGTACCAATCGACGCATCTCTGTATCTACCGTGCTCCCTATGCTAGGATGACCTTCATTGATCTGGGATCAATGATATTGGTTTGGGACCAGTGGTAGGAGTTGTACCCACTATGATGCTGACTTCAGGTCGGTTGAGACTGGTCTGGGACCAGTGGTACATACTCTGAGACTGACTTCGGGTCAGTGAAGGACTGGTCTGGGACCAGTGGTAGGAGTGGTACATACTATGACGCTGACTTCGGGTCGGTTGAGACTGGTCTGGGACCAGTGGTACGCACTCTGAGACTGACTTTGAGTCAGTGGAGGATGATACTGGTCTGGGACCAGTGGTAGGAGTTGTACCCACTATGACGCTGACTTCGGGTCGGTTGAGACTGGTCTGGGACCAGTGGTACATACTCTGAGACTAACTTTGAGTCAGTATGATACATCCTTGATCATTTCTTCCTCTTCATAATTTGGATAAAGTAGAGCAGAGCAGATCAGAACAGGGCAGAACAGAACAGAGCAGATCAGAACAGGGCAGAACAGAAGAGCAGATCAGAACAGGGCAGAACAGAACAGAGCAGTGCAGGTAGGATAGAGCAGAGCAGAGCAAGGGTCAAGTTGTACAGGGCAGTGCATTTGATGGATGAATAGTAGCGACTGACAGACAAATTGCAGATGGAGTTCTCCCTAGTTGAGCGGGAGTGTTAAAATTGGCAACTAGGGCCAAACTCCATGTGGGTCATCTTATTCATGGCTGATAATATTTTTATTAGATTCCTCTCGTCCAGAGTTGTAGGATTGATCTAAAGATCATCCGATTCCGATAAGTGTTTATGGAGATATGAATTTATTTTGATTATGGAATAATTATCAAGCCGACCTACAACTCAAGTAGGCTCAGAAGCCCAACAATCGCATCTATTCAAACATCTACAGTTGTGTATAAATATAGAAGGTCTTTTCCTCATTTGGACCCACTCATCTCATCACATCTCTCTCTCTCTCCTGCGTAGAAAAGAGGCTATTTTCTACTGCGTAGAAAAGAGACTCTCTCTCACACATGTGGAAGGAAGGACGCAGTTTTGGGGCAGCCACTGCAGAACCAAAGTTTGACCAGCGTTGACCAGAAGACTCCCTCCTCAGAACTGCGCTGTAGGTCGATCTGGATCTCCTCTGAAGGTTGCATTTTTTGGTGGTGGAATCAAGCCGATCCGACGGTCGGTTTGCGAGATATTGTTTGCCCTAGTTTGGCACTGATCCAGGGTTTGCTACTGCTAATGTCCTATTTCTCTCTGCTGGATTATTGAAGATAAAGGAGGATTTGATCAAAGGGTTTCCCCACATTGGGGTTTGTCCCTAGCTAGCCACCACATCTTGTGTCTTTTGTCTTGGCTTGTTTTCTGTCGATCGTTTAATGTTCTATCTGCACTTCACTTTATGTACATGTGATTGCTAATCTGTGGATAATAATAAGAAAGATAAATACACTGTTATAAACATAGAATATACCATAACTTAACAGAGTTTCTAGGAGAATTGTTAGAGTTAAATAGATTATCTCTTTAAGATTTATAAGCAAAAATTTGATATGAGCAATAACCATCATAAGATAAGCATGAAATACATAAACAACCAATGCCTTCCAAATATTTGCTCTTTAAGAAATGAAATTGTATTTTGCTTAAGATGAAGTGAAATGCTTTCAAATGGAAAGCTAAAATAACCCTGAAAAGTGAAACACGAAATTGTTAGCACAAGATATTATAAATGCTTTCAAGATGAATAAGTCTACAAATCAAAGCATGGAAACTATCTTGCTCAAAAGGATAAAAAAATAATTCAAATGTTAGATCAAGATGACAACAAAGTATGTTACAAGAATAATCTACAAGAGGCTAGGCCAAAGAGTATGAGCAAGCTCTCCTCTTTGGCTAGCCATGACTTAGCTCTTTGAAATAGCCAGATATTGATAAATGAAGTACAATACGTATAAAATAAATTTTTCCAAGTTTGATATTTTGATGCAAGAAATAAAAGCTTTAAGAAACTTGAAAAAATCCCTGCAAGACACAAAAAAGATATAGATGAGACTTTGGAATTCAAAAACATGCGGGTTCTCCTTGAATATTTTTTAAGAATGGGTTGATTCCTCCGAGATTTTCCCCTCGCGCTTGAAAAGCTTTACCAAATAATGATTCATCTACAAAACTTCACCACAAATTATTAAATTGACATAAAATTAAATAATTGTTGTGGGAAGAATTCCTAGAGATACATCTATTATCCACTTGAAAATTTCTTTTCCTCAAGCAAATAATCAATTCTTATGCTAATATGAGATAGCTGCATACTAACATAACTTGAAACAAGCACAAAATAAATAATGACATGAGGAAATAAATATAAGCATAACAACAAGTCAAGAATTTACCACACATGCAAGGAGAATGACACCATCATGCTTTACCCCAAAGTTTATTGTATTATATTGCAAGTAGTGAATACAATCCCGCAGAGTCTCCTCAAGCACAATAGCTCGTATTACATGATACAATATGAGAACCCATGGCTCTATTATATAGAGAGTTGGGAGCAAATTCCAATGAAGAATGACAATGACAAATGGCATTGGAGCCAATCCCAATGTAGAAGTGATTAAACAAGTGGCATGAGGTGACAATCCCAAAGAGAAATTTGAATTTGTTGAATGGAGCTCCAATGCCAGGTGTAAAAATCGAATTCTGGCAAGTGGACATCATTTTCTTCTTCCTTTGTGTGCCAAATTCGAATTTTATGATAGAATGGCAAATGTATATGGGTGGTAACCCATGTGGGGACAATTTCTCACAAAATTCTCCACCAAATATTCTCCCAAATCCTCCCATATGTACATTAACTTCACAAATTCGAATTTCCAAGTAAGCAACTTTCTCATTTAATGCTAGAAATTCGATTTTATTTGAGCACATGTCCTTTTCTTGATTTTAGGAGTCTACATCACCATGGGAGTTCACTTTAACTCCCCAATAATTTTCCACCTCATTTTCACAACATTGAACATGTGTGGATATTTAGTTTTCTCCATTTATTTAATTTCTGGCTTAATTAGTTGCCAGAATTCCCACTAAACTTAGGAAAAGTGGGTTTTGAGGGTTCAAAACACATTTTTAACCCATCAAAGTGTGTCATAGTAAAAATTTGAAGGTGAGAAGTGCAAATTTCATTACTGATACCCAGTGTTTTTAAAACCGGAACCGGTGACCGGACCGGTCCACCTAATGAACCGGTTTATCGACCGGAACCGGTCTAACCGGGACTGGTTTGGTCTAAACGAACCGGTTTTAGAAAAATACATTAAATAATTATTTTTTAATGAAAAAAACTATTTTTAAGATTTAAAACCATGATTCCAAGCCAATAGAGACAAAATATGGAAAGATTGCTCATTGATATACCATGTAAAGCCTTAAAGGTGAATATATCAAAATGGCACCGAGTGCAATACATATCATCGACAAAATACATAAGCAATGAGGCTCTAAATGGCCACTAGAGTGCAAAAATAAAGCCTACAAACTATGGGGCCAGTGGCCTACTACAAGACTTCAGTCTAGACTCTAGACTCTACATATATGATAATAGCAATACTATAATAGTGATCAACATTATCACTTGAAGTTGAAACTTCTCATGAGTCTCAGTCATCATGATCAAACTCAGTTG
The DNA here is from genome assembly GCA_031772625.1 of Pinus tabuliformis. Classification (NCBI taxonomy): domain Eukaryota; kingdom Viridiplantae; phylum Streptophyta; class Pinopsida; order Pinales; family Pinaceae; genus Pinus; species Pinus tabuliformis. The sequence goes on along the minus strand of CM062818.1, from coordinate 1,156,358,869 downwards.
GTTGAGTCTCGACTCCCAAACTGTGTAGCCACAAACTTCTCTATTGGTTCAGTGACTTGAGTCTCAAACTTCTGAAGGTATTCTGCCCTAATATGCCCTATTATTTCATTTGGTGCTCCACATGGCTTTACATGGCCTCCTATCCCAGCCAAGTGTTGCTTGAACCTGTTAATACCCCCTCCTTGAATGGATTTTTGGCAATATTTGCAGATCATTTTGCCATCAATCATATCACAATGAGCCCATGCAGTATCTTCGGCTTTTGGAGGCATGATGACTCCCTGGATGGTAGATCATAGAAGTGAGAAGTTTATAACACAAAAAAAAATTCATGGATAGCAGACTCAAATGAGGAATTATCAAGTGCAAATCCTTACCTGGAAATGCAAACTAGCTCCCTTAGCCTCCTCTTGAAGATGGCAACTCCACTGACAGCTACACACTATCTCCAAAATAGCTCCAACTCCAACTCCAAAATGACTACTTCAGCAAAAACTCCACACTCTCCAAGCTCACAAACAAACTCACAAACACTCACAAACACTCCAAATCAGTTGTGTGAGACAAATGAGAGTGAGAGGGGTGTCTTATAGCAAGTGTGAGGGTGTTTTTGGAGGGAAAACACCTTTCCCTGCCCCCCAAAACCCCAAAACCACCACTAACAGCCAAAACCGCAGCGCTTTTTCCTTTTACCGGCGGCCTGTCCATAAACCGGCCGGTTTAGGACGGAACCAGCCGGTTAGCTATAAACCGGCCGGTTCCGCCCTAAACCGGCCGGTTTTTACCGGTTAGGGCTGTATTTTGGGCGAGTGAGGGAGGAAACCGGGTTAGAAGGGCCGGTTCGGACCGGCCAGGCCTCCAACCGGCCGGTTAGGCCGGTTACCGGTTTTTTCCGCCGGTTTTTAAAACTATGCTGATACCCCATACAACTTCTATAGACTACCCTTATTGCAATTTAAATACAATTTTATTTGCAAATTTTGACCTGCGGGAAATCTAAAAAAATAAAAAATGACCACCCAGACCTAACCAAATCCCACGAATTTTTTTGTGTGATCTAGTATGGTAATATACATCGACTCTAGACACTAAGATGTGTCAGGGGCTCAACCTTCAAATTGTCACCCCGGCTTTGGTGTAAAACGTGAGTGAAAAACCAGAAAATTATCCGCCTTTGAAAAATAGGGATAATTAACCAGATTAAAAAAAACACTCCAAGGTGTACTTGTTTGCTGATCGAGTCCCAACATCCTAGGCCTGTTACAGACTCAAAACTCATCATTACTAGTATCACTTATTACAATTCTTCATAGGGTGTGGAATTTGGGCACAAGAAAGATGATGAGAAGATATAAGTAGAGTTAAAAAACTTTGTTGACTAATGATATATGATGGTACAAGTGTTCTCTGGATCATCCGTGGGCATGAAGTCTTCATATAATCATCAGGTGCCACTCTAGTGGTCAACACATCCATAAGCTCGGTCCTGCAACCTTTTGATCCACTAAGAATTTTGATCCTTCCAAAGAGACATTTCCTCAAAATTTCGGCCTTTTTCGTAGAGTGTACACAGAGATTTGTCCTTCAATTACAGAGCTTCATCCTTCATTTACAGAGCTTCGACCTTCAATCACATAGATAATTTTGACCTTCTTTCTTGCCTCAGAGAAATCCTCTCTATTTGCCTCAAACTTGTCTTGCTTGTTGCCTCAGGAGAGTTGAACTTGCTTGAACAGAATAGGTCCGAATTGCTTGCTTGGAGGGAGGTCGAATGCCACATATACATAGTCTTTTGCTGGCCGAATAGGTGCCTCTTAGGTTGGGGCTGACTTGAATATTTGAAGGGGTCGACTTGAGTAGGAGGAGGTCGACTTGGTTTCTTTTGGAGCCAAAAATTCTATTTTAAAAATTCTAGTTTTCTTCCTTTGAAAAGAGCATGAAAAACATGCTTTATACTATTTTTCTTTCGATCCAAGCATGAAGAACATGCTTCACAAATACATTAAGGACAAAAATAATAATTATGATGACCGACCATAGCTGCAAAATTTAACAAATAGAACTAGACAAGTCATCAATAGGAGTGTCATCATGGATTGCTAATTGATTCATTATAGAGGAGGAGTTGGAAGAAGCACCCAAAAGAGGAGGATCATCAGGCTTTGAAAGAGGACGATCCGTTGAGACCGTTGGATTTGAATTATTTACAATAAGAGTGGGGTAAAATATTGGCAGACCATGGCAAAGAGCCTCCATAAAGACAACATCCTTTCTTTTAATCACCTTTTATGCGGAAGGATCATACAAATGATATGCATTGGAAGTTTCACTATAGACCACTAGAATGCAATGTTGGCTTGTAGGTTGTACCTTGTTGTATTTTTCCCTGGAGTATGGCCAATGCACAAGATCCAAAGACTTTAAAATGCATAATAGGGGGTTTAGAACGATACCATTTCTCAAAAGGAGTCATTTACTGAACATCTTGAGGAGTTGTTTGATTGGTGACATGAGTTTCACAAAACACTACTTCTCCCTAGAACTTAAGCCTCGTCTAATGATAATGCAATAGACAATTAGCCATTTCAATAATAGTTTTACTTTGATGCGTCACTTCATCTTGTTGAGGGATTTGCTTCTGCTAGATAATGCCACAAGATGTGATAAATGTATGAAAGCCATTATCAAAGTGTCTATCTCCATGATATGTCCTCATAGATTTTATCTTGTGATTGTTGTGATTTTCAACCAAGGATTTAAATCCCTTGAACTTCTTGAGGGCTTCGTCCTTGGATTGAAAAGTATATATCCAATGAAAGTGAGAGAAACCATCAATGAAGGTGAGATGATATTTAGCTCCACCAAAAGGAGTGGTCATAGGCCTACACATATCAATATGAACCAACTCAAGAGGGTGGGAGGTTCAACCACAAAAATTTTGGGAAAGTGCACATGATGATGTTCTCCTAGCGTAGGTGCTACATCAACACCACTGGTTGGTTGAATCAGTGGAGGACCATTTGCCATCCTTAGACGTCTCATATAATGCAAGGTCCCAAAGTTGATATGACCCAAGCATTGATGTCATAGTTTGTTGGTGTTGTCGATCTTGGCAATCATTGTGGAGAATCCACTTCGTATTGAAGGGTATGGAGATTTCCCCAACTTATAATTATGATTAGATTCATCAAAATAACTAGAAGCAATCACCTTAAAATTACCGTTTTTCTTCTTGATAACTGATTAATTTGGCCAAAAATCCACCTTTTGTTGTTGTGAGTGATATCATATATAGAAAGATGATTTGGTCCTATTTTGGGATCATGAAGAGCCCCTTTGTGTTTGGACCATTTTCCATCCATAGATAACATGTAACTAGTTGAAGCATCAAAACTGATAGCTTGTTGACGTGAATGTAAAAATACACGAGGTATTTGTAATAATAATTTATTATATATAAAATGTACAAGTGATGATCAAATGCTACAATGAGGACCCACATATATACCTAAACAGGTGTCCTTTCGTGAGTGGACATGTCTCTTAGACATGCCTTTTCACTTAACTTAATGACTATTTAACATAACCAATATCTGATTATTTAATATTTACATTTATTTTATTTATTTACTTGTTATGAATTATATTCATAACATAGCCGTTTCTTCAGAAACTTTATTCTCAAAGCTTTAACGCTGTCGATTTTCTTCACTTAGTGTCTATCACTGATGTATATAATTTGGCAAGCGTCTTGTCATGTAGAATCTGTAATATTCCCTTGGATTTTTTTTTAACAATTTTTTTTAAATTTTTTTTTTTCATTTATTTATTTATTTTTATATATATATATATTTAAAAATAAATAAATAAATATATATATATATATATATACACATTTGTAACTAATATAAATATATATATATATATATATATTTTATTATTAATTTTTTTAATTAGTAAAATTAATTAAGTTATATAATTGTATAATTGAAATATAATGCATCAGTGTTTAATTCTGTATGTGTTTAATATGTAACATCCCAAATCGTGATCTGTTTTTTATTAAAAAGCGTGATGTATCGTAACACCCACTCGACAGAGCTTTTACCCGTATCCAAGATCTTGTGTTTAAGGAAATGATACATGAAATTATGACAGCGTGGAACAACACTGCAGAACACGAAGAAGTGCTTCTTGTGCTGGAGAGATATGTTTCTCTTTTTTAATGTCTTTTCACTTCCAGCTCCTTTTTCCTCCTCCAAAGTTCCATTTTGTCCCTTTGCAGCATTGCTTCCATCAGCAGTTTCCTCTGTCTATCCATTACCGTCACTTCCAACAGGTTTTTCCTTGTCTCCTTCTATATCCTTCTCTGGAGTTACAATAACAATAACTCTCTCCTTGCAGTCTAGAACACCCTCTTCAATTCTGATCTTTGCACTTGTCTCTTGTCTGGTTGGCTTTATAATGCTGCCTCCCTTGCCAATTATACCTCCAATATTTGATCCAACACAAAGTATACAAAAAACTGTTTCGTTAGGTACCATTTTCAAAGGAAGTAGTGGGCCCCGAGATGATATAGTAGCACATTTTTTTTTCTCTACCATTGGGCTCTTGGAAACCCCATTGGTAATTCCGCTTTTCAGGTGGCTTAACAAATGAAGGTTTCATGACAGTAAGGAATTGCTCCCAACAATTCGAACTTCGAATTTGCCGATTAGAGGAATTGTTTTGAAATCTTGTAAACCTGTAACTGAAATCAGAAAACCCCCTTACAAAAGCAGCACAAGCAGATTTTTGTTCCTGCTGGTTACTGTTATTACACCAATTCTGCTTTGAAGTAGGAGTTCCACAGTCTGCGGCATGATCAAGTCTGACAGGATGTTGTAATAAATCCTGCCCATTTTTTGTATCAGCTTCAGTTACTAATTCAGGATTGATGTTCATGAAGGCATTATGATTTTCCTTCTCGTCCTCACTGATCTTGAAACTAATGTCCATCATTTTATTTTTGATTGCTAGTATTTCCTCCTGTACAAGCTCTAACATATCCTTATCTCTGCAGTGGAATTCCTCTGGTGTATTAGCAAATCTGTAGTACTTATGCAACTGTCCTTCTTGCTCTATCAGAGGATTTTCAACAATTTTGCAATGATATTCCTCTATTGCTGATGCTATGTCTGTCACAACCATTCTAAAGGTATTTGGCTTCATTGATTTGGGAGATTTTGGTTTGTGTCTTAACGCTAAAGGCTTCTCATCCTCAGAGTCAACACCACACATAAGGGAGCCTTCATTGGGTGGTTTTGTCGACTGTTTTACCTGAAACCTCACACGCAAGGGAACATCATCATCTAGATCATTCTCAGACTTTGCAGACTCTATTTGAATAGATTTTTAGGCTAAATAAATTTGCTAGTAGGCAACAAATTGCGACTTTTTTCAATATCTCTGGCCAATGTGTTTTCTGTAGTTCCTTTTGGCAATATAGACACCTCATGACTTAAAGTTTTTCCATCTTCAGAATCATCAATGTCTTCCTCAACATTTTCCTCATAAACTTGAATCAACACATCAGGCTGGTTGTCTGAGTAAGTTGAAAAGACTTGCTCCTTCTTGGTGGGGATGGTAGTGTTCCTCGAGATGAGAACAGTCATAATCCCACCTGCAGTTTCAAGCCCTAATGAAAGGGGAGTAACATCCAAAAGTAACAGGTCTTGCACTTCTTCATTGCCCTCGCCACTCAAAATAGTAGCTTGCACTGCAGCTCCATTTCTTGCTTGCTTATCATCACCAGTTTGTGAAAGACTCTTAGGTGATGCCTCAATGAAATGTTTCCCTCCACCATGTTCACTAACTTCCTCCAATGAGGAATCTGGAATTCCTTGCTTTTCTTCTAACATAATGTTCTTGCAAGACACATTTTCATCATGCTTCTCTGCATTACATTGACCAATTTCAGCCCTCATCAAATCCGATATTTGTTCTAGTTGTCCAATATTCTTTTGGTTAACTGTTTCAATATCAACATGCCCCCCAATCTTACAGTTCTTTGTACTCTGCAATGGATCTGACATGTCTTGGATTTTGTTTGGCATATCAACCTCCATCGAAGTGTCTGCAACTTTTTCTTTAACAACTTCTCCTAAGCTTGGGATGTCATCTTTATAATTTCCATTTGGCTCATCATCTTGATCTATATCAGCGTCATTTAGAATCAACAACTTGATTTGTATCATTCCCATCTATATCAAGATCAACTTCATCTGGGTCATCATCTTGATCTATATCACTTTCATCGGAATCATTATCTTGATTTGTATCATTCCCATCTATATCAAGATCAACTTCATTTGGGTCATCATCTTGATGTATATCACTTTCATCAGAATCATTATCTTGATCTAGATCATTCTCATATTCATCATTATCTATTATATCCTCATTTTCATTATCATCGTTCTGAGCAACATCTTCTTTTCCTGTTTCACCTTGTTTCGTTTATTCACTGTCGCTATTATCTTTATTATCGATTTTCTTTCGACATGCTTTAACTTTTGCAAATGATTTTTCTAAACGCTGAAATGCTTCTTGAATTTTACTAAACTGTTCAACGCAGTCAGGGCGTGAACGTAATGGCACATTGTGCCGCTAACAATGTTCAAAGACCCGCATGATTATATTGTGTGCCATGGCTTTGATACCATTGAAGCATTAAAACTGATAGCTTGTTGACTTGAATGGAAAAATACATAAGAGGTATTTGTAATAATAATTTATTATATATAAAATTTATAAGTGATGATCAAATGTTACAATGAGGACCCGCATATATACATAAGCAGGTGTCCTTTCGTTTCTGAGCATGTCTTTTAGACATGCCTTTTCACTTAACTTAATGACTATTTAACATAACCAATATCTGATTATTTAATATTTACATTTATTTTATTTATTTACTTGCTATGAATTATATTCATAACACTAGTGCTGCCTTGAAAAATCTGCAGTATTTGTGACTGAAAATAAAGAGGAGTGGGTTTCCCTAGAAAGGGGCACAAAACTATAGACCTTTCCCTTAAATATCCCAAAAAAACCAAAAAGTGGCATGGAGGTGTTGGCTTGTGATGATAAGTGTAAAAAGCCTAAAAAATGGTTGTCCAAAAAATGGGGTGCTGAAAACCCTAATTTCAGATTTGTAACAACCTTGAAACAAGGAAGGAAGAAAGAGTCATAGTATCTTTGATACCATGTTGAGATCACGAGAGATAGTAGATCTATGATGATCTCATTAACAGACCCTAATCCAACAAGAAGAAATGTAACAACACTTTGTTGATTTTTAGTAGTTGCGGTCGGTATTCAAGTCGGCCTAAATTAAAAGAGGGAATTTAAAATTTAAAATTTGAATTTAAATGCTAGAGTTGGCCCCAAATGATCAGGTTGGCCTCGCTAAAAGACACACCAATTGGGGCGCACTAAAACACTTCAAATTGGATATTGACATCCTCACTTGTGACCAATTCGGATCACCTTTGAGAAGAAGAACAAGCTCAAGTGTGTCGCAGGTCATCAAAGAAGACGAGTTAGAAGAAGAGTTTTGTTCTGTTATGGGTTTAGAAGGCCCCAACCCTATAAGAGGGCCAAAATCTCAATCTGTCACAAAGAAGGATGAGTTGCAAGGCCTCAAGCCGAGTTGCAGGAGGGCCATAGGTTGGGAGTAGGGAGGCTTTAGAAGCTTGAAGAACGTATCCAAGGTGTCTCAGCCCTTGGATGAAGCCAACAAAGGTGGTTTAGGGTTTGCTGTTCATGGAAGAAGGGTTGGTCTAGCCTTAGGAGTTTCCAGGTTATCCTATAAATCTCAGATTGTACTTTTGTTTAATTGAACAATTTCTCCTAAGAAAAGATTGTTGGGTTTTTCCCTAGTTAGGGTTTTCCCATGATAAAATTTTGTGTCTTGTGTTTGGTTGTCTCTTTATGATCCTACTGCCATTATTGCATTACTATTGAGATTTTCTTTGTATAATTGCTTAATGATATATATGACACAAGTGAACTTGGTTGAAGAAATCATTGGAAAGTAATTATTAGAATAGAAGATCAGATTTCTCCTATAAAATCATCATGCATCAGAGCCTAGGTGAAAGAGCAACCATTGAAATATCCTACTAGGGTTGTTATTCTACTAGGTCTTGTTCTCTCACAGCTAGCATTAGCCCTTCTCATTTCAGAGAGCAATCCTAATAAAGTTTTGTTTGAGATGTAAAAACCCTAGTCCAAGTTTTTTAGCCCTACTTTAGGGTAGAAAATAAAGAGGACTAAATTCAGTCAATTGCAAGCCTTAGACATGTTGAATTTCGGACGTTTAACAACAATAGGAAGGAGGTCAAGTTTGGACCTGTGAAGGCTACAGTATGTGTTGAAAAATGTGTAACTAGGTTTAATCTTCATAAATATGAAATGTACTTTTAATTCTTGTATATTGTAAAATGAAAGAAAAATTATTATTGTTATTTTTGAAGCATGGGTTTCATGCTAAAGGTCTTTTATTTTAGAGGTCAAGCAACCATTGAGTTCTTTTAGGGTTTTTCCTAGGTCAAGAAGTCAAAAGAGTCATTGCCATATGTTGAAGATCCCATTGGGCACATTGTAACTTGTCAAAATACCCTCCAAGATCAAGTCGGCCTGCCAACTAAGAAGTTGGCCTAATTTGAGGTAATTTTTCCCAGTGTTGCACGAACCCCCCCCAATCTAAACAGGGATCCGCATCCCGTACAGATCCGTGGGGGATTCGTTGCTGGATCCGCGGTTCGAAAATTCAGAACTGTAGATTGGGCCGAAAATAACTGTTCCTAGAATTTTGGAATCATTCCGTCCTGATCCACGTTCCCAGATTTCCTAACCATGGATCTAGACGGATCAAGCACAAATCCATACAGATCTGATACCCGACAGGTGGTTTCGCGCGACCGACCCAAAAAACATTTCTTTTGTTTAACTCGAGTTGGGGGTGGGTTTAGGTTGAGTTAGGGAAATGATAGATGGGGATAATGCTCATTACCCCCTCTCATTTCCTCACTCTTGTATTTTTGGAGAGCTTGGAGAAGAGAGGAGAGAGAGAGAGGAGAAGAGAGCTTGGAGAAGAGAGGCTTGAAGAGAGCTTGGAGGAGTGAAGGAGGAGGAGCTAAGAGCAAGAAAGGAGGAGAAGCTTGGAGGAGTAAAGAAAGGCTTCCTTTTACAAGAGTTAAAGAGGTACGTGCAAACCCCAAACTCCCTCAGTTTTCTTTCATTGTTGTTTGTATTTTTTTCTCCTCCCTCTCATACTCTTTCCCATTCTTTCTTCTTGCTCATTTCATTGCAGGTTGTCCATCTATATTCATATTCCAAAATGGTGTTCTTTTGGCTTCTATGTATCATTCCACTTTTGGTTTTCATGATGACAAGGGTGAGTAGGAATAGAAGGGAAGAAGAACAAGAGGATAGTGGTCCCCATATGAGTGACCCAATGTATGATGAGAAGGAAGGGTTTGAAGAGGAAGGGGATGAAGAGAACATTGAAATGCTAGAGGGGAAAGCTGCATTGACACCCTTGTGGAATTATGTGACCAAACTTGAAGGGGGAAAAGGTGGTGGAAGCTACAAGTTTTTGTGCCCTCATGGTTGTCATGGAGGAAAACCATATAGTGGTTCATATACCCGTGTGAGGAGGCATCTTGGTGGGGTTTTGGACAGTGATGACAAAAAGAGTGTCGCGGGGATAGCAATTTGCCCAAAGGTTTCAGCTGAACAAAGAAGAAAAGGCATCCAAATAGAGGAGGCTACAAAATAAAAAAACAAGAAACAAAAAACTCATTCTGAATCAAGTGCAACCTTTAGATTTGGTAGCTAATCTCCTTATGATACTTCTGCAACCTTAGGAAGTAGAAGAACAATAGGGGATTTCTTGAATGTTGCTGGGAGGGATGATGTGGATGGAAAGATAGATCTGTTTCTTTGTGCTTGCAGGTACCATTCAATGTGCTTCGCTCTCCCTATTGGCATGATATGGTTAAGGTCATCAATGAAGCCCCAAAAGGATACAAGAGAACCAACTATGAGAGAGCTATAACAATGTTATTAAAAAGAGAAAAAGCAAACGTTCAAAGAGCTTTGACACGTTTTACAAATGAGTGGGTGGATTGTGTAAAAATTCGGTGACCCTGAATCCTACTGCAACAACTGATTAAGTTTCTTCTATTTGTAAAATTAATTGAACAAATTATTTGTAGTTTCCTACGACAAATATCGAAACTAATACACTGCAGCCTTCACAAATTAAATACTGCAGAGGAAATCAAAACACTGGAAGAATAAATGTACACACACAATAAACACCGTTGTTTTTGGACCAATGTCCCCATAAAAATGCAACTTGGGAAAACTGGTGCAGCAGCTGAGGGTTTTATTATTATGCAGTAGTAATCTGAGTACAAATCGTTAGATGCCCAAACTGGCAATCTGATACAGAGAAATACTCACAAGGAGATAGTGAGAAAAATATCACACTGTTACTGGCGATCCAAATCTAATCCAGGCTCTGGATGGCTAGCCCCACATTGCCTTTGCGTCAGCCTACGCAGATTTGCGTCATAGTCTTTGGGCTTTGCGTCACCTCCTCCTTTGATCTCCTGCTGGCTGGAACTTCGATCCTCTGGCATGCTGGTCTCACACCCTGACTTCTAGCTCTGGAATTCGACTTTCCCAGCTGAATCTCAGACTCCCTTTGAAGCTCTGCGTTGCCTCTGCGTGGCACTGCACTGCCTCTCTGAACCTCTCTTTGTCTTCTCTGCCTTGCACTCCCCGGATCTGGAAAACTCTCCTCTGGTCTACTATCCCTGCCCCTCTCTCACTACTTCGACTTTACTAAGTCACTTCCGGCAACTCACCGCTGCCACTTAGGAAATTGACTTCCCAGCAAAATTGAACTGCACAAGTATATTTTTCAAGTGCCCATCAAACTCCTTATAATGTCTCATTGGAGCACCAACAACCAAGATTAAAACATAATCAAGGGCTAAGATTAACTGGGAGTTGATTCTCGTCTTCTTCTAGAAGATTCACACCTGATTTAATTAATACCCTTTAATTAACCGGGTTTTCTAAGTTTAGACTTAGGGAACCATTTAAAAAAGTTAATTATTTTAATTAAATCATATTTAAGTGGAATTTTCCCAAACGTTTTTTGGGTATTGGAGAATGCATGTGTCTTAGCCTCTCTGCAAAATCTCGAGGCAAGAGCACATCTGATGCTACATAAATCAATAGATTGTGGGGTATCCATTGTATCAGGATTCAGAAGGGCGGGCAAATGTTAGAAACCAACATTTGATAAAATGTTCTTGGTGTTTCTTTTAGTGGTGAAATATTTATTACATCTCATGACTCCTCCTTCGTCAGTGCAACTGCCCAAAACATTGTAGATATCCTATTGTAATCAATCAAATATGTTGGTCCTAATAATGTGGTTCAAGTGATGACTGATAATGCAACAAATTGTAAGGCAATAGGAAAAGTTATTGAGCGTACTCATCCACACACCTTTTGGTCCGGGTGCTTGGTGCACACATTGAACCTTTTAATGCATGATATTCTAAAGCATTAAGATTGTGGATGGATTAATGAGCTTTACAAGAGAGGGAAGCAACTCATTAAATTTATTACAGGGCATACAAGGGTAAACTACTTTTATGGCACTTACTCCAAGTTGTAGTTGCTTAAACTTGCAAAAACAAGATTTGGAAGTTATTACCTCACCTTTAGGCAGCTAGTGAAGGTGAGACAAGCTTTAACTAATATGGTGACCTCTGAATCATGGGAGGAAATTAACACTGATAGAGATGGTGCTAATGTAGCCAATGACACTGTTCCTGACAATTACTTTTGGTCATAGATTAAATATGTTTTGCAATTCACCAAACCAGTTTATTACATGATTAAGTTTGTAGATTCAAATCGACCAATAATTGGGGAGGTGTATGAGCAAATGGATAGCATGTTGGGGCAGATTAAAGACATTATTGAGCCTAGAGATATCACCTTGTATAATTATATTCGTGCAAAGGTGGAAAAAGCGATGGGATATGCTAAACGTTCCATTGCGTACCTTAGCATATGTTATGACACCTAATCACTATCATCCATCATGATTTTCAACACCAACACCTGGGGGGGCAATAGGAGAAAAGCACACCTTGATCCAGGGGTTCTATCTGGTTATATGAAAGCATTGGATAAATTAGTCCCTAATGAGGAGGAGGCTGCCTTGGTACAAAAACATTTGAGCAACTATATGCTTAACACTAGTCCATTTGGGAGCATGCATGCAATTAGAGATCGAGAGAATTTTTTCGTCTCTTGAGTGGTGGAACATGCATGGAGGTGCTACTCCACTAATACAAACTTTGGCATTGCAGGTGTCATCACAGGTGATAAACACTTCTTTTGCAGAGAGGTGTTGGAGCTCTTATTCTTTCATCCACAATATTAAAAGGAACATGTTAAATTTAGACCGGGCAAAGGGCTTGTTTTATGTTCACTACAACTTGTGATTGTTGTCCCATCACTGTGATGATGCAAAGACTAATAAAGACCTTAGTGTTTGGGACAAAAATCCAAAGGAGCCCAATTTGGAGGATTGAGTGTTGCAATTACAGCAATTGAAGGATGTTCTTATCTAGGATGATGATGATTGAGTTGAGATGCCACCCCCATTCGGTCCCTTGGTTTCCATGTCCCATGCTTCAACACTAACAACAGGGGATTCATCTTCATCAATTCCATAGTCACTGACACAACTTCCAGAGCCACCATCTTCTACATTGCCACCACGTGGAGGCTAACGTCCTGTTCGTGGTGGAAGGAGGAGAGGTTAATAGATACATTCACAATTTACTACTTTTGTCATAGATTAGACTTGTAGACTCCTGTTGTGCATTTGAACTTTTTTGTCTTACTCTTCCTAGTTCAGTGTGTAGTTGAGTCTTGGTGGTGGCCAAGTGGACTATTCTGTGAACATTATTATTTGAATTTTGGACATGACTCATATTGACAGTTGCTCACTTGCTAGATAAGTTGAATGTTTGATGATTTTATCTTCCAAATGTTTTATGTTTTGTAATAAGCTTAAAAATTTGATGTATGTTTGTAATTGCTAGAATCTAGATGGTTGATGCTCGAATAATTAATCATTGATGTACAATGGAATCAGGGATGCCATATCTATTTTGATTTATGTAAAAATATGCATGTTTTCATGTCTTCTACAACTAATTTGGTATTTCGGATGTTTTTTTAATATAAATACAAAAAATACAAGTATATATATATATATATATATATATATATATATATATATATAGTAGATGCTTCGCTTCCTATATTTTTGGGAAATGACGCTTCCGCGTCCCCACTTCCAAAAAATGTCCCCGCTTCGGCCCTGCTTCGTGCAATGTTGCTTTGTCCACCTTGGAAGGCTATATATAGGAGGGAACTCGACCTCCTATGGACACAATTCATTCTCTCATCAAGCAAGCGAAGGAGAAGAAGAAAAGAGCCAACGAAGGAAGAAGGATGGAGATCAAGTGATTAGGCTATTTCTCTCTCTCTCATCACACGTGCGTAAGAAGGGAACTAGGGTTTTTGCTGCTGGATTAGGGGTTTTGCTACTATAGGATGGAATTAATTATTTAAAAGACTTAGATATGATCTCAACCGTTGATCTCAAGTGACGTGAGATCTAATCTTGATTGTCAATCACTTAGGAGATTATGGTTAGGAATTTTGACTTAATGAAGTTATAAAATAAACCTAAGGGATAGGTTGTAAAATTTGGGTACCAGAGGACAAGTGGTTCCCTAAGGCTTTGATCTTTGGCCTAGGGAAGAGTGTCCAAATTTATTTTTTACTTTTCTCCTAAAGTGACTTTATAAGTGGTAAAGTCAATTTAATTTAAAAGTGACTTTATAAGTGCTAAAGTTACATTTTAATTTAAAAGTGATTTTATAAGTGGTAAAGTTACATTCTAATTTAAAGGTGACTTTATTAAAGTGAATGAAGAATTAGAAAGTGAAAAAGTGACTATGGAAATAAAAGGTTAAGTGGGTCTTTATTTAAATGGGTGAGTTAAAAAATAGAAAGTGAGAATTAAATGCACATTTATTCTAATCCCTAGAGCTAAATGAATCTCAGCCATTGGATCTTAGGGTAACCCAAAAGGTCATTTAGAGAATAAAAGGAGAAGAGAAGAGGAAAAGATCAATTCATTCTTTCATAAGCATTTGAGAGAAAGAGAAGTTAGAGCAAAGAGAAAATTTCTGAGTAGTGAGGAAGTGAAGGAGAGCAGCAAGAAGATATTTCAGCAAATTTGGGTAGCAGCATTTATTGGCACGCATCCTAAAGAAAAACTGTACAGTGGGAGAAAGGCACAAAAATCGAGGAAGAGGGACAACAAGTTCTGGGCACATTTTTCGAGGCTGGACAGTGGGAGAAAGGCACAAAAATCGAGGAAGAGGGACAACAAGTTTTGGGCACATTTTTCGAGGCTGGCCATACAACATTTAACGCTATTTTATTGCTATAAAAATTTCTATTTTGGCTCTTCGCTGATTGGCACGATTTTCGAGGTGGAGTTTAAGCACAAAAATCGAGATAAGTTGTAATTTGTGGTTGCTGGAATTTTTACTGTGTATTTTAGTTTCTCTGTAAAAGCATTTTCAGAATTAAAGAGGAGCTCTCAAACTGGTTTTCCCCAAGAGTTGTAGGGGGTTTTTCTAGGGTCACATTGACCAAAAATCACTGTGTTATTTTCTGTGTGTGGCTGTCATAATTTTGCTGTGTTTTATTTCTGCAATTTCAGTAGTTGTGAAATCTCTAAATTTGTGTTTTCAGAAAAATATTATCATTTCCAGATTTTAGAATTTTTATCATGCTTGGATTTAAAACTAAATGCATGGAGTGACAAGGAAAACTGATAACCGGAGTAGGGGTTGAAATTTCTTCATAGGTGAAGACACAAGTGGAGGAAGCAATTTTCTCTAGGGCGAGAGGCTTAGCTAGACTGAAGAGAAGGGAGGAAGAGTGCATGGAAATTTTGGGGGTATTTCCAGGAAGATGAGTTTAGGAAATTGAGAGGCTAAGTCGCTGAAGTGCAGAGGAGGCCAAGTTGTGGAGAGGCCGATTTATCTAGTGGGGTGATTTTCTTGGTTGTGCATGTTGAGATTTGTAGCTTGGGAAGTACTCAACAACCTTGGGTACTGGGCTTGTGTGAGTTGGCACCACAAAAGTCATTTGTGGGCTAAATAAACAAGGGGGGTATTGCACCCAAGATTGTGGGCACAAAACCAAGATATATTTTGGAGAAGGCTTCTTTTGGAAAATTTCTTTATTTTGGGCCAACCAGTCACCCCAACATGAGTAGGGGTAGAGCTCTAAAAAGTTTGGTAGTCTTGTTTTGTAACCATAAGCGTCACCACTCCTCAAAGGATGGTCCTTGCCACATACAACCTTGGCCAAGAACCAAGCTACACCTATACCAAACTTGGCATAAGAAAGGGCGTTCGACAAAGAGATGCTCAATGGATTCACCATTTGATTTACATAATGGGCACCAGCTAGGTCCTATATCATGATGTTTTTGCAAATTTTCCCAAGTAGGGATTTTTTTAACCAATATCCATCACATAAAAAGACGATATTTTCCCAGAATCTTTATCCTCCATAGCCCTTTCCACCACCACCCCCCCTCTGTGAAAATTTCTGAATCTACACATCAAAAATCCTACTACAATCATTGGTTTATCATCTCCTACTTGTTTTGACATTCAACAAGTTATTTAAATATTCAAACAGTGATGAAAAACACTACTGCAGACTACACTGACATATAGATCATAAACTGAAATAGATATGAGATAATCACACAAGGGACACTTATTTTTGGACAAATGCCCCCGGAAAAACCCAATGCGGGAAAACCGGTGCAACATATGGAGCGTTTGTAATATGTATTATTAAGCAAGTAGAATCTGAGTACAACAGGTTACCTCTCACACCGGCTAACCTTTCAGAGAAATATTGGCAGCAAGAAATACATACGAGGGTTTACCTCGTTCTCTAAGTCACAACTGATCCACTGAATCGTTGACTCTGACAAGCATTGCAAAAATCCCAGCACAATCTACTCTGTGTGGGCTAGCGTCTTGCCTCTGGGAGACTGCATCACTTCTCTGCAAGGTCGATTTGCTCTCAGGAGCTTCGACTTCAACCCTCCCGACTCAGAACATTGAACTCCCAGCAAAATCTCGAACTTCCGATGATTATCTCGCACTGCCACTGCAAGAAACCTCTTGGCCTGCATTAGCTCTGCGTGAGCCCCTTCCTGGGTTGCGTACGCCTCTACGTTGCCTCTCTGTTGCTACTGCTGGCTCTCTCCCTGGTACTTGTTGGCTTGGAACTCCCTTCCGATTCAACTCTCTGCTACTGCCCCTCTCACTGTAACTCAAATCACTTATTTGATTTTCTCAGCAAACCTCGCACCAGAAAAATCGAATTGACTGATCACTTTGGTATTTTTCCAACTGACCCTCAAGCCTCTTCTTATACTTTTCTAATTGATGAATCAACGGCCGAGCTTAAGTCCCTAATCAATGGCTAAGATTAAAACACACTTGATCCTCGCCTCTTAGAAGCTTCTTACCCATATTTTTATTAATGCCCATTAATATTTTTATTTTCCTAAGTGAACCCATAAAAAATATTAATTATTTTAATAACTCCTCATCCGGGTGGAATTTCTCCAAACGATTTTTGGGTCTTGGAGATCTCATGTGTTCTAGCCCCTCCACAAAATTTCGGAGCTAGAGCACATCCGATGCTACCCAAAATCAACACTCCCTCTTAGCGAGGAATGTGCTCTAGCAACACTTCTCAATAGAAGTATTACACTGATCCACTGCATCGGTCCTCTGTGCTGTTGATGCTTGGCTTGCTGCCCTTCATCCACTGCACTACTGCCCATGACTCTGCCACTGTCACTGCTACATCTGTACTGTAGCTCCCTCTCAAAATGTTGCATCATGCTGCCCATAGCACTGCCACTGCTAATTACTGCACTGCAACTCAGTTACTGAGAAGTAAGCAACTGAAACTTCACCCAAAAACTGACATGTTGGTTAGTATGGATGCCTCGTGATGGTGAAGCTACCTCTGCTGCTAATCTGTGCGGACCCTCTACTGCTACTACGTTGCTGCAATCTGTTCTGTACCTCTCGCATTGCTACAACATCGACTGCGTTGCTTCATATTGTCACTCTAGCTCTGCCATTGTTGCTCCATCACACCTTGCACCAACCGACACCCGTCATATTGCTACTGTCGTTAAGGGCTCCTGTAGCCGTATGTGATCCAAGAGTTTGGGCGTCTCAAGGATCCTGCCCATGTGTAGTCCTCCGAACTACAAATCGATGTCGCCCCACCTCTTCTCCAGAGGTGCATGAGCACTCATGGCACAATCCTCATCATCATACTCCTTGTCAGCCTTTGCTGGAGCAACCTTTGAGTCAGAAGCCTCTTCCTTGCCCTTCTTCCGGGGGCACTGAGTGGCGAAATGTCCTAGCTCACCACACCTAAAGCATCTGACCTTGGTTATATCCTTTTTCTTCCTTTTCTGCTGCCCATGCTGTCCCAATGATGCGAGAGCATGCCGCTACTTCTTGCCTTTGTCAACCTCCTGACCTCTTCTTGTTGAAGAGCTGCCCACATTTCCTTCCAACTGGGGATAGAAGCTCTGCCCAAGATACTCTGGACAAATGTCTCCCAGTCTTCGGTGACTGCATTCAGGGCAGTCTTGGCCATCAACTCAGGATCTGGTGTAGACCCCACGAAAGTCAACTGGTCTCAAATCCCTTGCAACCTGAGAAGGAAGGGATTGATCTCTTCTCCCTTCTGCATCTGGTACTGTCTCAACTGATTCTCCAATAGCATCTTTCGTTGAACAAAAGTTTGTTAGTACAAGGTGGTCAGTGTTTCCCACATCTCCCATGTTGTGCCCTTCTCAACAATGTGTGGGACCACATGATCTTTGACCTCGTCTAAAATCATGCATTTAACCTTTGCTTGGGCCTCCTCGTACTTTTGCAGCAGATCAGCGTTGACCGGAACATCAACTACCTTCAAGGCATAGTCCTTGATGTGATTCTTGTCTAGGACTGCTAGGATCCTGGCCTTCCAGATGACGAAATTGGATGCTCCATCTAATCTGTCCTGATCCCTTAGTCCATTTACAACCATCTTTGCTCAAAAAATATAGGACCGGTTCTCTTCTCCCTCTCCTGCTGTTAATCTAGCAAGACTTGGATCTAGATTTCTTTGGCGCTAGAAATACTCTAAGGAACAAGCTCCTCTAGACTCCCTCTGAGTACCGATTTCCTTCACAGAAATCCTCCGGCCAAATGTCGAATCACTCTTCTCCACTCCTTTGTTACTGCAACCCGGATCTAGATTTCTTTGGCTAGAAATCTATCAAGGCATTGACTCCCTTTACCTTAGCTTTGTTTCCACAGACATTGTTCTGCACCAACAGCAACAACTTCCCACCAGCTCCACTGATCAAGTCTGCTCTACTCCTCTAGCCTCGACAACTCACTGATTTGAGCCTCTCAGGCTTTGCGCTGGCCCAGATGCTGACGCAGTCATTGCGTGAGCTCCCTCGGGTACTGCATCACCCTCTATAGGCTTGAAATGCTGATGTAGGCATTGCGTGAGCCTCTGCATCACTTATCTGGGTCTATGTCACTCCTTCAACTGCTCCTCTACCTCTGAAACAATGCTGTCATTTGGGACAACTGCTTCTTTGCAACAAATTCACTCGATCTCCCGGCTGATGTCTTCAGTGTCGTATGATCTGCAATGCTTTGATGCAATGTGAAAATTTCTGAATCTACACATCAAAAATCCTACTGCAATCACTGGTTTATCATCTCCTACTTGTTTTTACATTCAACAAGCTATTTAAATATTTAAATAGTGCACTACTACAAACTACACTGACATACAGATCATAAACTGAAATAGATATGAAACAATCACACAAGGGACACCGTTATTTTTGGACAAATGTCCCCAGAAAAACCCAATGCGGGAAAACCAGTGCAATGTATAGAGGGTTTGTATAATTAAGCAAGTAGAATTTGAGTAAAACAGGTTGTCTCTCACACCGGCTAACCTTTCAGAGAAATATCGGCAACAAGAAATACATACGAGGGTTTACCTCGTTCTCTAAGTCACAACTGATCCGCTGAATGGATGACTCTGGCAAGCACTGCGAAAATCCCAGCACAATCTTTGTGTGGGCTAGCGCCTTGCCTCTGGGAGACTGCGTCACTTCTCTGCAGGATCGGTTTGCTCTCAGGAGCTTCGACTTCAGCTCTCCTGGCTTAGAACATCGAACTCCCAGCAAAATCTCGAACTTCTGATGATTATCTTGCACTATCACTGCAAGAACCCTCTTGGCTTGCGTTAGCTTTGCGTGAGCCCCTTCGTGGGTTGCGTAGGCCTTTGCATTGCCTCTCTGATGCTATTGCTGGCTCTCTGCCTGGTACTCGTTGGCTCAGAACTCCCTTTCAATTCAACTCTCTGCTACTGCCCCTTTCACTGCAACTCAGATCAACTATTTGATTTTTTCAGCAAACCTCGCACTAGAAAAATCGAATTGACTGATCATTTTGGTGTTCTTCCAACTGACCCTCAAGCCTCCTCTTATACTTTTCCTGTTGATGAACCAACGACCGAGATTAAGTCCCTAATCAATGGCTAAGATTAAAACAGACTTGATCCTCGCCTCTTAGAAGCTTCTCACCTATATTTTTATTAATACCCATTAATATTTTTATTTTCCTAAGTTTAGACTTAGGAATGCATTAAAAATATTAATTATTTTAATAACTCCTCATCCTGTGGAATTTTTCCAAACAATTTTTGGGTCTTGGAGAACTCATGTGTTCTAGCCCCTCCACAAAATTTCAGAGCTAGAGCACATCCGATGCTACCCAAAATCAACACCCTCTTCTTCCCGAGCAACCACATTTAGGTGAAGACACCCCCATCTTAGGATTATATATGCCCATTGGAGAGTGAGCCCATACCAACTCATCCGCATCCTGAGAAGGTTTGATGTGATCAATAACCAGGGCATCCAAGAAACCCCTCTATGTATTACGATATTCCTGATCAATCTGCAAATTTGTAGATGAAAGCCACCCTTGCCTCTAGATAGAAGTGCGAGCTACATTGTTATTGTGGGTAAGCCGAGAGAAACCTCTGTCTCTGAATTGATCAATAAGAACTGGAGGCAAACGATGGCTTAGATTGCCACCATGCCAAGGATCCTGGCCCAACCTCACCTTCAAACCATTTCCAACCTTCCATGCTAGATCTGAGGTGATAAGATCAAAGGAATTTAACACTGCATGCCGAACACTGTTTCCAACTTTTAGAGGTCTTGAGGTCAAAGCCCTTTGCGCATTCACCCAGAAAATTATTTTAGCTATAAGTTAAATTTCTAAAGGGCTGAAATAAATGAATTTAAGCTATAGATGTAGGTTAAAATCTCTTAAAATCAGATCCGAGCTAAAACAAGGTAAAACGAAAATATTTACTTGAGGGAATAGGCCTTGTTGAGTGCTTTTTTGGTGAAATCTGCAGTTTGAAAGTGCTACAACAATATATTTCTGTAGATATGCACATAGAAATTAGGTATAGCCATGTGAAATGTAGAAAAATAAAGTCAACAAACATTTATATCTTTTCCCTGATTGAAATATAAATTTAAACTCTTTCTTCAAGGGTTTTACTAGCTAGAAAAATAGCAAGTTTGTAAATAAAAATAAAAGAAAAATGTTTTGGATGTTTGAAGTAAATAGAGGGTTGGAGAGTTACCTTTTCCAGTTCGTAGAATTGTGATCACCACCCTTCATTTGTTGTTCTTTTTCTTTTGAGACTAAAGAGTGAGGAGTTGGGGGTGAAAATATCCTACTCTCTTAGCCTTGAACTTGTTAACAGGAAATTCTAACTCACTAGGATCTGTTCATTCGAGATGCCCCAACCAAAGTAGAAATAGTAGCACTAATTGCCCACAATTCTGAATGGATATTCCTTCTAGATAGCTTGTCCAATATTTGGAAAAGTGTATTCTTAATGACTAGTAAGGGAAAAATAGAAATTTTCCCATCCATTTGACCATCCATCCCTCTGGATATCTACCTTGATTTCGTGATGGAAGAAATGTACCTGCAAAACAAATTTCATAAAGCACAGTGATAGAGGCAAAAAATCAAGAAATAAGAGAATAGAAGAATCAACTCAATACACGAGAAGATTTTTTGCAAACTGGTTTCTTTGTACTATGGCATCAACTGGTCTCACTGTCAACAACAATTATTAGAGGAGAGTCTAGCCTATAAAACTTTTTCTAATGGTTAGTTTGGCTTCCTCTAGAAAATAATATTTACTAATCATTCACATGTTGGAGACTTAGTAATTTTTTAGTGAAATATTACATGAAATTCATGACTTTGCCCCAGTGTTACTTGGGAGCGGGAGCGGGAGCGGGAGCGACCATTTTCAGAAGCTCCCGGTTTGGGAGCGAATCGGGGAGCGATTTTTTAAAAATATATATATTTTTTATATTTTTTAATTTTTGATACATATATGTCAACAAAAACATGTAGAATGATGAAATAGACATAAAAAACATAAAAAAACATAAATTGATCATTGAACCATATCACATCAATCATCTAGAAATTATAATCGTCATCAACCTTAGTAAAATAATAAATTAAAATAACATTCAATTCAATAACATTTATCATCATTGATCACCAAAGTAACAAGTTGTACTTGTAAGCCAAGTTTAACCATTACAAGAAGTAATATCGAAGATATTTCTAAGTCCTAACTTCTAACTGTTAACATGATATGAAATGTTAAAAATTTATAAAATGAAACATGAATAATGAGATGAAATGAAACAACTTTAGTCTTTCACAAAGCATCATATTCATAATTCACAATCATTACCAATGAGTTATAATTGCCAAGGCCCAACTTCAAACTTCAAATTTTCATTGTCACAGTCACCAGTGATATAATGTTTACAAAAAATATCATAATGTCATAATGATATGAAAGAGTCAAGAGTCAAGAGTCAAGGACTCAAAACTCAACACTGAACAGTTATGAAAACTAAAGTGACAAGTCTAATAGAAACTAAAAAAGACAAGTAAACTGTAAATCTACAAGTGGCCCTTGCCACGAGAGTCTCCAGGAGTATAAGTAGGTCTTGGCGGTCTTCTAGGAGTCTCCCGCCCAGACCGACGACCAGAACTAGAGCCTCCACGCGAGGGTGTCGATGGAGGTGGCGACAGCAATGGAACAAGACTCGGGCCCCGAGAACTGCTACTGGATGGTGGAGGTGGAGGTGGCATGGCTGCTGCAGCTGCTTCAGCTTCATCCCATACAAGCTCATCTTCTAGTTCTTCCATATGTACAATGCCATCCTCCAAATTGTCGTCCTCAGGGTGATTGTCCCAAATTTTATATGTGGGATCTTCATTAGCCCGATCACAGTAATGGCTCAACAACCTCAAATTGTAGTGCACATAAACCAAGCTTTCTGCTCGGTTTTCGTTGAGCCTGTTTCTTTTCACATTATGTATATAACTGTAGGTGCTCCAACACCTCTCTGCAGAAGAAGAATTTACAACCTGTGCAAGAACTTTCAATGCCAATTTTCGCAAAAGTCCGTCGCCGCCATATGTTTCCCACCATGTGAGAGAATCAAATTTATCTTTGTCGTCCATTGCATGGAAGTTACCATACAAACCACTGCCAGTGAAGTATCTGCCTATTTCAAGGCGCACAGCTGCACATTCCTCCCTGTCAGGCACCAACTTTTCTAATGCATCCAAATATCCTTTAGTTACCTCTCGATCTAAATGGGGTTTGGTCCTAACACCACCCCCTGCTGCAGGTTTGCCCAACCAAGAATCTGAGTAGTATTTTGGCGTAAGGATATACGCCAAGCAATGTAGTGGAAGGTTAAGCCTTTTCCACTGTTCACACACACAATCGTGAATCAGATTGTACAAGTCGGGATCTCTGTTATTAACAATGTCTTTTATTTCCCCCAACATGGTATCCATTTGCTCATACACCTCGCCAATCACTGGTTTGTCTGTATCTGCAAACCGAATCATGTTATAAATTGGCTTGGTGAAATCCAATACCTGTCTCACAGTTGTCCAAAACTGCCCATCAAGAGCGGCCTCCTCCACCGTTTCAAAACCTGCAATGTCAGCTACATTTGTAGCCCTTTCCTTTAACACCTGCCAATTTGGACTTGATACCATGCTAGCTAAACCCTCTCTTACCTTCAAAAGGCGCCTGAAGGTGAGGTAATAGCTACCAAATCTAGTCCTCGCAATCTTCAGCAACTCCAATCTCGAGTGACTGCGAAAAAGGCCATGGGTATTGCTATGATTTGTAATAAATTTTATCATTTTTTTTCCTTTCTTGTACAAATCACCAATCCATTGGTATTGTTCATTTTTGTTTTTGACAATATCATGCAACAGAAGGTTCAATGTGTGAACCAAACATCCAGACCAAAATATGTTCGGGTATCTATCCTCAATAATTGCTCCCGCTGCCTTACAATTAGGAGCATTATCAGTGATGACTTGGATGACATTGTATGGGCCAATATGCTCAATTGTTTCAAGCAATGCTTCTGCAATGTTGATAGCGGTCTTGAACTTGTCTGAGTAATCATGTGCAGCTAGAAAAATGGGACCACTTCGGGACACAGCGAGAACACTTATCAATGGCTTGCCTTTTACATTTGTCCATCCATCAGATACAATGGACACCCCATTGTCAGTCCAAGAACTTGTCATTTTATTCAAAGAATGTGATATTTTTGCTTTTTCATGATCAAGGCCAACTGTTCTTGCCTTGTCATACCCAGGGCTCTTGTATCCTTTAGGGGCATCATTTATGGCAGAAACCATTTCGTGCCAATAAGGTGAGCGTAGAACATTGAATGGTATCCCATTTGCATAGAGGAACCTGTAAATTTTTGAATCCACATCATTCCTACACCCCTCATCAAGGAAATCTGATATGGTTCTACGGCGTAAAGATGATGACCCTGAGCCTCCATGTCCATATCCACTGCCTTGGGAGGATGCTGAAGGAGTTCTTTGTGAGCTTTCAAAGAAACCCCTTGATCTTTTTGCTTTGTATTGGGCGTCCTCCTCTTCCTTTATGTATTTGGCTCTATCTGCTGTTGACACCCCGTCGCAAGTTCTGATTCCTATTTGTTTCTCTCCATCCCATGCCCTTTTCCCGCAAAGGTGTCTTCTCAAACGGGTGTATGAGCCTGTGAAATCAGAATTGCAATGGGGGCAATGAAATTTAGTGGTTCCACCCCCTTTCCCTGTTTCAGGCCTCTGAACATATTTCCACAATGGAGTTTGGTCTTGTTTAGTTTTTTGACCCTCATGTTCACCCTCCTCCACATCCTCCTCACTGGGGTTTTCACCTATTTGACTTCCTCCGGCTTCTTCATCCACCTCTTCAGTTTCAGGCCCCCTCCGTTTCCTACTCTCCACCACCATAATAACCAGAAAAGGGACCAGGAAGAGGAAAATGCCAATAAAAATCCCCAGGTCCATCGTGTTTGATGTTTGTAGGGTTTGAGTCTTGAATCTGCAAATTAATTTAGTTTATTGGGATTAATTCATTTAATTTATTAATTTAATTTAAATTAATGATCTTTAAACTCAAACAGGTAAATTAAACTAACCAAACTAACCACCTAACCAGCTAAACTAACTAAATGATTAAGTTACTTACCTCTGCAAGCTTGCTCCTCGCTCCTTGGCACTTGCTCCTCGCTCCTCAGCTCTTGCTCCTTGCTCCTCAGCTCTTGCTCCTTGCTCCTTTGCTCTCAAACTCAAGCTCAATCTCATTGAAATGATTTTGTTTTGGCCCATTGGGCTTATAAACCCAAAAAAATTAGTTAAATTTTTTGTTTTTTTCGGGTCCGCGGAATTTTTTTCTGCCGAACCGCTCCCGGTTCACTAAAATTCGCTCCCGGAGCGTTTTTTAATGCCCGGGAGCGATCAGGGAGCGATCGCTCCCCGATCGCTCCCGGGCATTAAAAAGCGCTCCGGGAGCGCGGGAGCGATCGCTCCCTGAAGCGCTCCCTCACAGACCAGGGAGCGCAAAATTTTTTACGGGAGCGCGTTCCCGAAAATCGCTCCCGTCCGGGAGCGATTTGGGGAGCGCGCTCCCGAGCCGCTCCCGCCCGGAGCGCGCTTCGGGAGCGGGTTCGAAGGGGGGGGGGGCGCTCCCCTGCATCACTGCTTTGCCCACTAAGGGGTCATATTGACTCCCACAAAACCCAAGGAGGTCCAACATTCCACTTGCAAAGGATCTAGAAGTCAACAAGATGAAGAATAATAGCCTTTAGTGCTCCTATGTTCTCCTTGACCTTTCCAATAGTTATCTTATCCTTTGATTTGACTTTTCCATGCACAATGACTCCAGCTTCACCACCTTTTTCTAGTTCTCCAATGCCTTAATGAACTTGCCAATTCGGCCACCTGGGTTGCTATTATGCTCCACATTGCCACATATCACTGCGTGCCACGTCATGACGCCTTTTGCTAGATCTTTAACACTCTTGGGAATCTGGATGTCAAAATTTTGACAAAATTTGTCCCTGCTATGCTACCTGGAAACTTGTTTTGCCATGTCATCACGCCCAAGTGGATGATCTCTAATGCCCTTCAGGATTTGGAAAATTTGAAACATGGGTTTTGTTCCTCTCGTTGAGTAGACCATTTTTGACATAATGCATGTGAAGATCTGCGCAACACTCCCCTTATAATACATTTGGAAGACTTGTAGCCCCTGTTTGACCCATGTTTGGAAAATTTGAAGCATGGGTTTTGTTCCTCTCGTTGAATAGACCATTTTTGACTTAATGCATGTGAAAATCTCTACCCAACGCTCCCCCTATACTGCCCTTGGAAACCTTGTAGCACCTGTTTGACCCACTTTTGACATGATGCATGTGAAATTTTGCTTAATGCTCCCCCTATACTGCCCATAGAAGACCTGTAGCACCTATTTGATCAACTTTGACCAGCCATACCTTGAGAATGCCTTAATTAAATGGAAAAAATCCACATGGCTTGTCATCCTCTCATTGAGCTTTTAACATTGTTGACTTTTTTACTTAGGGGACCACCTTGCATTGGGAAACATGAACTTCCTTCGGAAGTGTGAAAATGTCGCTAACTGTGAGACTGCCATTTCAAAAACATCTAAGGGATACGACACCAAAGCTAAGGCCACCTACAAACTCTACAGACCCATAACCACGTGGAAAGACATAGGTTCACTCGATGTGGGCTAGATTGGCCCCTACACTGGTGATCACCCCCACATAAGCAAGGCTCCCATAAAACCATGCGTCCTCATATAAACCCATCCAAGGCCCTCCATTCCTATCTAGGACAAAAGAAATCTGAGATGAATTCAAAGGGACTGGCATTGGTCTGATCAAATATAAATTGACTCAGTATGACACAATGTCTAGGATGCCTATAGGACCTCACATGGTTGTTAGTTGGCTTTTGACTTGTGAGCGTGGGCTTACAATAGTGCTTAAGAATGCTGCAATATATATAGGTAACCTTTGTAGAACTAGGGTCAACACCTGTCAAATATATCACCCATGGATTGCTCCACTCCACTTGATCTACAAGGTCAAGGTAACCTGCACTCATGTGAACATGACCGACTGCTCCATGTACAACTCATTTAACCTGCTATTGCTATATTTAGACATGATGCCCTAATTTTAATCGATTTTTCACTTTCTACTTGAAATTTCTAGGTTTTGTCTCTGTCATTGCATGAGGCCATCAATGTATAACACTTTTTAAAAATAGAAGCCCTAAAAATAGACTTTCTTTGATCATCACCAATAGTTACACACATGCTCATGTCCAAAAAGTGTATCCATAAACCTAGTTGGTTTCCCAAAATAGTAGTGTCTATAAATAGAAACTTGGTTTCCCAAAATAGTAGTGTCTATAAATAGAAACTTTCCAAAAAATAGAAAAATGAAAATTGAAGAATACCCTTTTGGAAAACCACCAGATGAGTACCCAGACTGCAATCAACTATTAAAAATATATAGTTTATAAAAATAGAAACTTTCCCAAAACAGCAAATTGCACAATCAGAAAGTACCTTTTTGAAGCAATCGCCCTCCCATGCATGCTGCAACTGTTGTGTATAACATGCATGCATGGGAACCTTCTAAACATAGAACTGGTGTCTGAACTGAAGCACTGAATTTTATGGTGTGACATGTGTCACTTTGAAAATTTCTGGAACTAGAACTTGACCTGATCTTGAATACTAGAGACAAAATAGGTATTCATGAATGTGCTGAAACTTAACACTGAATATGTCGAGGAAAAATACAATGTGAAGACATCAATAACTTGTCATCGTGATTTCAAATGATCAAAGAATAGTCATAAGTTGCTCTGTTGGGTCTACTGACTGGTTCAGAAGGGCATAAGCTTTAGTATTTCCCATGAATATTTGAATTAAGAATGTACTTAATATCCTGTTTAGCTCATCTGAACCAAAATCTTCACATATCAACAATGTACATCCCTTGTTGAAGTTCATTTGATTTGTACTTCATGGCTGAGTACGTAGCAATAAGCAAATTCATTAGTTTATACTGAAACATTTAGTTTCTTGGTTAATGATCCCCAGAGATCTAACTGCATGAAAATAAAGAGATCAGTCACCTTTCTACAATATTTTCTTCATTCAGATTTGCGCGAATAAGGTGTGAATGATGGCAAAACCTTTTCTATGTTTTTTACCGTTAAATGACAATCACACAGTTGTTACTCTCTATGTTTTATGATTTTTGTGCCAGTTTAGGTGGTGTTGTCTTTTCAATGTGCACTGTTATTGTGCAGTACCCTGACCACTTTGCATGACTTCAGGTTTGTACAGCGGTGAGACCAGCTGCAGATGATGAACTTGCATCCATATATGTTGAGGAGTACCGGTATGTTGAGTAAAAATTAACTAAATCATTTTTTTTCTCATTTTTTAATTTTTATTGATATCTATATTATGTTGGACCTAAATATTAGAGCGGCTAGTTGATGTGAGATAATGTGATTGTAAGATGCATAATGAATGACATGATATACTCAATAGTGAGTTGTTCCTTGGAAAATTGCCTAAAGAGAAGCATTGCGTTACAACTAGTCCTATTTTTTAATTTTATTTTTATATGTTCATTATGTAAGTTTCAATACAGCCTTTCAATTTAGCACAAATATTTAAATCTGAAGAATCTTATAAAAAAGAGCTCCTGATAGTATACATTTTCTCTGTATGGGAATTCTTTTCAAGACTGTCTACATAAAATAGTTTTAAAATGTTTGGTATCAAGTTCTTCATTTGAAAAGTCTAAACTGTATCAAACCATACGGAAGACTGCCTAATAAAGAAGCATCATATTACAACTATTCTAACTGTTTTTCATTCATTATGTAAGTATCAATCATACAACTAGTACTGCATCAATGATGATCTAATCACAAACACACAAGAAATTGGAACCATAAACTACAGTTTTCTTAGCAGGTCATCAAAATCAAAATGTATTACATATATTCTAAGTTACTGCTACTATAGGTGGGAATGCCAATGAAAAATACAAATATGGTAGTTACAAGAACCATAGAAGGAAGAATCTCATAACTTACGACTATCAGTAATCCTCCTCCATGTCATCATCGTCAGAATCAGCACCATTGGCACTTCTCTTTCCTTCATCCTCCTCCTCCTCCTCTGTATCCAATCCAATACCTGCATCTGCTGATGTGGAGGATGACCCTTCAAGAGGATCACCATCATCAAAAGTGATCAACTTTAGTATTTCCCATGAATATTTGAATTAAGAATGTACTTAATATCCTGTTTAGCTCATCCGAACCAAAATCTTCACATATCGATAATGCACATTCCCTTGTTGAAGTTCATTTGATTTGTACTTCATGGCTGAGTAAGTAGCAATAAGCAAATTCATTAGTTTATACTGAAACATTTAGTTTCTTGGTTAATGATCCCCAGAGATCTAAGTGCATTAAAATAAAGAGCCATACGGAAAACTGCCTAATAAAGAAGCATCATATTACAACTATTCTAACTGTTTTTCATTCATTATGTAAGTATCAATCATACAACTAGTACTGCATCAATGATGATCTAATCACAAACACACAAGAAATTGGAACCATAAACTACAGTTTTCTCAGTAGGTCATGAAAATCAAAATGTATTACATATATTCTAAGTTACTGCTACTATAGGTGGGAATGCCAATGGAAAATACAAATATGGTAGTTACAAGAACCATAGAAGGAAGAATCTCATAACTTACAACTGTCAGTAATCCTCCTCCATGTCATCATCGTCAGAATCAGCACCATTGGCACTTCTCACTCCTTCATCCTCCTCCTCCTCCTCTATCTCCAATCCAATATATGCATCTGCTGATGTGGAGGATGACCCTTCAAGAGGATTGCCATCATCAAAAATGATCAACTCTAGCATTGGCTCATAAAGGTCCAAGTTGGCTTGTTACCCACCAAAAGTGGGTGACCCCATAGGAGAAAATTTTTGCAACGAACAAAGTTCATAGGTACATAAGTTAAATACTCCAAAACACTTAGAATATGAAGACGTACATTGAGTATACACACACACACACACATATCTATCTATCTATATATATATATATATATATATATATATATATATATACATACCTAGGTGGGTACCATTTCATGAATTGTCATGTCTTTTGAGACACACCTCCTCAATATACTAATCATTGTTAACTATTAGTTATTAATTATCTACATTCATAACATTGCCTTCCCCTTTAGAAAAGTTTTGTGCTCAAAGCTTATTAATGAAAAGACTTGATATCTTTTTCTGTCTTGTAATATCGCTTCGTCTCCTCATCTTCTGGAACTATAATCATCGATGATACAAGATGATATGAAGTTTTGAGTGTGGTACAAAATTGTCGCACAATAAAATGATCTAGCCATCACAAACTAATCTTCTATGGAATCTTGTGGTTACTGGAAACATGGGATGAAATTTTATCATAAGACTGAATTGTGTTGACATCGATATTCTTTGAAACATAAGTCACTTGTCTCGGGTCTAAGTGATATGGATTTGTACACTGGTTGAGATGTTTGCTTTTATGATTTGGGTGTGGATAAGGAGTTCTTGTGATCAGATTTCCCCTTATCCAGTTTGTGGCTATTTCTTGATTTACTTGAAGTATCTGATTTTCTTTAGGTACAAAAGTCCATTGGTTAATCGTTGGATCTTCACTTGGAAATTCCGTTGTTTGATTTGCAACATTTGAATATGTTTTTTTTTTGGCAAAATAATCCTCGTTGACAGGAGTTAGCTAATATTAAATGTCATTGGCAGCCAAATAAACAGTCGCGATAGATATATTGTCTAAAATTTCAACAAAAGAAAACAAATAGAAACCCTAATGGACTCATTGGTGCATAGAGCAATCCATGAACTAGATTAACAATAACATTTCTCTGCATCCAATCCAATGCTCATCTATTAATCTACTTCTACTTAGATCTCTGCCTCATCTTTCTCTGCTTCCTCTTCATACGCCTCATACGCTTCTTCTTCCACTTGGCCCTCATCTTGGAACGGTAGAGAGTTTCTTCTCAACACACAAAGCTTCTTCCTTCCGTCGGCTTACAGGTAACATTTGAATATGTTTTTACTTCAACTGGTTAGGGATAATTTTGAATCATGATATTATCTAGATTAATGTTTGTTCCCTTTTCTTCAACTTGGGCTATTTCGTCTAAAGACTTGGATTTTGTCATAAGTTTTTCTAATTTATTCTCCAATTATTTTTTTATCATTTTTAAGTTTCTTGATTTGCATGGGTAACTTTTGATTGCGATTCTTGATACGTGAAAGTTCATCGCTTTCTAGATTGTTGATTTTATTCTGAGTGTTCTTCTCTTCATCTTTTAAACTTTTGATCGTTTTAATAACCTTTGATTAAAGTTCTTTAAGCATAAATTTTCCTCTTCTTCTTTTGATAGGTGTGTCTTGAGTTCTTTCTTTGTGACCTTAGCCTTTTTGACTTGCACAAGTAATTTTTCATTGTGGTCCCTGAGGCAATAAATTTCTTCGTCCATTTTTATTACTAACTTATAATATATATCCTCAAGATTTTTTTTATTTTTGTTGTGATGCCTTTTTGTTTTGCTGAAATTTGGCTATTTTGTCTTCTAAATTTTTAATATGTGTATTCTCTTGATCTTCCAACTGCAATTTCTTGGTACACTGGATTACATTGTCTTGTAGGAGCGATGTTGGGTGTTCAACTTGCAACTTGGATTCTGTTTTCTTCAATTCTTGAACCACAAGTCCTTTATTAAACTCTGCCCTTTGTCGTTCAAGTGTCACTATTAATTGTTTTATCCTTCATAAAACTTGATGTCTTTTTGAGGATTGTTTTTGTGTGTCACTTTGATATTCAACTAAAGTAAAAGTTTTGTAACATTTTGCGCAAACGAAATTTTGATTTCTAAATGACTGTTGACAATTAATATATCCCTTTGAACCAAAAGGACATTTTGAAAGGAAACCAAGGTTCCTTAAGAAATGCATCCTTTTGCTTTTTCTTGATTTCTTTTATTTTATTATTAATAGGTGCAGAAAATGTGAGAGTATCACTATAATATAATAATACTCCTTCCTTTATGTGGACCTTTATATCTGTTTGGAATATATATATATATATATATATATATATAATTGAACCTTTAAAACCTTTATATATTTATATATAATGTAACTTAACTTTTAAATGTACTTTTTTTTTTAATATATATATTTTAATTTAATTTGCTTTATTTTTTTCTTCAATATATATATATATATTAAATTATTATTCTTTAACTTTAAAACTCCTTTAATTGAAGCCTTAGCTGTCTTTCCTTTCATTCGACAGGTGCGATCTTACGGATTAGACGATTTTATATAGTCGTGTCCCCTCCGTCTTGTCCTCAATCTTTGGCAAGGTTAAGCAAGTATGGTAGTGGCCCAAATGATAACGAGATGTATTTCTATTGACTACCACACAATGGTACGACACTGTACGTACTTAATGACAAGGTGACGTGATGGGAACAGGGTGACGTTGTATGGCGACTGGAGAGAGCAGAAGCATCGACGCCATCGATTGATTGTAGGGGCGACGACTGCTGCAGAGTTGGGTGCTGTAGATTGCAGCTTTTTATAGAGTTGTCGAGCGGCTAATGTGGCATCAGTGGTAATTTATGTTATATATATATTGATTTTTTTACGTACTTAATGACAAGGTGACGTGATGGGAACAGGGTGACGTTGTATGACGACTGGAGAGAGCAGAAGCATCGACGTCATCGATTGATTGTAGGGGCGACAACCGCTGCAGAGTTGGGTGCTGTAGATTGCAACCTTTTACAGAGTTGTCGAGCGACTAATGTGGCGTCGATGGTAATTTATGTTATATATATTATTTTTTTTAATTCCCTATATATATATTTTAATGGATAATGGTATTTTTTTTTAAATTGCTTCGTCACAAATTTCGACACTGAAGAAACTCTAAGGAAAACTTTGTGTGGCTAGAATCCTCAATTGCAATGACAACAAACTTCACGTAGGGTTAATGGCCAAATGTCGGGATCAGAGAACGAGGCTCTGATACCCATGTAATGAACAAAGTTTGTACGTACACAAGTTAAATACTCCAAAACACTTGGAATATGAAGACATCCATTGAGGATACAAGTATATATATAAAATGTGAATGAAGAATATGATTTGGTTAAAATTGAGGGTCCCATATATATACCTAGGTGGGTACCCTTTCATGAACAGTCATGTCTTTTGAGACATACCTCCTCAGTATACTAATCATAGTTAACTATTAATTGTTAATTATTTACATTCATAACAAATTTTCTCCCATCATCTATTCTAGCCAACTAGCTAGCCAGCCAATAGCCACTATGGCCACCACTAGTCGAAAACGTTGTGTCATTCATATCTCTGCCACTTGCATTAGTCATATGCAGTGTTGTGAACATCTCGATTTTATCTCGAAATCACGATTTTTTGGCCTAACAAATGTTTGCCGATATTTTGATGTTATCTTGAGTTTGCCGATGTTTGCCAATTTTTACTGATATTTTCTCGATTTTTACGATTTTTTGGTTTTCCAGACCCTTTCTGATTTTATCCAAATGTCGATGTTCGCAACATAGGTCATATATCTTCTCACCCACCTCGCAGGAGCACATGAACAAAGGTGGGCTTTCGATCAAAAGGTACTTGATTAATTTTGCAATCGGGTGCTTATGCTTGTTTGTATTTGGCATGGATTATGGGGTGACATGGAAAAAGGAGGGGTTTCGACCGTGATCTTGTTCCCTTCCCTTAAATGGGGGGTTAATCTTCGATCCTAGTCTAGTGGGACCTCCCCTAATGGCCCAAAGGGTATAGGAGGGACACTACTTGGGAAGCCCTGATTGAGATAACATGTTCCATCTATCCTTATTCCATATTTACCACTTTCCATCTTACATTACAAGACCTATATTCCACGTGCATTCTTTGTGTTAGATTAACCATTGGTTCTTTGGGATTTGGACATCCTCATACCTAGTTAGGGCCTGAAACTTGGCCTTAGGAGGTTGATGCAACTAAAAGAAGGAAAAAACAAATAATGTCCACAAAAGGGAAATAAAGAGAGAATATCAAAATGCAAAAGATGGTTGGGATATACAAATTAGCACGTGGGCAAAAGCCTAGCATGAGCTCTACCTCAGCCCTATGGCCATCACCCAATTCTTGAGCACCATATTGCTCCTATACATTGTGAAAAAAGAACCCTTGCATGTCCCAACCCTTGATGGGTAATGAGCTGCCTCATCATTGAGGGGATAATAACTACTATACATCATACGAAGCAAGCTCTAACCCTTTGAGCTATGAACATTAATTAAAAGAAAAATCGAGCAAAAATAAAAGGCGCACAAGAGGGGTGGAAAAACAAAGGTTGGGTTGGTAACTCATGCATCCATGATTTCTCCCTCCTCACACCTATACACTCAGGATGTGGATCTCCACCATGCTAGTCCCTTTGACCATGGCACTTGGCCATGAAGTCTTGTCCCCTCCGTAACCATCACCATTCACATGAAACCTATTGATTGAAGGGTGGATTGAGGAAATGTCAGTTCCCCTTTGGGGCTGGAAACACCTAATAGGGTTGTCCTTTAGCCACTCCTACCTAAGGAGGTAACACAATTGCAAGTCAAAGCCCAAAATTTGGAAGGGAATCCTTGTTTGAAGTGTCAAATAGCCCATTACTTTCAAGCTTGGTCCACTTAGGTGCGAAAATGAGTATTATACTTGATGATTTGTTGCTTTCACTAGACTTTGTGATGTGATCATTAGGTGGTTTCATAGCCGGAGCTTGGCCACCTTAACTGGTACTAGGATCCTAGAGGAGCATATTAACACCCATAGGTGAGGCGTTGAGAGCCATGGGACTCCAAGCAGTAGCAAAGCATTATATACACCCTTGGGCACCTCCAACACCCACAACATTTTGGCACTTTTCCCCGCATTTGATGATTTTCGGGATGATTCACCTGGACCCCAACATGCCCCTAGTTGGTCTTTAAGCGCTTTGTGAGGGTGAGCAGTTGATCCAGGGCCTAGATGAGGATGGTCTCACCCCTTGAGACATGGGAGTGCTAGCACCACCTTGGAATCCCTCAACGTTGGAGTAGAGAGAGGCACTATGGCCATTTGGAGACCCATGAGACCACATTTTGAGCTCTGAGGTGCAATTTGGGGTCCATAGTGAGATTTTGACAAAGAACTAAGGGAAAACCCTTAGGAGGTGATTTTTAGAGGCCTCTAAACTTAGCTTAGCACCAAGAGACCTCAACGCGTGCCCTGAAAGGGCCTATGCATGGATGACATCATCATATTCTACCTTACAACTCACATGCGTTGGCAACTTGTTATGTTTTTTCTTGGCTAGTAGGTCGGCTTGTGATCTAGCTTAATCATTGTAACATAATTTAATGTTTTAGGGGATTTTAGGCTAAAATAGGCATTCATACTCCTCATATAAATAAAGGAGAGATTCATTTGTCAATTATCATCATACACTTGGAGTTTCAACCTCTTGTGTAATTTGAATTTTCTTGTCTTTTGGTGTAAAACAGATCGATGAATGCATTTTGAAATTTGGAGCAAATCGTTTGTCTTTAGAGCTATTGTCTTGGGTCAATGGATGGAATTTCTTGCACATTTTCTTGTAATTGAGCTTATTGTTGAATAATTATTTGTTTATGTCTAATGTATGGAATGTTATGAATATAGGGTTTGCTATTATGCCCTAATTTGTTGAAAATTTATTAAATGGTATCTAGATGTCATTATTACATGCATTACTCCTGAATAGATAGCATGCGAATGAATATCCTAGTGGTGAACTTTAATTAGCTCTCCCATAAAATAACTTGATCCATTGCATAGGTAATTGTTAGGGTTTTGGGTGCTAGGGTATCAAGGATGCTTCCTCCTTAGCAACCTTTTGGTCATCCAATCAATTCATAGATTGCATTCTCCCAAGGAGCAAGGCATTGGCCTCCTTGTTGGTGATCAAACTCATTTCTTACCTATAAAATTAATCCTTATTTCCCTTAACCTGATTCAGCCCCTTAAAGGCCAAGCTCTCAAACTAGGGCTTGGTGCGAATTCCTAGCAGAGAGTAATTTTTGGTGTTAAAGAGTTTAAATGCCAAGAGGATAGTGGTTACCACAATATCATTCCCTTTTGGTAGGGATCAGTTGAATTTCATCCATAAATCTTTTTGCTGCAAGGAAAACCCTAAGTTGTTGTTGCTTCAACTTAGGGGCTTGTTTGAGGGTTTCATGTGCCTTTATCTTATTGAAAATCATTGTTGGAAACCCTTTCTTACCATGTTGACCTTTGGTCATAGATTTCCTCTTTTAGGCCTCTACAAGGAAAGAAAATTGCTTTATCCTTGCATTGAACTGTGTATCTAAGTCAAGCCTTTCCCTACTGGTCACCTTATACCCTAACCTTAGAATACCTATTAGGGGACCTTCTCACATATCGAGACTCCCATCAATGAAAATCCGAAAAGAGCAGAGGGTTTTGGCTGTGGTGATAGTGAGGCAGTACCCCATTGTTGCCTCTTGGTCTATAAATAGCTTTGTAGTGTACTTGTCTCAAAGGACTGCTAGATTTTGCGACAACATTTCTAGCACTATTGTCTGGGACGAGGCGAGCCTTTCTCCCTGTAATTTGAAGCCTTAGCTTTACCCTTTGAAGTGGGACAATCTCTAACGACAAGATAGATTCGGTTATGGTGACTCTTGACTTAATTCATACTGCATCCCTTAGTAGCTCTTCTGAGGATGCCCCTGAAATCATAGCTACACGAAGGAGAGGCGCTGCTAGGAGGGCTGTGGAGGCATGTACTTCTCTCAAAGCCACCACACCCCTAGTTAGATGACTTTTCCCTATCCTCCCCCTATGGCTCACGTGAATAGGCCATGGATCCTCGTTGCCTTTAAGCCACTATACTTTACTAGGCGCCATAATGCTTCTCTTCGCTTGCCTGATAAATATCATGAATGGTTGCTTAGGTTTACTTGTAATGACACAATTACTGCTGAGAGACATATTCACAATTTCTATTGGGTAATTGGTCCTAGGTATATTTATCATGAAGATGTGCTTATGATGATTTTAGCCCTTTCTCTTGATGGAGATGCTAGAGATTGGTACTTTAGCATGCCTCAAGGGAGTGTCACTGATTGGGACACTTTCCATGAGGCTTTCAAGAAAAGGTGGGCAACAGAGCAAGATGGAGGTATGTTGCTTGAAAATTTTCTTGCTACCGTGAAAACTGAAGAGGAAACTGTTAAGAATTTTGTTCAGAGATTTAATGACCTCCTCAAGGAAGTGCCTGATAGGTTCAAACCTTCTGATGCTATCATCCTTGACAGATTCATAAAGGGTTGTCATGGGAACCTAACCTATGTCCTCAAAGATAAGAGCCCTCAAACCTTGGTTGATGCAAAGAAAATTGCCATTGAAGTTGAACAAAATCTTAATGTTACTCAAATAGACATGTTCAACTATCCTAGGGCCAAGGTTGAATCCAAACCTAAGCCTAGGTCCTAAGATGACCCTGTTATACAAGCCTTTGCCTAAAAGTTTGATAGATTCATACTGAATCACACAAGGGCAAAAGGCCCTCATGAATAGAATGACAATGGTTGAAAGGAACCAAACCTCTAGGTCAAAATTTCCTCCAAGAAACCAATTCAACAAGGACAAATCATTCCCTAGGAATGCCACCAAGGAAGACCATACCACGCAACAAAATTTCCCAAACACCTTGCCCCAACAAACATGGTGGCACAAGGAGAGTCATCCCAGTATGATTATCCGCCTTCTGAAGATCTCGAGGAAGATGTTCTTTACGATGAAGAAGAAGAGAAAGATCCAGAGCACTTGAATGTGGTGGATGAAACCAATGCATTCAACATCTTGATTGGGAACACTTTCTCCCACCCTGAGCCTAGTAAAATCCAAGCCAATGTTGACCATGCTGAACCTATGTTGGTGGTTGAAAGTAGTGGGAGATTCAAGTGCCTCCAATATTCCAGGAAAAGTAAAGATCAATGCCAAGCAAGTTCTAATGTTGAAAACCCATCTCAAAGGAAAGACAATTCCCAAGGACAACTACAAAGCAAACCAAACACAAAACCCTAGAAAGAGGAGGTTGAGCTTAATATTGTTATCGAGAATGCTTTGGGCAAAGTGACTTTGCCTATTCCCCTTAAATGGCTAAACTTCCCCCCCCAAAGGAGGAAAATAAAGAAGGCTTTAGGTCTTAATGATGAGCCTAATGACCCACCTGTCATATTACAAAATATGCATGTTGATGAGAAGAATGGAGGCCATGTTCCATTCTTGGTATCCTTTGTAATTAACAATCTTTTATTGCACAATTGCATGCTTGATTTAGGGGTATCAAAAAATGTCATGCCATTCAAAGTAATGCATCATTTGTAAATGGAAATCAATAGGCCATATAAGAATGTATGTGGGTTTGAGTCCAAGTCTATTCTTGTTTTTGATCTTATCAAAGATGTGAAGGTCTCTCTAGCAACTAACAAGGACATTTTTGTAGTAATGGATATTGTTGTCATTGATGGTGCCTGATACTTGGGGGATGCTTTTGTCAAGGAAATGGTCTACTTCAATTGGTGGACAATACAAATGGATTATCATATGCTACCATCCCTAACCTTGACGAGACCCCTTTTGTCCCCTATAGGGAACCTCAATTTCTTGAGCATGTTGAAGATTTTAAACCATTCCCCTTACTGCCCTGCAGGCTGCAACACCAATAGAACCACTTCTAAAAAGGCTATGAATCACAATCCTCATCGTGAGAACCCAAAGCCTTCCCAACCTCTTGCTTCTCAAGAGATCTGCCAAATTAAAAGATCAAACACAAGGCCAACCATTCCTAAGAAGCAATGGGTCCAAAAACCAAAGAGGGACTACCAAGTAGGTGATCTTGTTTTGGTTGATAAGGACCTTATCCCTGTCAAGATCCATGGAAAAGTAGGTGTAGGTTACTTCTGTATTGTTAAACTTGATGGTGAACTTTTACCTTCCTCTGTGAAAAGGAGCCTCCTTACCTTCTTTTATAGGAATTGATATTCACATATTATGCATGGTAGTGTAGGTGCATTGCATATTGTGTGAACATCGCTAATAACATTCATATCATGTTTCATATAGATTAGACAACATTTAGAATACATTTTATTTTGTTTATGGATTTATACTATTTTATAAAACATGGTTGATACACTATCCCTACTGCACATGCTCCCAAACAATTTTGTTGCAATGTGCCAGTTAGAGGATCACTGGAGTTCTCATGAACTCCCTGTTCGAGTACATGGATCATGCGCTCTACGGTGAACTCATGTCCTAGTTGGAGCCAAATGTTACCCACCAAAAGTGGGTGACCCCACAGGAGAAATTTTTTCTCCCATCATCTATTCCAGCTAGCTAGCCAACAACCCCTACAACCACCACTAGCTGAAGACGATGTGTCATTCATATCTCTACCACTTGCATCCGTCATATGTCTTCTCACCCACCTCGCAAGAGCACATGAATGAAGGTGGGCTTCCAATCAAAAGGTACTTTATTCATTTTGCAATTGGGTGCTTATGCTTTTTTGTATTTGGGATTTTGGCATGGATTCTGGGTTGACCTGGAAAAATGAGGGGTTTTGATCGTGATCTTGATCCCTCACATTAAATGGGGGGTTAATCTTCGATCCTAGTCTAGTGGGACC
Organism: Pinus tabuliformis; assembly: GCA_031772625.1. NCBI lineage: Eukaryota > Viridiplantae > Streptophyta > Pinopsida > Pinales > Pinaceae > Pinus > Pinus tabuliformis. Next base: position 1,156,319,169 of record CM062818.1, on the reverse strand, counting down.
TCCCCTAATGGTCCAAAGGGTATAGGAGGGGCATTGCTTGGGAAACCTTGATTGAGATAGTGTGTTCTATCTATATCCCTATTCCATACTTACCACTTTCCATCTTACATTACAAGCCCTATATTCCACCTCCATTCTTCTAGTTCAACTGACCATTGGTTCTTTGGGATTTGACACCCATACATCCTCATACCTGGGTAAGGCCTGGAACTTAGCCCTGAGAGGTTGGTGCAACTAAAAGTAAAAGGAGAAAGCAAATAATGGCCATAAAAGAGAAATAAAGAGGGAATATCAAAACGCAAAAGATGGCTGTGACATACACGTTAGCATGTGGGCAAAAGCCTAACATGAGCTCTACCTCACTCTTATGGCCATCACTTGGTTCCCGAGCACCATATTGATCCTATACATCATGAAAAGGAACCCTTGCATGTCCCAACCCCTGATGGGCAATGAGTTGCCTCATCATTAAGAGGGGGTTATAATTGCTTGTTAGTCAAGGGCTTTCTATTTTTGACGATGCTAGTTATGATGATGCTTATCAATATGAACCCTTCTTATGAGGATATTTGAATTTGAGAGCATCCTGTTGTGTCATTATGAATACCTCCCTAGTTAAGAGGGAGTGTTGGAAATGTAACTAGTGTCGGTCTTCATAATGTAATTCAAATGTACTATTTATGTATTTATTATATTCATTTATTATTATTCTATTTTAGCAAAGCATGTTCTTCATGCTTATAGGGTTGATCGAGTCAAAATATTTTTTTTTAGGAGTCAAAGAAACGTAATTGAGTCAAAGTCCCATTTGGACTTCTTGTAAGAAAAAGGAAAAATTATTTTATTTGAGTGAAAAAGTCAAAATGTCCTCCACAGACCAAGTCGGCCCTCCTTGGACAAGTTAGCCTAATGAGGTAGCTTTCCAACTTCCTGGATATGTATAAATACAAAGCAGTTTGACCTCACTCATCATCCATCCATCACATCGATTTCTGTGCGAAGATTAGAAGAAAAACTAGTGAAGTCAAGAGAGAGAGATGACAATCAAAGGAGAGATAATATGAGTTATTTCTACCTTAGATCTTTTGTTGACTTTGACTTGTTGGAGGTGGATTGGAGGAGGGTTGACTTGGGTCTTTCTAGCAGTCTTGGTCTTGGTCTTGGGTCTTGGATATCTCGCTTTGATCTGATTCTATAAGAAGAGGATTTTCTTGGGTTTTCCCCCTTGTGGGGTTTTGCCCTGGCTTGGAGCCTAATTTCTTTTGTTCTTTGTTTCCTTTGATCTTCATGTTTTGTACATTTTGGTAATTGCTTGATGAAGAGAGTATAAATTTAATAAGAAGTCAACAAATATTTACAAGTAATTATCAAGTTAAGAGAAATCTACCTTAATCTACAAGCATCTTGATTTCTCAACACTCCTCTCTTTCTTCAACTCTTCTTCTCTCTCTCTCTCTCTCATTTCAAAAAATGAATTGAATAATGTCTTTCCTTAGAAAATCCTTTTATGTCTCTTCATAACGAATTTTACCTAACCATAAGATCTAATGGCTCTGGTTAAATCCTTGGCCAATGAGATCCATGTATGTGATATTCATATAATATCTCATTATCATAACTTAAAATCATTTTAAAAACATTTTAGTCATTAATAATGCACAAAAGTCACTTTAACTTTATAAAATAGAGTTAATGTCCTAAGGACCACTTTTGGACATTCTCCCACATGTTAGACACCAAGCCAATGTGGAAGACACTTGTCTGAGCTAAAACCACAAGCACCTAGAGATCACGTTGCACTTCATCAGACAAGGTTCAGAGAGGTGCGGTGAGGTGCAGTGAGGTTGCAGTACATTTCCACAAGGGAGCAGGTAGCAGATAATCTCACCAAGCCTCTAGTTAAGGGGAAATTTGTTTTCTACAACAATAAGCTCGGGGTCGTGGAGAATCCCTTCCTTGCTAGGAGGGAGTGTTGATTTTGTAGCTTCAAAAGGTCTCTTGCACAAGGTTGTGTCTTGCATGCAGGAGAAGAAGTCCTCTTTAGGTGGTTATTTGAGAGGATCAACTAACATGATCTCTTTCCCAAATTTTTAACTTAGGAAAAGGTACATTGATTAACTATTTAATTAATGTTGACTTTGGGCTAATGTTTATCTAAGAAGAAATATTAAATTATTTTCAGTGACTTAAATCTAATCTCCATCTTTGATCTAAGAAGGCTTAGATTTAGTCTTAGCTGTGTTTCACTTTGGAGATTAGGGATTTGGCCCATGGAGATATTTTAAAGAGAACCTATCGAAGAGGATGAAGACACATTACTATTGTTGAGAGAGCAATTTCTCAAGGAGTGAGAGACTCCAGGGTTGAAGAGAAGGGAAAAGGACTATATCAAGCAAATTTTGGGAGCAAATTTTAGGGAGGTCAAATCTAGGAGAGAGAGACCGAATTGTTGAATAGTAGGGTTGAGTTTTGGAGGGAGGTTGAATTATCCTGGGCTAATGTTTCTCAAGTGCGCAAGGGCTGTACAAAGGGAGAAAGAGGGGCCAAGTTAGTTGGTGAAGGAGGCCGATTTTCCAAGGCCGAAATTTTCAAGAGGGTTGGTTCCAGGATGGCCAAATTTGTTTGATGCCGATTTTCCAGAGGGTCTGATTTCCAGGTTCCAGTAACTGTAGTTTTCTATGTATTCTCTGTGGCTCTAAGTCCTAATTTTCCTGAGTAGTACAAAGTGAAGGACGATTGTTTTGGGAAAAGTTTTCTTCTGTGTGATTGATTTTCCTATTTTATTTCTGTTGCAAATTTAATTTATAAAAGTTAAAATACCAGTGAATTTATTTTCAAACGGTTTTCAAATTTTATTGAATAAATAATTTATTTGTGTAAAATAATTGTTGAGGTATAAATAAATGAGATCTGGTATTGGAGATTTAACAAAAAGATACCAATGAAAAGGATAAGTTTTAGCCCTTTTAGGGCAACTTATCAACCAATAACCAGATTTGAAAATACTCTTTTACAACAGTAATGTTGAATATTTTGTCATTGATGTCAAAGCGGGAGCATGTGCAGGATGTCAAAGCTGGTGTAAGTGCGGCAGGTGTAGGCAGGTCCAGGGTCTAGAGTGAGTGCAAATATTGTCATTAATATCAAGGTTGGAATCAGATGAAGGCCAGTAATGTGATAATGAAACCCTATGCTCTAGGGTTTGGTTTCCTGGTCGATGGAAATACCCCACATTTGTTCGATCTTTTGAAGCAATAAATCACCAAGGTTGTCTTGGAGACCCTTGCTAGTTGATTCTCCTTGTCATGCTGATTCTGTTGGTATGCGAAGTGTCTCGTGGGCCCTCACAGGTTGTTAGATATGCCCAGTCAATGTTAGTGACCCAAATTAGCAGTCCAAAACCCCAAGGGTTGATGATGTGGCAATTTTACTTTGACTCCAAAGCATTGAATGATGTGGCAGCCAAATTATAAGATTTCAAATTTATTTTGAAATTAAACAAAAGGGTGTGGTGAAAGGATTTCATAATTTATAATTATGGACGGGTTTTAATTATCTAAAAAAGGGGACTCTTTAATTCTACGAATCTGCGCTAATATTGGGTACCAAAAATTAAGATTCAAAATTTAAAATAACGTTCTCCCTCTTTCTTCTTCGTAAGGCAACTAACCCTCCTAAGTCGCTCATCAAAACTATATAATATCTCATATGATTTTCATCAAGTGGGTAAGAAACTCGTGGTTTTACATCTGCGGCAAGAAACTCGTGGTTTTACACCTGCGATGTGGAGGAATGATATGAAGTCAATTTGCAAGGGTTTCTAGGCCATCTGTTCCTTGGGATTCATTTTTTTTAATACAAGGGTTTCGCTTTGTTTATCTTGTAGGTGGCATGTAGAAATTTCTATTTTCCCACCCCGGTTTTCAGTTTCTCCTTATTTCTCCCATGTAGTTAAATGCCCATTCCCATAACCATACATTTAATAAACTGAAAAAAATAAATATTGCTGAAAACACAAATTCTGGAAATTTTTCAGAATGCTGGAAATTGCAGAATTAAAAGTCAGCAATCAAAAACAACGATTAAAACACATTAAAACACTGATATTTTTGGTCAACTTGATCCTGGAAAAACCCCCTACAACTCTTGGGGAAAACCAGTTTGAGAGCTCTTCTTTATTTTTGAAAATTGCCTTTTTACAGTGAGAATTATTCAGCAAAAAATCAGCAAGCAAATCTACAACTTATCTCCTTTCCCGTGCCTCACAGCAATCTGAAAATTACAGCAAACAGGACAGCAATAAATGCTGTACGACCTCCGTTTTGTGTGCAGAAAAATCAGCAAACTGCTCTTCGATTTTTGTGCAAAAATCAACCTTTCACTATGTGCTGAATCAGCTGTACAAATCTGCTCAACTGCTGCCTTGGAATGTGTGCCAAGCTGCTGTCTCCTTCTCCTCCCTGCTCAGAAATCTCTCTTGCTCTCTTGCTCTCCTTCTCCCAATCTGCTCATGAAAGAATGAATGACCTTTTCCTCCTTTTCCTCCTTTAATATAACTCCAAGTGACTTTTGGGTGATCCAAGTGACTTTTGGGTGATCTCTAAATCCAATGGCTGAAATAGATTTAGATCAATGGTTGAGATTAAATGCTCATTTAAATCTCACTTTCTATTTTTTAATTCACCCCACTTTAATAAAGACCCACTTAGTCATTTATTTCCAAAGTCACTTTTCCTTTCTAATTTTTCATTTACTTTATAAAAGTTACTTTAAAATTAGACTTAGTAACTTTATCACTTAAAGTCACTTTTAAATTAGATTTAACTTTATAAAATTATAAAGTCACTTTAGGAGAAAAATTAAATTCTTTTGGACACTTTTCCCTAGGCCAAAGATCAAAGCCTAAGGGAACCACCTGTCCTTCGGTACCAAATTTCAACACTCCCTCTTACCGAGGAAGGTGTTCCTCACCACACCCATCTTGTCTCTGAAGTAGACATGCTTGCCCCGTGGTAAGGCTTTGGTAAGGATATCTGCAACCTGCTCATCAGTGGAAATATACTCAAGCTTCACAACTCCCTTCTGAACATAGTCTCTGATGAAATGATATCTGATCCCGATATGCTTTGACCTGTCATGAAATACTGGATTCTCCGTGAGTTTAATGCAACTCTGATTATCACAGTAAATCACTGAAGGTCTCAACGGCTGACCAAATAAGCCAAACAACATCTTGCGAAGCCAGATGGCCTCACAACTAGCTAGACTGGCTGCCATATACTCTACTTCCGCTGAACTCAGTGCTACTGACTGCTGCTTCCGGCTGAACCATGACACTACTGCTGAACCCAACCCAAAACAACACCCTGAAGTGCTCTTCCTATCAAAAGCACAACCTGCCCAATCAGAATCAGTGTATCCTGCCAATCTCACTCCATCTCCCTGCCTGTAGTCCAGACCATAATCCACTGTCCCCTGCAAGTACCGCAAAATGTGTTTTGCAGCCACCCAGTGAACCTTCCTAGGCTCACACATAAACTGACTCATCGTGTTGACTGCAAAACATATATCTGGTCTAGTGTTGACCAAATACATCAAGGAACCAATCAGCTGCCTGTACAATGTGGGATCCACCAACTCGGAATCCGAAGCATGAAGCTTCTTCCAGTTGGTGATCATCGGTGTCGACATGGGTCTGCAATCCTCCATGTGGAATCTGCTAAGGATGTCCACAATATACTTCCCCTGCCCCAGGAAGAAATGCCCCTCCTCCTGCCACACCTCCAAACCCAAAAAGTAATGCATCAAGCCGATGTCCTTCATCTCAAACTCCGCCGCAAGATCTCTCTTGCAGTGCTCTATGAGTCTCTCTATACCTGTAATGATCAAGTCATCCACATACAGCACCAGAATGAGAGGCTCCTCACCAATCACAATAAAGTAAAGGTTCGGATCTGCCTCACTCTTTGTGAAACCCATCCCCTGCAAGTATGCATCTATCCTGGAGTACCAAGCTCTGGGAGCTTGCTTCAAGCCATAAAGGGCCTTCTTCAATCTGCACACATGGGACTCCTTCCCATGCACCTCAAAGCCCTGTGGCTGCTCAATGTACACCTCCTCCTGTATGAAGCCATTGAGAAATGCGGTCTTCACATCCATCTGGTGGATCTTCCAACCCATCTCTGCTGCTATCGATATAATGGAGTGGATCGAAGTATATCGAGCCACGGGAGCGAAGGTCTCCTCATAATCAACTCCCTCTAACTGGGAGAACCCTCTAGCCACAAACCTCGCTTTGAATTTCTCAATGCTGCCATCTGCAGCATGCTTTACCTTGTAAAGCCATCTGGAAGTAACCACGGATTTGCCCTCAGGCCTCGGCACCACCTCCCAAACATCATTCTTCATGATAGAAGAATACTCCTCCTGCATGGCCTCTCTCCAGACCTGCTGGCTAGCTGCCTCCTCATAGCTAGAAGGCTCAGAGTCAAGGATGCTGGTAACCATCGCCATATAGCTACAAAACCTCTCAGGTGGTCTACTCTCTCTGACCGGCCTCTTCGGCTCAGCAACAGATGTGGCATCTCTCAAGGTGTCCTGAAGCCACTTGGGCTTCCTCTTCCCTGAGCATGCTTCTCCCATAGGAGAATGAAACTCCTCCTCATCACCATCAGTAACCTGAACTCCTGACTGTCTGTCTGCTGTCCTCCTGCCTGCTCCTGAACCTGTAGAGGCTGAGGTACCGTGTGAACTGTCCATCAGTGGACTCCCTAGTGAACTGCTCTGTGAACTGCTCTGCATGCTGCCCGGAGCACCACCCCTCTGGCTCGGCGAGCCACTGCTCACTGATGGACCTGACATCCTCATAGATGTACCTCCTGATCTTTCTGATCCCTGCCCACTGGATCCCTGCGACTGACTCAACTGCTGCTGAGGGTCTGGCTGATCCAGATACTCTAACTCCCGTGACCTCCTAAAGGCCCTGTCCTCCTCGAACTTCACATCCAGTCTGACAACAACTCTCCTCTGTGCAGGAATGTAAATCCGAAAGGCCTTTGAGGTCTCACTGTAGCCCACAAAGATACCCTTCTCAGCGGTGGGCTCTAGTTTGGTCCTCTTCTCCTTGGGTATATAGGAGTATGTAATGCATCCAAAGATATGAAGATGACCAAGATCAGGCTTCTTCCCAGAGAAAGCCTCCTCCGGAGTCATGTGCCCCAAGGCACGATGCGGACTCCTGTTCTGCAAGTAAACAGCTATGTTGCAGGCCTCTGCCCACAAGAACAATGGCAACCCCTGATCATGTATCATGGCTTTGGCAGCCCCTATGATGGATCTGTTCTTCCTCTCCGCAACCCCGTTCTGCTGGGGGTTGTAAGGAACAGTGAACTCCCTCCTAATGCCTGCCTCCGCACAATAATCAACAAACTCTCCAAGGGTGTACTCTCTTCCATTGTCCGACCTCAGGGACTTGATCTTTCGACTTGTCTGAGTCTCCACAAGAGCTCTGAACTCCTGAAACCGCTTGAAGACCTCACTCTTGGTCTTCAAGAAATAAATCCAGGTCCTCCTGGAGTGATCATCAATGAATAAGACATAGTACTCATATCCACTCAAGGAAACATGAGACATCCGACCGCTCACATCGGAATGAATCAAATCAAGTATCCCCGTCGCTCTGCTGTCACTGCTGGGAAAAGGGGATTTGGCAAACTTGCCCATCGCACAACCTCTACAAGTATCAAAGTGGTCAGTACTGAAATCTGGCACACCTGTAGTGATCTCCCGCAATGTCCTCAAGGCTGCATGATACATATGTCCCATCCTGCGGTGCCAAATCTCACATAGCTCAGAACTGCTAGCTCTGCTGTCGGTACTACTGCTCAATGCCAAAAGGGGTTGGAATGCAAACTTGTACACCTTTGCATGGCGTACACCTATCACTCTAGCTGAATCAGCTGGAGTGCCCCTGGGATACATCAACACCTATCCTCCCCTGAACAGTACCTCATATCCTCTGTCCTCCAAAGCTGAGACGGATATGAGGTTCTTCCTCATCCCTGGCACATAAAGAACCTCTGACACCTTCAAGGGAGGTTTGGACTCCCTTTGAAATGTCACTGTCCCCACCCCGACTGCTCTAACAACTCTGTCATCACCGAGTACTACCTCAATATCAGTGCCACTCTCTGAAAGCTCTGAGAAGTACTCACGGACTCCTGTCATGTGACGTGAAGCCCCACTGTCCACATACCAGATACCTGAAGATGCTCCACTAATCGAGGGAAAAGCATGCTCCCTCTGAACCTGTGTGGCAGGTGATCCTGCACTAGAGGACTCACACGTAGTGAACGCAAACTTTCGGTCAAAACGACCAGCAAAGTCCTCAATCTCTGCTGAAGCTGCCACGTCCTGGTTCTTCCCCTTCTTCTTCTTCTTCTCCGGACACACAACTGCATAGTGTCCCATCTTTTGACAATTCCAACACTTCACCTTGGAATAGTCCTTCTGTGTGTTCCCCTGTTTACCTTTACCTTTGCCTTTGCCCCCACCACCGCTTGTGGAAGCCTGCTTCTTCCCTTTGCCTTTATTGCCTCCTGCCACCAGTGCTACGTCCTCATCCTGCTCAACTGGCTTGGCTGCCCCACGCTGTCCTTTCCTGATCTCTGTCTGAATGCAATCATCCCAAAACCTCTCCCATGTGGGAAGGGTGTCACGTGCACAAACCCCATCAGCAAAGTTCAACCATGAATGGGGGAGGCCATTCATTGCAATACGCACCAACTCAGTGGATGGAATGGCCTCTCCAATCGCTGCCAACTCATCTCTCACATTGGTAATCTTTGTGAGATATCCAGCTGCACTATCATTACCCATCTTAATGTTCTTCAGCTTCTCCTTCAGGACCATCTTCCGGTTCTCATTGGTACTCTGGTAGAGATTGGACAATGCTGTCCACATCTCATGGGCATTGCTCTTTCCTCTCACATGAGGAATGCAATGGTCTTTGATTCCATCTAGAATCAGCCTCTTACCCTTATTGTTCTTCTTTTTATACTCAGCCAACTGAGTAACATCAGTGGGCACAACAACAGGGTTCTGTGCGGTATGCACCATGATATCCCAGACTTCTGCCTCCTCAAAGATACTCTGCATTCTCTCCTTCCAAACACTGTAGTTTGTATGCCCATCCAACCTATCCTCCACCCTCAATCCCAATGACATCCTGCTGTCCTAAAACTGAAAAATAGCACTGCTGTAGTAAAGATAAAACTGCTGTTTATGAAAAAATCAGCTTGCTGGAATTTTCTGAGTGAAAAATCAGCAACTGTAATTTTTCCTTTTGCTGTCCCAAACTGCCCTTCAGCACTCAAGCTCTGATACCATGTAGAAATTTCTGTTTTCCCACCCCGGTTTTCAGTTTCTCCTTATTTCTCCCATGTAGTTAAATACCCATTCCCATAACCATACATTTAACAGACTGAAAAAAATAAATATTGCTGAAAACACAAATTCTGGAAATTTTTCAGAATGCTGGAAATTGCAGAATTAAAAGTCAGCAATCAAAAACAGCCATTAAAACACATTAAAACACTGATATTTTTGGTCAACTTGATCCTGGAAAAACCCCCTACAACTCTTGGGGAAAACCAGTTTGAGAGCTCTTCTTTATTTTTGAAAATTGCCTTTTTACAGTGAGAATTATTCAGCAAAAAAATCAGCAAGCAAATCTACAACTTATCTCCTTTCCCGTGCCTCACAGCAATCTGGAAATTACAGCAAACAGGACAGCAATAAATGCTGTACGGCCTCCGTTTTGTGTGCAGAAAAATCAGCAAACTGCTCCTCGATTTTTGTGCAAAAATCAGCCTTTCACTATGTGCTGAATCAGCTGTACAAATCTGCTCAACTGCTGCCTTGGAATGTGTGCCAAGCTGCTGTCTCCTTCTCCTCCCTGCTCAGAAATCTCTCTTGCTCTCTTGCTCTCCTTCTCCCAATCTGCTCATGAAAGAATGAATGACCTTTTCCTCCTTTTCCTCCTTTAATATAACTCCAAGTGACTTTTGGGTGATCCAAGTGACTTTTGGGTGATCTCTAAATCCAATGGCTGAAATAGATTTAGATCAATGGTTGAGATTAAATGCTCATTTAAATCTCACTTTCTATTTTTTAATTCACCCCACTTTAATAAAGACCCACTTAGTCATTTATTTCCAAAGTCACTTTTCCTTTCTAATTTTTCATTTACTTTATAAAAGTTACTTTAAAATTAGACTTAGTAACTTTATCACTTAAAGTCACTTTTAAATTAGATTTAACTTTATAAAATTATAAAGTCACTTTAGGAGAAAAATTAAATTCTTTTGGACACTTTTCCCTAGGCCAAAGATCAAAGCCTAAGGGAACCACCTGTCCTTCGGTACCAAATTTCAACACTCCCTCTTACCGAGGAAGGTGTTCCTCACCACACCCATCTTGTCTCTGAAGTAGACATGCTTGCCCCGTGGTAAGGCTTTGGTAAGGATATCTGCAACCTGCTCATCAGTGGAAATATACTCAAGCTTCACAACTCCCTTCTGAACATAGTCTCTGATGAAATGATATCTGATCCCGATATGCTTTGACCTGTCATGAAATACTGGATTCTCCGTGAGTTTAATGCAACTCTGATTATCACAGTAAATCACTGAAGGTCTCAACGGCTGACCAAATAAGCCAAACAACATCTTGCGAAGCCAGATGGCCTCACAACTAGCTAGACTGGCTGCCATATACTCTACTTCCGCTGAACTCAGTGCTACTGACTGCTGCTTCCGGCTGAACCATGACACTACTGCTGAACCCAACCCAAAACAACACCCTGAAGTGCTCTTCCTATCAAAAGCACAACCTGCCCAATCAGAATCAGTGTATCCTGCCAATCTCACTCCATCTCCCTGCCTGTAGTCCAGACCATAATCCACTGTCCCCTGCAAGTACCGCAAAATGTGTTTTGCAGCCACCCAGTGAACCTTCCTAGGCTCACACATAAACTGACTCATCGTGTTGACTGCAAAACAGATATCTGGTCTAGTGTTGACCAAATACATCAAGGAACCAATCAGCTGCCTGTAGAATGTGGGATCCACCAACTCGGAATCCGAAGCATGAAGCTTCTTCCAGTTGGTGATCATCGGTGTCGACATGGGTCTGCAATCCTCCATGTGGAATCTGCTAAGGATGTCCACAATATACTTCCCCTGCCCCAGGAAGAAATGCCCCTCCTCCTGCCACACCTCCAAACCCAAAAAGTAATGCATCAAGCCGATGTCCTTCATCTCAAACTCCGCCGCAAGATCTCTCTTGCAGTGCTCTATGAGTCTCTCTGTACCTGTAATGATCAAGTCATCCACATACAGCACTAGAATGAGAGGCTCCTCACCAATCACAATAAAGTAAAGGTTCGGATCTGCCTCACTCTTTGTGAAACCCATCCCCTGCAAGTATGCATCTATCCTGGAGTACCAAGCTCTGGGAGCTTGCTTCAAGCCATAAAGGGCCTTCTTCAATCTGCACACATGGGACTCCTTCCCATGCACCTCAAAGCCCTGTGGCTGCTCAATGTACACCTCCTCCTGTATGAAGCCATTGAGAAATGCGGTCTTCACATCCATCTGGTGGATCTTCCAACCCATCTCTGCTGCTATCGATATAATGGAGTGGATCGAAGTATATCGAGCCACGGGAGCGAAGGTCTCCTCATAATCAACTCCCTCTAACTGGGAGAACCCTCTAGCCACAAACCTCGCTTTGAATTTCTCAATGCTGCCATCTGCAGCATGCTTTACCTTGTAAAGCCATCTGGAAGTAACCACGGATTTGCCCTCAGGCCTCGACACCACCTCCCAAACATCATTCTTCATGATAGAAGAATACTCCTCCTGCATGGCCTCTCTCCAGACCTGCTGGCTAGCTGCCTCCTCATAGCTAGAAGGCTCAGAGTCAAGGATGCTGGTAACCATCGCCATATAGCTACAAAACCTCTCAGGTGGTCTACTCTCTCTGACCGGCCTCTTCGGCTCAGCAACAGATGTGGCATCTCTCAAGGTGTCCTGAACAATGTTGCACGAAGCGGGAGCGAAGCGGAAGCGCGAAGCGCGGAAGCGTCATTTTCCAAAAATCTAGGGAGCGAAGCGTCCGCGGAAGCGTCTGCTATATATATATATATATATATATTTATATATTTTTTTGCATTTATACTCAAAACAAACATCCCAAATACCAAATTAATTGTAGAAGACATGAAAACATGCATATTTTTGCATAAATCAAGATAGATATGGCATCCATGATTCCATTGTAGTTACTAGTATGTACAACAATCATCTATATTCTAGCTATTACAAACATACATCAAATTTTTAAGCATATTATAAAACATAAAACATTTAAGCATATTATAAAACATAAAACATAGAGCATATTATGATTTATCTAGCAAGTGAGCAACTGTCAACATTTGTCATGTCCAAAATTCAAATAATAATGTTTACAAAATATGTCACTTGGTCACCGCCAAGCCAAAAAGGTTCAAATTTCAAATTCACAAGTCTACAAGTCTAATGAGTAATCTATAGACTATGACAAAAAGAAGTAGATTGTGAATATATCTACTAATCTCTCCTCCTTCCACCACGAATAGAACGTGATGGCGTGCCTCCACGTGGTGGCAATGAAGAAAATGGTCCCTGTGTAAGTCGTGGCACTGGAACTGATGAAGAAGAACCCCCTGCTGTTGGTGTTGAACCATGGAACCTAGGACCAGATGGGGGTGGGGGTGGTGGCATATCAACACGGTCATCATCATCCTAGAATCGCTCAAAAAATTCATGCAAAAAAAAAAAAACACTAGTTAACAAAAAAATTAAAAACATGAATTAGAGAAATGCTTTATAAGGGAAAATTGGAAAATTCATACCACAATGGACATACCTGGATAAGAGCATCCTCTAATTGCTCTAGTTGCAACACTCCATCCTCCAAATTGGGCTCCTCTGGATGCTTGTCCCAAGTCAACAAGTCTTTATTAGACTTTGCATCTTCACAGTAATGGGACAACAATCGCAAGTTGTTATGAACATAAACCAAGCTCTCTGCCCGGTCTAAACTCAACCTGTTCCTTTTAACACTGTGGATGAAAGAATAAGAGCTCCAACACCTCTCTGCAGAAGAAGTGTTTACCACCTGTGATAGCACCCGCAATGCCAAACTCTGTAGAAGTGGAGTAGGCCCTCCATGCATGTTCCACCACTCAAGAGCAGAAAAATGCTCTCGATCTTCAATTGAATGCATGCTCCCAAATGGACCAGTGTTGAGCGTATAGTTGCTCACCTGTCTCCGTACCAATGCAGCCTCCTCATTATCAGGGATTAATCTACTCAATGCAGCCATATATTTTTCGTGAACCTCTTTATCTTGGTGTGGTTTTTTCCTGCTTCCCCCCCCAGGTGCTGGTTTTGAAAGCCATGATGGATGATAGTACCTAGGTGTCAAAACATATGCTAATGCATGCAATGGAACATTTAGCATATCCCATCGCTTTTCCACCTCTTCACGAATATAATTGTACAAGGTGGTATCTCTAGGCTCAACAATGTCTTTAATCTGCCCCAACATGCTATCCATTTGCTCATACACCTCCCCAATTACTGGTCGATCTGAATCTGCAAACTTGATCATGTAATAAATTGGTTTGGTGAATTGCAAAACATATTTAACCTGTGACCAAAAGTAAGTGTCAAGAACAGTGTCCTTGACTACATTAGCAGTAGCACCATCTGTACACTGGTTAATTTCATCCCATGTTTCAGCACACACCAGATTAGTTAAAGCTTGTCTCACCTTCACTAGCCGCCTAAAGGTGAGGTAATAACTAGCAAATCTTGTCTTTGCAATTTTAAGCAATTGCAACTTGGAGTAAGTGCCATAGAAGTAGTTTACCCTTGTATGCCCTGTGATGAATTTAATGAGCTGCTTCCCTTTCCTGTAAACCTCAGCAATCCACCCACATTCTTTGTGTTTCACAATATCATGCATCAAAAGGTTCAATGTGTGAACCAGGCACCCAGACCAAAAGATGTGTGGATGAGTACGATCAATAATTTTTCCTGTTGCCTTACAATTTGCTGCATTATCTGTGATCACTTGAACCACATTATTCGGACCAACATCTTTGATTGATTTCAATAGGAGATCTGCAATGTTTTGTGCAGTTGCACTGATGGAGGAGGAGTCATGACATGCAATAAATACTGCACCCTTAGAAGAAACACCAAGAACATTTATCAAATGTTGGTTTCTAATATTTGTCCACCCATCTGATACAATGGATACCCCATAATCCACCCACTCATGTGTAAAACGTGTCAAAGCTCTTTGAACCTTAGCTTTTTCTCTTTCTAATAACACTGTTCTAGCTTTCTCATAGTTGGGGGCCTTGTATCCTTTTGGGGCTTCATTGATGGCCTTTACCATGTCATGCCAATAGGGAGAGCGAAGCACATTGAATGGTACACCGCAAGCACAAAGAAAACGGACTACCTTTCCATCCACATCATCCCTCCCAGCAACATTAAGGAAATCCCCTATTGTTTTTCTACCTCCAGAGGTTGCAGAAGTACCATGAGGAGATGGGCAACTACCAAATTTAGAGGTTGCACTTGATTCTGAATGAGTTTTTTGTTTCTTGTTTTTTTGTTGTGCAGCCATCTCTATTTTGATGTATTTTTGTCTTTGTTCACTTGAAATTTTTGGGCAAATGGCTACCCCCACAGAACCCTTTTTTTCATCACTCTCTAGCACCCCACAAAGATGCCTCCTCAGACGGGTATATGAACCCGTATATGGTTTTCCTCCATGACAATCATGAGGGCACATCCATTTGTAAGATCCACCACCCTTTCCCCCTTCAAGTTTGGTCACATAGTTCAACAAGGGATTTGATGTACCTTTCCCATCTTGTGCTTCAGTGTCCTCTTCAAGTTCATCCCCTTCCTCTTCAAACCCTTCCTCCTCATCATACATTGGGTCACTACTATTAGGACCAAGTTCATCCCCTTCCTCTTCCCCTCTATTCCTCACCCTTGCCATCATTAAAACCAAGAGTGGAATGATACATAGAAGCCAAAAGAACACCATCTTGGAATATGGATATAGGTGGTGGACAACCTGTAAATAAAGGAGCAAGTAGAAACAATGGGAAAGAGTAGGAGAGGGAGGAGAAAAATACAATTTTTTTTTCAAAAAAACAAGGGAGTTTGGGGTTTGAACTTACCTCTTTAGCTCTTGTAGATGAAGTCCTCCAAGCTCTTGCTCCAAGCTCCTCCTCCTTCTCCTAGCTCCTCCTTCTTCACTCCTCCAAGCTCTCCTCTCTTCTCCTCTCTCTCTCTCCTTTCCTCTCTTCTCTTCTCCTCTCCTCTCTTCTCTTCTCCAACTCTCATAAACTCAAAGTGAGAAAATGAGAAGAGAATGGGGGCTTTATTCTTTTCTAAACTCACCCTAAAGTGACCCTAACCCACCCCTAACCCACCCCCTCATGCTTAGTTAAGTTAGATTTTAAATGAAATTAAAAAAAAAAATTGATATGCGCGGGTTGCGTGCGGGTTGCGCCCGGGTGGCGTGCGGGTGGCGTGCGCTTCCGGGCAGGTTGCGTGGCGCCACCTCATGCCCGAACCGCATGCCGAAGCGCGATTCCGGGGGGGCGCAACCTCATTTGGCAGGAATCGTTTTAAAAATGCGGAAGCGCGCAACCTTAAAAACGGAATCGCGATTCCTCTATGGATTCCGGAACGCTTCCGCACGGGTCGCGGTTCCGGGTTAGGATCCGAGGGGGGGGGGGCGATTCCTGCAACCCTGGTCCTGAAGCCACTTGGGCTTCCTCTTCCCTGAGCATGCTTCTCCCATAGGAGAATGAAACTCCTCCTCATCACCATCAGTAACCTGAACTCCTGACTGTCTGTCTGCTGTCCTCCTGCCTGCTCCTGAACCTGTAGAGGCTGAGGTACCGTGTGAACTGTCCATCAGTGGACTCCCTAGTGAACTGCTCTGTGAACTGCTCTGCATGCTGCCCGGAGCACCACCCCTCTGGCTCAGCGAGCCACTGCTCACTGATGGACCTGACATCCTCATAGATGTACCTCCTGATCTTTCTGATCCCTGCCCACTGGATCCCTGCGACTGACTCAACTGCTGCTGAGGGTCTGGCTGATCTAGATACTCTAACTCCCGTGACCTCCTAAAGGCCCTGTCCTCCTCGAACTTCACATCCAGTCTGACAACAACTCTCCTCTGTGCAGGAATGTAAATCCGAAAGGCCTTTGAGGTCTCACTGTAGCCCACAAAGATACCCTTCTCAGCGGTGGGCTCTAGTTTGGTCCTCTTCTCCTTGGGTATATAGGAGTATGTAATGCATCCAAAGATATGAAGATGACCAAGATCAGGCTTCTTCCCAGAGAAAGCCTCCTCCGGAGTCATGTGCCCCAAGGCACGATGCGGACTCCTGTTCTGCAAGTAAACAGCTATGTTGCAGGCCTCTGCCCACAAGAACAATGGCAACCCCTGATCATGTATCATGGCTTTGGCAGCCCCTATGATGGATCTGTTCTTCCTCTCCGCAACCCCGTTCTGCTGGGGGTTGTAAGGAACAGTGAACTCCCTCCTAATGCCTGCCTCCGCACAATAATCAACAAACTCTCCAAGGGTGTACTCTCTTCCATTGTCCGACCTCAGGGACTTGATCTTTCGACTTGTCTGAGTCTCCACAAGAGCTCTGAACTCCTGAAACCGCTTGAAGACCTCACTCTTGGTCTTCAAGAAATAAATCCAGGTCCTCCTGGAGTGATCATCAATGAATAAGACATAGTACTCATATCCACTCAAGGAAACATGAGACATCCGACCGCTCACATCGGAATGAATCAAATCAAGTATCCCCGTCGCTCTGCTGTCACTGCTGGGAAAAGGGGATTTGGCAAACTTGCCCATCGCACAACCTCTGCAAGTATCAAAGTGGTCAGTACTGAAATCTGGCACACCTGTAGTGATCTCCCGCAATGTCCTCAAGGCTGCATGATACATATGTCCCATCCTGCGGTGCCAAATCTCACATAGCTCAGAACTGCTAGCTCTGCTGTCGGTACTACTGCTCAATGCCAAAAGGGGTTGGAATGCAAACTTGTACACCTTTGCATGGCGTACACCTATCACTCTAGCTGAATCAACTGGAGTGCCCCTGGGATACATCAACACCTATCCTCCCCTGAACAGTACCTCATATCCTCTGTCCTCCAAAGCTGAGACGGATATGAGGTTCTTCCTCATCCCTGGCACATAAAGAACCTCTGACACCTTCAAGGGAGGTTTGGACTCCCTTTGAAATGTCACTGTCCCCACCCCGACTGCTCTAACAACTCTGTCATCACCGAGTACTACCTCAATATCAGTGCCACTCTCTGAAAGCTCTGAGAAGTACTCACGGACTCCTGTCATGTGACGTGAAGCCCCACTGTCCACATACCAGATACCTGAAGATGCTCCACTAATCGAGGGAAAAGCATGCTCCCTCTGAACCTGTGTGGCAGGTGATCCTGCACTAGAGGACTCACACGTAGTGAACGCAAACTTTCGGTCAAAACGACCAGCAAAGTCCTCAATCTCTGCTGAAGCTGCCACGTCCTGGTTCTTCCCCTTCTTCTTCTTCTTCTCCGGACACACAACTGCATAGTGTCCCATCTTTTGACAATTCCAACACTTCACCTTGGAATAGTCCTTCTGTGTGTTCCCCTGTTTACCTTTACCTTTGCCTTTGCCCCCACCACCGCTTGTGGAAGCCTGCTTCTTCCCTTTGCCTTTATTGCCTCCTGCCACCAGTGCTACGTCCTCATCCTGCTCAACTGGCTTGGCTGCCCCACGCTGTCCTTTCCTGATCTCTGTCTGAATGCAATCATCCCAAAATCTCTCCCATGTGGGAAGGGTCTCACGTGCACAAACCCCATCAGCAAAGTTCAACCATGAATGGGGGAGGCCATTCATTGCAATACGCACCAACTCAGTGGATGGAATGGCCTCTCCAATCGCTGCCAACTCATCTCTCACATTGGTAATCTTTGTGAGATATCCAGCTGCACTATCATTACCCATCTTAATGTTCTTCAGCTTCTCCTTCAGGACCATCTTCCGGTTCTCATTGGTACTCTGGTAGAGATTGGACAATGCTGTCCACATCTCATGGGCATTGCTCTTTCCTCTCACATGAGGAATGCAATGGTCTTTGATTCCATCTAGAATCAGCCTCTTACCCTTATTGTTCTTCTTTTTATACTCAGCCAACTGAGTAACATCAGTGGGCACAACAACAGGGTTCTGTGCGGTATGCACCATGATATCCCAGACTTCTGCCTCCTCAAAGATACTCTGCATTCTCTCCTTCCAAACACTGTAGTTTGTATGCCCATCCAACCTATCCTCCACCCTCAATTCCAATGACATCCTGCTGTCCTAAAACTGAAAAATAGCACTGCTGTAGTAAAGATAAAACTGCTGTTTATGAAAAAATCAGCTTGCTGGAATTTTCTGAGTGAAAAATCAGCAACTGTAATTTTTCCTTTTGCTGTCCCAAACTGCCCTTCAGCACTCAAGCTCTGATACCATGTAGAAATTTCTGTTTTCCCACCCCGGTTTTCAGTTTCTCCTTATTTCTCCCATGTAGTTAAATACCCATTCCCATAACCATACATTTAACAGACTGAAAAAAATAAATATTGCTGAAAACACAAATTCTGGAAATTTTTCAGAATGCTGGAAATTGCAGAATTAAAAGTCAGCAATAAAAAACAGCCATTAAAACACATTAAAACACTGATATTTTTGGTCAACTTGATCCTGGAAAAACCCCCTACAACTCTTGGGGAAAACCAGTTTGAGAGCTCTTCTTTATTTTTGAAAATTGCCTTTTTACAGTGATAATTATTCAGCAAAAAAATCAGCAAGCAAATCTACAACTTATCTCCTTTCCCGTGCCTCACAGCAATCTGGAAATTACAGCAAACAGGACAGCAATAAATGCTGTACGGCCTCCGTTTTGTGTGCAGAAAAATCAGCAAACTGCTCCTCGATTTTTGTGCAAAAATCAGCGTTTCACTATGTGCTGAATCAGCTGTACAAATCTGCTCAACTGCTGCCTTGGAATGTGTGCCAAGCTGCTGTCTCCTTCTCCTCCCTGCTCAGAAATCTCTCTTGCTCTCTTGCTCTCCTTCTCCCAATCTGCTCATGAAAGAATGAATGACCTTTTCCTCCTTTTCCTCCTTTAATATAACTCCAAGTGACTTTTGGGTGATCCAAGTGACTTTTGGGTGATCTCTAAATCCAATGGCTGAAATAGATTTAGATCAATGGTTGAGATTAAATGCTCATTTAAATCTCACTTTCTATTTTTTAATTCACCCCACTTTAATAAAGACCCAC
The DNA here is from genome assembly GCA_031772625.1 of Pinus tabuliformis. NCBI lineage: Eukaryota > Viridiplantae > Streptophyta > Pinopsida > Pinales > Pinaceae > Pinus > Pinus tabuliformis. Next base: position 1,156,299,669 of record CM062818.1, on the reverse strand, counting down.
TTAGTCATTTATTTCCAAAGTCACTTTTCCTTTCTAATTTTTCATTTACTTTATAAAAGTTACTTTAAAATTAGACTTAGTAACTTTATCACTTAAAGTCACTTTTAAATTAGATTTAACTTTATAAAATTATAAAGTCACTTTAGGAGAAAAATTAAATTCTTTTGGACACTTTTCCCTAGGCCAAAGATCAAAGCCTAAGGGAACCACCTGTCCTCCGGTACCAAATTTCAACATGGCATTTGCATGAGTAACCTTGCTTTGATTTAATAACTAAACTGCAGCCAAGAGATCGAAATTTTTGTGATTCGTTGCTTCTGAGTGGTCTAGCATGGATCTGAAACAGTTCGCTAGGATCTGTGTATTTTGAGTGATTTTGTTGGATGAAATAAGCACTGTGGGATTTGATATGATACTATCTAGAGTACTCTTCTTCACATTACAATCTATGCAGTTCGAAACCCCTCTACGAAAGACTGTCGTTGATCTATTCATAGCGTAAGACCTATTCTCGCTCTACTATACTTCAATTGGAATCCAATTTTTCTGCAATTATACTTTGGCCTTGTGGAGGTTAGAGTCCAGTTCTGGAAAGTATTCATTGCACTTTGACTGTATTCGTTGGGCATGTTTCTTGAAGAAGCCCGTGGAGAATTGAGCCATGCAAGTCAGTGAAGTTTGTTGTGAAGTTGCTCCAGTTTTGATAGAAGGATTATTTGTGGGAAAAACACTGTAGTGTCTCCTTTCAAGATCGAACCCTTGATGACTGAAGTAGAATGGATGAGCATATTGATTGCTGATATAAAGATCTCCCTGAAATGATTCCCTAAGAATTACTGCTGAAGTGGCTATTTGCGACCTTGTGAATAAGACAGAGCTAATTGTTTTGGCAAAACTTATTGGCACAAGATATTTTGTTTCCCTCTAGACATTAAAGGAGATTGAACCTAAGACAGTCAAACTTGAATTGTGGGTGTAAAAGCATATCATCTGGTGTACAACCATAGCATGATGATCCGAGTTGTCCAACATTGCTGCAATGGAGAACCCATGATAGGCAATTATTTTGATGATATGTAGCAATTTGTCATAGCATGATTTTTTTGGATGCTAGAGGCCATCTAGAGCCTATTTGTTGATGTATTACCAGTTCAGAGATGGATTGCACTCGATGCTATTTTGGTTATGTGCGTGCTATATAAATGAGAACTTGTAACGTGTGGACGTGGTTGATGAATATTATAACTTCTAGATGATTGATGTTATATGGTTTAATCCATGTTTTTATGCTTTTTACATCTAATTCATCATTCTACATGCTTTTGTTGACATATATGCGTAGTTGTAGGATTTGTCTCCCCCCTGCAAGGGTCTAGAGGAAGAACCGCATCTTGTATGGATCCACCACTGATCCTTCTGCGGAATCGTGGATCTGCCATTTTTTGGCGATTCTTGAAAAATCAGATTTGAGGGGGCCCGACCCGTGGTTCCTGCTGCCCCATCCACGGATCTAGAAAGGATCAGGGGCGGATCCATGGAGCTTTGGGTATGTATCCACTGCGGATCGCGAGTAGATCCGAGAGAAGGTGGACGGTCACACGGTTCCGCGAGGCTTCTTTTTTTCTTTGGAAATTTCGAATTGTTATGTGAGGAACTACGCTTTCCGGATACTCCCAAGATGCCCCTTGATGCTCCCTAGACGTTTCCTAGATGCTTCCTAATGGTAATGTTAAATTCTTATTTCATTTCCATCCTTTTACTTAAAATTTTAACATAACCATGAAATGACTTAGGGTGTTTGAGAGTGGTTCCAACCTCATCAGACTTCATATGGAGAAATAGAATTTCATATCCTATTCAAAGTTCAATAGACTTAACTGTTTTCAGGATCAATGGGATTGTGGCGTTTCATTGGATTATATCATGTATGAGGGCATGTGATTGACATTTAATCAAGAGCACCAAGCCCTATATTTACCCCAGTGTTGGTGTTGTTGATTGTTGAACTCCTTTGTCATGGCCTTAGCAAAAATGTACCCTTCACTCAAATCAAAATCATTGATAATGCATGTTAAACTTTCTCTATCATATTATAAGGCTTGGATTAGGTTGTTTGATCAATATTGGGCAAAGTTGACTAATATCCCTAGAGAATCGAAGTAGAGGCAAAGGTTAGACAAGAGAAGAGAAATCTAGATTCTAGATGGTTGATGTTGGAATAATTAATCATTGATGTACAATGGATGCCATATCTATCTTGATTTATGTAAAAATATGCATGTTATCATGTCTTTTAAAACTAATTTGGTATTTTGGATTTTTTTAAATATAAATGCAATATATATATATATATATATATATATATATATAAGATGCTTCCGAGATGTTTCACTTCCTAGATTTTTGGGAAATGACGCTTCCATAAAATGTCCCCGCTTCGTGCAACATTGCATCAAAATATATAAAATTATATAATAATTCACTCCCGATTTGCTCCCGACCTAGGAGCTTTTTAAAATATAACTCCCTGCTCCTGCTCTCAATTAACCTTGACATGGATGCAGTGACCTCTGATGCATAACCTTATATGACAGTCATTTGCTGCAGTTTCCCTGAGAAAGCATTACCATCCTACAACAAACATTGTCACACAATTATAGTGCTGTTGGTGAGGTAACAACAACAGAGGCAACAAGAGTGATAGCAATAGCAAAGACAGTTAGAGTGATATAGCAGAAACAGTGAGTGCAGTAGCAATAAAAGTAGTGGACAATTTAATGGACAATGGTTGTAGCACAGTGAACAACGGTGAGCAGCAATGGTGATGGAAACAATGATGGTACTAGCAACAACAATAGAGAGTGGACAATAGCAATAGTGTTGTGTAGCAGTAGCGGTGGACAACAGTAGTGGACAACAACAAAGGTTGATTGTGCTTGGGCCATTATCCCTGGTACGTGAGCCCAAACCTTCATGGAGCATTAGCTTCCTTCCAGCTTGCTGGTAAAGCCCTGGGGAGTCTTGCACTTCCTTCTAGATCCTTCTAGTAAATGTTGTATGTACATCATACATAACAAAGCTTGTTTTGGACGACATATTCTATGTACTCTCTTTGATGTGATGATGTGTCATATGTTTAATTTGTTGATGCTCTGAATGTTTAAATAATCTAACCAATTGTTTGAAAAAGAAGGAAATACTGATTCACCCCCCTCTCAATATTTCCAACCAGTAAAGCCAACCCTTTGCATTCTTCACTTGGATGTCAAAACATTGAAACAATTGTTATTTTGCTTATGTCAAATTAATAAGACATATATGGCTGTATATAATAATGCATAAATAATATATATAGCTGAAAATCAAATCTGGAAATTGCACAAGTTTTGCACAACTGGACACTTCATTAATATGGTCAAGATGAATTACATGCACATACAATAGCCTTATCTCTAGGCTATAGTACAAATCCTCCTATCTCTCCAAACCCTAGCTAGTGCAAATCAACAAAACCATAACAACCAAGAAGATTAAATATGCATGAACCACTCCAACACATTCTCCAAGGTAAGATGTCATCCCCTCCTCTTCTTCTTAATTCCACCCCAAGGTTTTATCACAAAACCATAATCTTGAATCTCCAAAGGTAAACTCTAACTCTAGACCTCTAAGATGCTCCAAGATACTCTAGGAAGACCGAAAATCCTCGCCGACTCAAGAGAGATAGATGAATTACATGTGAAGACAAGAGAGAGAGAGGCTAGTGCACACTCTCCTTTAGTTAACATTCATCACACATGTGAATATAAGTGAATGAATGAACATATATGAATGGAAATATTATCTCCTTCCTCTATTTATATGAGAGGTGTTGACCACTAAAAGCACATTTGAACACTGTTGGATGGTGTTGTCATTGATGTCAACCCTGGGGTTTGATTGGGTTTGACTTTGACTGAAACACCAATCATTGATGTCAAATTAATAATGAATGATTCTTAATAATTGTTTGGATTACATCAAGTTGGAAGCACCATTGTTGGACAGTTGAAAACCCCTAGGGTTTAGGTTCCTTGGACTGAGGACATACCCCGACTTTGTTGAGGGTTTTTGAAGTGGCTATTCTTTGAGTTTGGCTTGGATATCCATGTCATAAGATTCTCCTTGAAAGATGTTTTTGTTGGTATGTGGCATGCCCCGAGAGGCCTTCTGGTTTGAGAGATATTCATGTTTGAAGTTGGGAACCCCAGTTGGTGGGCTAAAACCCCATAGGAGTGACTTGGCAAAGTTTCATTGGTTGTGGGCATCCAAAATTAGGCATAAGGGTTCCTTGTGGAAAATCACCTTAAGAAAAGTAATCACAAGTGTCTCACACATATAGGCCTAAATCTTCACCTTAAAGTCAAATAGTTTTAGGGCTTAAGGTAACTAAGTAGGGTAATTATCAATGAATTAATGTTATGAAAAATAAAAGGAAAGATGCTTAAACCACCTAAAGTCTATTCCAACATTAACCCTACAAGCCCCTCTAAACACTATAAAAAGAGGCCTATCCTAACCTCCAAAAGACACAACAACTCAAAACATTACCTCTGAAATTTTCGGCCTACCTGTAGAGAGAATTTCGATCTTTTTGAGGCATAGAATATCTGGGATTTACCACTGAAGTTTGCGACCTACCTAAGGAAGAACAGTTCGGCCTATTCAAGGTACACTTCTCATCTATTAATCTTGTATATCTCTGAATGGCATTCCAGAAAACTTAAAACCTTGAACTATAGGTTGTCCTTGTGGCTAGAGCATATCTCCTTTATAAACTTCAGCCTTGTAATGAATTGTCTAAGTCTTGGACAGGCTTGAAAACACCTTGGGTACATCATTTTAAGTTATTTTGGGTTGGTTTTTGTGCTGGTCTGCAGTTGAGATAGAGCGAATTCCTCAAGTCTCCTTTGGAGTTGTATTAATACAGGATTACCCTTCCTTCAGTCCTGCAGTGTCTTTTGAAAATTTGGACCTGTATTAGTTGAGGATCTGTGCAACCTTTTAGGTCACAGGCAGAAAATTTTGAAGCCTTTGGACCTGTATAGATTAGGATTACTCTTTAGGCCTTGAGGTAGTTTTCTAGGACATCTTGAAGGTTGGTCTTAAGTTAATTGTTGGGTCTGTTTAGGTCGGGTTAGGGTCACATCTAAGGTCTAATTTACATACAATTGCTCATAAATCTGCCCAGAGTAATCCAAATCTTGAGCAGTGTATAGGAAGTGTGATCACCTGCAGTTGTCAATAGATGACGATGATTCTCACAATAAAACAGTGGCAGTAATCTCAGTGTATCAATGAAAAGCTTGCAGTATCAACTGCACTAAGCCAATCATTGACCTTTCATTACAATTCTGTACCAAAGCACAGTGACAAATGATCATCATGACATAAGACTAACATTTACCATGACATAAGGCTGTTGTAAAATTGTGAGACAGTGACCTGATATATAAATAGACTTGACAGTGTTATTATTCATGCAATGTGACACAGAACAATAAGAGTATACTTTGACTAACATTTACCATGACATAAGGCTGTTGTAAAATTGTGAGACAGTGACCTGATATGTAAATAGACTTGACAATGTTATTATTCATGTAATGTGACATGGAACAATAAGGGTAAACTTGACTGTGAGATAAAGACCTAGTTAAAACAGGCATGGATTTTATGATACCTATTCTAACCGTAAATCTGTAAGTGACCTTATGTTAGTAACAATTGTATAACTATAATGTAACAAGACAAAGTGCAGTGATCTGAATTGGTCAATCATTGTAATTTGGTGTTTGATGCTTGACTTGACTTAGTTAAATAAGGTTGGTAGTTCATAATGTAACAGTGCAACTGTGTCTTGTAAATAAAATGACTTAAGCTTGACTAGGGTCCTTTGTGTGAAGATTGCAGATTACATAAATGATATTGACTATGACACATAGATTTGAAAACCTTGTGACTGTCCTAAGTGTAACAGTTAATCAATGTCAATATGATGCCTTGGTTTGATGTGACAAGGATAGATGAATGAGTTTGATAATGACAATGAATAACAGCAGCAATGATATTACTCATGTGATGTAGTGGTAACTTGAATGGACTATCTATGACACATGTCACAACTAGGAGTTCTGCTAGGTACATGCGGCATGGTCATAAACCTTGATTGACCTTACTAGTAACTTGTTATTGAAATGTAATTTGATATTCATGACAACTGTAGTATTGGAGTTCATTAATAAGATAGTGGAGACTTGACATGTATACCTGATCTATAGATTATAGTTGACATAGTCTTATGTACCTGTCAATGACTTGACATATGTAGTGACTTGGCACATAGACTTAACACACACAATAACCTTGCTGTACAACTTATTGACATGGGATATTGACAATAGTATCTGATTTGTGATCAGCAGTAGAGGTGAAAAGACATATGCTGATAGTCCTCCTTGGCACAAGTTTGAGAGCTTTGCTGTTGATTTGTGGTAGCATCAGATGTGCTCTAGCCATGAAAATTGGTGGAGAGGCTAAAGCACATGAGATCTCCAAGATCCAGAAATAGTTTGGGTAAACTCCACTTGGTTAAAGAGATATTAAAATAATTAATATTTATAATGGAGTTCCTAAGTCTAAACTTACGAAAATTAAAATATTAATGGGTATTAATATAAAACTGGGTGAGAAAGTTCTAAATGACATGGATCAAGCCAAATCTAATCTTAGCCGTTGATTAGAGATTTAATCTCACCCGTTGAAGACTCAACATAAAACGTATAAGACGAGGCTTGAGGGTCAGTTGGAGATACACCAAGGTTGATCAGTCAGTTCAATTTTCTGGAGCGGGGTTTGCTGAGAGAAATCGAACCAGTGATCAAAGTTGCAGTGAGGGGTAGTGAGTGCATGGCAGAGAGGCAAATATAGTGCCGAAGGATTAGTGTTGAGGCAAAGAAGGCTACGTAGAGCCAGCAGGAGCCACGCAGAGGGCCAGAGGGATTTCGCAAAGGCTACCAGGGCCTCCGTGAGTGATGCAGAGGGCCAGAGAGCCAGTGCAGGGCATCAGAACGCTGACGTAGAGGGTTCCAAGCTGACGCAGAGGCTAGGAGGGCTGACGTAGAGCCTCAGAGAGGCGTTGGAGAGATTTTCTTGGAGCAAACTTGTTGAATATCTGCTTCCGAAGAGAGGTATTACTGCCAGATTGATTTCTCTGTCGGGTGAGCCAGTTTGGCACCCAATTGTACTCAAGAAAAGCTGCTTAATAATAAAACCCTCAAAACTGCTGCATCGGTCTTCCCAAGTTGGGTTTTTCCGGAGATGATTGTCCAAAAATAACGGTGTCACTTGTGTGTTTGTTTGTTTCTTTCAATTGATGATCTGTAGATGGTTGAGATTGCATTTGTGTTTATTTTTCAGTATTTATATGGTTAAATCACTTGTTAAGAAATTGAACAAGTAGGTGAAATAAACCAGATAGTGCAGGAAGAATTTCTAATGGGTTAGACTTAGAAATTCCAACATGACATGTATACCTGATCTATAGATTATAGTTGACATAGTCTTATGTACCTGTCAATGACTTGACATATGTAGTGACTTGGCACATAGACTTGACACACATAATAACCTTGCTGTACAACTTACTGACATGGGATATTGACAACAATATTTGATTTGTGATCAGCAGTAGAAGTGAAAAGACATATGCTGATAGTCCTCCTTGGCCCAAGTTTGAGAGCTTTGGAAGAAGGTCATAGGGATGACTTGAGGCACCTTGGTTTGAACTATCATCACTCTTCAGTGCCTGTCACATGCAACAATATAGGTAGTTTGAGACAACGATGTTGGTAGCCAGTGTTGTGAGCTGATGAACTCTCATCTATTCATATGCAATTTAGTGGTTCAGTTGTGACGTGCAGTAGCCTATGTGAGCAGTGACATGCTGTGGTCATTGGTGGCAGGTTGTACAGTGATAAGTAGTGATTAGATTGTGCATTTGTTAGTTGGTTTGGTAGTGTTGACAATCAATGTTTGATGTGTAGTATTGTGTAGTGATCAATTTGGCTAGCATTGCGCAGTGATCAGTTTGTCTAGTATTGTGCAGTGACCAACTTAAGCAACATAGTACAATGGTCAGTGACTACCAAGATTTGATAGGATAAACAACATCTTCTTACAACATTCTTATATTGATTCAGAACACAGGTGGATCTAATCTAAAAATTGTGAAACATGGTCTGCCAGCTCTTCTGGGTAATTGAAGACATCTTCAGGTTGTGGCCTGAGAACTCTTCAGGGTGGCAGGGTGGTGCTACGGCAGGTCGTGGCTTGCACAGGGCATTGTGCCATTCTTTCAGTTGTGGCTGATAAATTACAGGGCGACTAAGCAATCCTTCCAACAATAGCTTGTAAACAGAGTGTTGGGGCACTCGTTAGGTTGTGGCCTGACTTACAGGGCATTGGGGCGTCCTTCCAATTGCAACAGGTTTATTGGGTGTATGAGCGTCCTACAGGTTGTAGCCTGTGAATTAGGGGGTTGATGTCTCCTTCAGTTGTAGTTGAAATCTTGATGTAATTATTTTTTTTTTAAAGAGAGGAGGAGTTAATTACTAAGAAGCGTTTGGTGGTTTTTTACCTGGAGGGGGTTTTCCACCTAAACATATTTGTGTCCACTGTTCTATGTTTTTGCATTGTTGTATGGTGTTGTCTACTGTTGATTATTGTTTATGATTGTCTGAAGAAGAGCAATAATAATAACTGAAGATTAATTAACGCTTTGAAAAAGATTAAAAAGTGCTAATTGCTAAGAAACACTGATTCACTGCCCTAGTATTTCCAACAAAGACTTGTGAAAGACTCCATGATCAATGTACACTTAGAGCATTCCAACACCATAAGATTAGTCAGAATTCCAGACTTCATGAGGGCTTTCAAGCCCCTTTCTTCTTGTTCTCATCATTCTGTTTCTTAGATTTCGTAGCCCTATGTGGACATTGTAAAAATGATGCTAGTATGATGAAATAGAGTCATTTAATAGGCCTAGGTAGCTTAGGATTTTACTAGCAAGTGAGTTCACTTTAGGGAGTTTTTTTCCTTAGCTAATTATTTGTGTTTTTCAACACTGAATAATTAGTTGTATTTTTCTCCCATATATACCCCGAAGCTAGAGTGGGCCTTGATGGTAAAGTCTTAGGTGAGTCCTAGTGTCTAGAGTTAATGTATATTACCATACTAGATCATCTCTAAAGTGTCGCGGAATTTGGTTAATTCTAAGTGTCATTTTTTAATTATTAAAAATTTCTCACAGGACGAGATTTTGAACAAATTTTTGATGTAAGATTTAAAAGTGTTGTCTAGAGATGTTGTAGGGGGTATGAGTACTCAAAATTAGACCTCTACAACTCAATTTTCCACTAAGACATACTTTGAGGGTCAAAAAATGATTATTTGCCCCTCAAAACCCATTTTTCTAAGTTTTGGCAAAAACTAGGAAATAAATTAGCTAGAAATGAATAATTGGGAGAAAATAAAAATTCTCTCCAAGTGGAAAATTCTAAAAAATGAGGTGGAAGTTCACAAAAATTAAAAGTCGAGTCAAAAAATGATGTGGCTCCCATTCTTAAGGAAGATAACCACAAGAAAGAATTCGATGGTCCTCAAGCACAACAAATGTCATAGAAAATTGCATTTTTTTGAGGAGGATAATTCGAGTTCCAATATTGATGAGGATTTCGGTTAAGTTTTGACTTGGGATGATGAGCTTGAAGGTGGTCTCCCACTACTCTAACATTAAATTGCCACTACTTCTCCTTGAGCTTGAAGGTGGTGTTATTCTTCTTTTTAGGTATAATTGTTTCAATTTATGCTTAATTCTCTACTTGTGCTAAATCAAATTGTTATTTCCATTTGCCAGGGTTTGGGTCTATTGATGTAAGTTATCGTGCGTTAATATTTGAGTTAGAGGACCACTCTAGAGGGAGAAGCACTAGAGGCTTTTTGGTTGAACCACTAGCCTTCTTTTTCATTATGTAATCTATCTCCTTGTGGATCTAACAATTTTTTGTCAAGTTTGTAGGGATCTTTATTTTTTGTAGCAGATCTCAAGCGTGGGTAAGTTCTTGGCTAAACCAACTCACCCTCAAGTGGAAATTAGCAAGAACCCACATTGATTTACTTCTCTCAAAGTCTGATCTAAAGATTGAAATGAGAGTTTCCACCCCAGATCTCTAAGATGTTTTTATTATTAAATGTAAATCCAAATCTACTTATTTTATGTGCTTTCATTGATAGATCTAGCTTTTAGATCTTATCCAAAGGGTTTTCCCTTTCTTGCTTTGACAAGAACGGAGGTGTCCTCATCCTCTTGTGGCTTGCATTTGTATTTTTATGTGTATATTCTAATTAATTTTCTGGTCTATTTTCTCTCACATAAGATCTGATCTTCCTCTTTATTGCCTACACAATTTTTTTTGACGCCTGAAGACTAGGGTTTTGAAAATGATTCAAAGGGATCTATAAAGAGGCTTGAGAGATCAAGAAATATATAGTATTTGAGACCTCTCCCTACCATTGTTCGTGGATAAAAACCCTTCTCTCCCTCTTTTGCGCAAATCTTCCTCCTGAAGATTTCGAATTTGAGCCATCAAAGCTAGATCCATTGGAGGAAAAGCGAGCTTCCTCACTTGAGGAACTCTCAATTGTAATTTTGCAAATAAGCATTGTAATAATTTTCTCATTTTCATTTTGTATTTTGAGGAGTATTTGTTCCTTAACCCTCCTCAAGATCTAAGACCCTCATTTCTCTATAAGAGGATATTTCTAATAATAATAAAATAAATTTTCTTCTTGAGGGAGCTTGGGGTTTTCCCCTTGTAATCTGGATCTCTTCATTTGGTAGGAGGACCTTTGGGTGATTGGTGACTAACTTGTTTGATTTTCTTTGCTAGTTGAGTTGATTTACTTGCTCATTTCATCATCCAATTGCTCATTCGCTTGCTAGATCTCATCTCTAATTTGCATTTTTCATTAGGCTGGCCGCTGGCGCATTTGAAGTATACTCATTTCCATTGCTGATTTACCTGCTTAAATCTGATTTACTCACTGCTGATATAATTCATTTTATTGCTGGTACATCGCTTATTTCATTGTTCATTTCATAGTCTATCTTGTTTGCATTTCACATCTTATAATTTTATGCAAGTGTGACATTTTATTGAGCTATAATTGGCATTATCAACCCATAAGAAATCTTGTCATTAAGCATTTGTATTTACTTTACATATAACTTGCACTTTGCAATTTTGCTTCTGTAAAATTCACCTCCAAGCATAAGCTTGGTTGATAGACTTTTAGGAAATCTTCCTCAACTTTCATTCAATTTCCCAAGATTTGAGTTTGGAGGAAAAGTAAAATGCATGGCCTCATAGTTCTCTTGCATGGCCAAGTCTCTTGTAGGAACGAAGGCATGTAGGTTTCCTTGAAAAATTAGGTGGATATCGTTAATGAAGCCTTAGCTTCTTCACTCTAGCCTTCTTGCAATCACCTCGAGTCCTTACTAAGTTAGAGGAATTGGTAGGAAGTAACACCCTAAAATAGGCATTAATAAAATTAACCAAGACCACTTTATTTCACACACTCGCCTACAACTTTGGTTCACCTTGTATGTAATTGATTATCATTTGATCTCTTTCTCGAATACATACAAGTTGGATTGTGAACATCTACATTTACTTGCAAGCATTTCACTTTATGTTCTTGTATTCGTTTATTTCATTTACAAGCTCATATTTAGTTCCCTTTGTTGTCATTATATCATATTTGAGCAATTTCACTTTCAATTACAAGCTTTGATCACTTGCAAGCTATATTTCTATTTAGTTGCTCATCTCTCAAAGTTGTATATAATGTTTTGCTATTGTGGTTTTGTCTTGATTCACTAACATTGTTTTGCAGTTTTCCCTTCATTGCAACTTGTTGTATCTTTTAAGTTACATTTTATTGCAAGCATCGTGATTTCATTTTGAGCATATATATTTCTTGCAAGTATATTATTATTGGCATTGGTCTTCTTACAATTTTCCTTGTAGGATATCTTGTTGAAATCTATTTGATTTATTTACATCTCATAAATATTTGTACTTGCTAAACGATTTCATTTCAAGTTATATTTCAAGTTATTTGAATGGTGAATACTTAGTTGGTTTACTAACTATCTCCTAGAACTTTTTAACAAGCCTACCTTAGAAATCTTGCTTATGGTCTACCTGATGCAGGTGCATTAGAGATTCCAAGTCATCAAACTTTTTGGAGACAACTCCAAACCGGGTTTCAACATGGAAAAATAATTTTATTTCCTTATTGTAAATAATTTTAATTTATTTTTTTCTTTCTAAAACAACTATGGATAGACATAAGACATAATAGATAAGATTTTAGTCTGAGAATTTTCCTTTTATGGCATGGGAGATTTAGGTGATAAACTATGGTAGATTTAGGGAAAAATCGTGGAATGATTTTAGGCTTTTATGAAAAAATCTACTTTGCTCCAAAACAATTTTATTTATTCTTTTAAGTTTATGGGATGAGAAGAGGCCAAGAAAATATATAATGAGGCCATAGTGAGAACGCGAATACTTGGATATGTGCATGTATAGTTTCTTAACGAGAAGACTTTTTCATTGTGTACTTGTCTCAGTGTTATGGCGTGTGACTACATGGCTTGAAGAAAGGTCAAAATATATATTTGAATGAAATGTGTCTCTGTAAATTTTGCTTAGGCTGTTGCATTTTAAGCAATCAAAGAATAAGATAAGTGCCAATTTATTCTGTTGAAATCGTCTTCAATAAAGACCACATTGACCGACATATATTTGTGCATCTCCTCAAGAGCGAGCTAATTGTTTGTTATGGATTTGTGTTCATCCTCATGAGTGCGTAAATTGCTCAATGCATATTTGATTGGCTTCTTGTAGTGCGTTTGAGAGTTACTTTTAATAATTTATGCAATAGTGCTTTATTTGATCCCGTGGAACTTATCCTTTGTACGATGGCCAAAGAAACCTCTGAAGCAGATAGAAATGAATGTGGGATAGTGCGTTGAACCATTGAATCACATTTGAATCAAAGGCGTGGTTGGAGAATTGGTCACAATTATCAAGAGTTGTTTCTGAATATGCTAATTCATGATAAGTGATAGATTTAGATAAATGCATGGAGCGATATCTGCCAAATATATCTGTGAAGATAAGATATGCACATTGAATTTGTATTGCTCATTTCTTTCTTGGATGGTTGTGTTGAAGATGTCTTTACTGTGAGAAGCCCACATTATAAAAGCTATTATTGTTTTGCATTGAAGGTGATGTTTTTATTTTACCTTGAAGGATCAGGCATCAATTGAATTTGTAATGTGAATGCACACAAAATTAGTAGTACTGGTGAAGGGAAATTAATGTCAGGGGTATTTTGGGCTGCATCACTACCCCCCTTGGCTTAGCTAGGAGAGAGCCTAGACAAAGAGAGTTGGGATTAGGTGACAACCCCTTCTCTGAGTGTTGCCACAAAGAACACACCTTGTGGGGTTGAGGATTTTTCCCACAAGTCTTGGGTGTCCAATTTGTGAAGGGAACATCTTTTGGTGTCGTGACTCGTTGCCAGTGATAAGTCCTCTTTGATTCATAATACAACTAACTTTCGGTTTGCATTTTGGATTTTTGGAGTTAGATTCTTGTTCAAGTGGTGACTCCACTTGGTTCATTTCTGCAAGAATTTCTACTAGGAAGAATCCAATTAGCTTGGTTAGCCCCACTCTTAATCCTGAAAAGCTTTTTAGAGTGAGATTAAATAGGCTGTCTTCTCGTAGACTTGTTGCTAATTTTGGGCAAGAGGCTATTTCTATTATTACATGTCATGACTCCTCGTCCATCAATGCAACTTCCCAAAACATTGTAGATCTCCTATTGCAGTCAATCAAAGATGTTGGTCTTAATAATGTGGTTCAAGTGATCACAGATGATGTAGCAAATTGTAAGGCAGCAGGAAAAGTTATTGGGCGTACTCATCCACACATCTTTTGTTCTGGGTGCTTGGTGCACACATTAAACCTTTTGATGCATGATATTGTGAAGCATAAAGAATGTGGGTGGACTAATGAGCTTTACAAGAGAGGGAAGCAACTCATTAAATTTATCACAGGGCATACAAGGGTAAACTACTTCTATGGCGGTTACTCCAAGTTGCAATTGCTTAAACTTGCAAAAACAAAATTTGCAAGTTATTACCTCACCTTTAGGAAGCTAGTGAAGGTGAGACAAGCTTTAACTAATATGGTGACCTCTGAATCATGGGCAGAAATTAACACTGATAGAGATGGTGCTAATGTAGCCAAAGGCACTATTCTTGACATGTTCTTTTGGTTACAGGTTAAATATGTTTGGCAATTCAACAAACCAATTTATTATATGATCAACTTTGCAAATTCAGATCGGCCAATAATTGGGGAGGTGTATGAGCAAATGGATAGCATGTTGGGGCAGATTAAAGACATTGCCGAGCCTAGAGATATCACCTTGTACAATTATATTCATGCAGAGGTGGAAAAGTGACGGGATATGCTAAATGTTCCATTGCATGCATTAGCATATGTTTTGACACCTAAATACTATCATCCATCATGGCTTTCAACACCAACACCGGGTGGGGGGGGAGGTAGGAGAAAACCACACCTAGATCTAGATGTTCTATCTAGTTATATGAATGCATTGGATAAATTAGTCCCTAATGAGGAGGAGGCTTCCATGGTACATAAACAATTGAGCAACTATACACTTAGCACTGGTCCATTTGGGAGCATGCATGCAATTAGAGATCGAGAGACTTTTTCTTCTCTTGAGTGGTGGAACATGCATGGAGGTGCTACTCCACTTCTACAGACCTTGGCATTGCGGGTGCTATCACAGGTGGTAAACATTTCTTCTGCAGAGAGGTGTTGGAGCTCTTATTATTTCATCCACAGTGTTAAAAAGAACATGTTGAGTTTAGAATGGGCAGAGAGATTGGTTTCTGTTCATTACAACTTGTGATTGTTGTCCCATCACTGTGATGATGCAAACACTAATAAAGACCTTAAGGTTTGGGACAGGAATCCAGAGGAGCCCAATTTGGAGGATGGAGTGTTGTGATTAGAGCAATTGGAGGATGCTCTTATCCAAGATGATGATGATCGAGTTGAGATGCCACCCCCATCTGGTGCCTTGGTTCCCAGGTTCCATAGTTCAACACCAATAGCAGGGGCTTTGTTTTCATCAGTTTCAGTGCCACAACTTCCACAACCACCATATTCTTCATTGCCACCACGTGGAGGGCCACCACCATCATCCATGTACTCTTCGTGGTGGAAGGAGGAGAGATTAGTAGATATATTCACAATTTACTACTTTTGTCATAGATTAGACTTGTAGGCTTGTTGTGAATTTGAACTTTTTTGTCTTGGTGGTGGCCAAGTGGCCTACTTTGCAAACATTATTATTTGAATTTTGGACATGACTAATGTTGACAGTTGCTCACTTGCTAGATAATATGCTTTATGTTTTATAATATGCTTAAATATTTTATGTTTTATAATATGCTCAAAAGTTTGATGTATGTTTGTAATTGCTAGAATATAGATGGTTCATGCTCAAATAATTAATCATTGATGTACAATGGAATCATGGATGCCATATCTATCTTGATTTATGTAAAAATATGCATGTTTTTATGTCTTCTACAACTAATTTGGTATTTGGAATGTTTGTTTTGAATATAAATGCAAAAAAAACGTATATATATATATATATATATATATATATATATATATATATATAGTAGACGCTTTGCTTCCTAGATTTTTGGAAAATGATGCTTCCGCATCCCTGCTTCCAAAAAATATCTCCGCTTCATCCCTGATTCATGCAACGTTGTTTTGTCCTCCTACTCTAAATGTCACTTTCAGTCATCCTGCAGAGATGAAATTAACTGAAACAAGGGGAAGAATGGCTAAAATTGCAGTTTAAGGCAGTTTTATAGAGAAAAGCTGAGCCCAGTCGATTTGTACTTGAGTCAAAGTCAGTTATCCTGAGTCAAACCTGTTCAGCCCAAGTCAAACTTAGCCTGATTAGGGAAAAAGCTTTTGGCAACTGATTTGATCCAGAATCACAATTCCTGAGTTAACTTGCTGATTCATTTACTTTGGAGCAATGAGTGAAAAGTAAAAATAGTATACATAAGAGGTCAATAGAGTCATTCTTACACACATTGATTTATGATAATTCTACTTTAATGTATGGGGTTACTTGGCTTCTGCTACTATCCAAAGTGTTGTTGTGTAACTCACCATTATTATACTTTTGGGAGCTGTGTTCGATGCCCATATTTGGTCTACATTGTGTGTATGCAGGTACATTAGGCATTATTTTAATTTATGTTCTTTACAGTTTTCAACATGCTGTTGTTGTAAATATTTGGATTTGAATCTTGGTGCTTGATTGCTTTTGCTTCATTTTAGAATTGATATGAAGGTGGGGGGCTCTTCTATACATTGCTTCTGCCTCAAAAGCAGTTTATTTGTCTTTTAGACTTAATTCAAGGAATATTAAAATAATCTGAAATGCTTTTTGTTTTTCTCGTTTGTGCCCAATGTAATTTTACTTTGACTCGTTGCAGCAATGTCTTGGATGTTGAACTTTCTAAATATGTTGAGGAAGCTTATCCAAAAGGACAGTGTTCAGTTTATTGCACAGCTGGAAAAGATGTCGAAGAAGAAGGGTCCAACTTTGAACTTACAGCTGTGATATCTGTTGCTAAATATAGCCCCCAAAATTTCTGGTATGTTTAATTGAAATGGATTGACTGATGTTTTGGGTCATTTTGTGTATAGTGTATAGGCTATATAGTTCACAATGACGTGCATCTTATAGATTTTTGTTTAGAAGTTATTCTCTCTTACCAACAGAATGTTTGTGGCCCTTTTTTATTTAACAAGGTTGTTTGTTTGGGGGGGATTTAAAAACTATTTTCATGATCACTTAAACATTTTTACTTTTATGCAAGGTGATGAAGTGAAGGCCTATAGAAAAATTCATCTTGTGCCCTGATTTCCAGCTACTAAGCAATCAAACATTGAGCAAAATGTAGACACTCTTTTTTGCAAAGATTACAATCGATGCTATTGCTGCAACCTAGTTTGTTTACTAATGCCAAGTTTTTGTGTATATTAAGGGGCAATGAAGTAGACTGCAACACAAAAACATCACAGATTTTATCATAAATCCTTTCAATGGTTTTTGAATCAGTGTTTTGCATGTACATTTCACATGTTGTTTTTCTGATGGGATTTACATGTTACAGTATTCAGAGAGAGAGAGAGAGAGAGAGAGAGAGAGAGAGATTAAAAGTATTCACGAGGTCAATTGGCCTATGGGATGGAACAGTTACATCTCATGCCACATTTCATTTACAATGAAAGAAGATAAGAAAGAAGTGTGAAGAAGAGATAATATCCTAGAAATGGATATAGAGAAGTGTCATGTTACTCATGGTTTTAATCCCCAAAGGCACTCAACTACTCCAATTCGGGTAGCTCTTAGCAATTTATCTCTGGTGCACATTATCCTTGCTGCTCTCTTTTTATGTCCTCTATGTATTTCTTTTGGAATGCCTCGTCCCAGTTATTGTTTTCTAATGTCGTCGCTTTCACGTTGTGGTTTTATGCACTGCAATTGAGTAAAAAGTGTTATTCAATCTCTACCTTCCCTTTTCCACATACCTGGCAAGCTATATCTAATTTGTAATCACTCAGTGTATGGCCAAGTCAATTCACTAGTATGGGTGCTATTAACATTTTTAATGCAGAAGTTAGACATTTTTTACTGTGCTTGTTTATTTAACCTTGCTGTGGTCTATTTTGAATAAATTATTGTTGTGTACTGGTCTTAATGCCATGCAATAGCTATTGTCAGATTTTGCTGTGTATTCTAGACAGTAAATACAAACAACAAACTCATACAATCACATATCATAGAACACAGAGTATTTTACCTTGGAAATCCAAATGGGAAAACCAACATCGAAGAGGAGGCTTGGTTGACTCCAAAGAATCTTAAAAAATAGTAGGTCACAAATTGGGCTCATCTAGAGCTATGCTATTCATAAGCAAATGACTCAAGGCAAAAGGAAAAGGTAACACCCTTAATCTACTCTTGAGACACTTAGCTAGGCAAACATTGGTGTACAACATATATTCTTATTTTCTCTAGATTATGACCGAGTGATCAACAATGGATTCCTGTTATTTGGAAGGAAGACTCACCATCCAAACTGTAGGTGATCTATTGTTGTAGACACAACAACAAGCTTGTCCTTCTTCTGCTATGGAATCTTTACCCTGGAAAATTACAAAGGCTGGGATGACTTGCCTCCCTTTACATGAATGCTAGATTTTCTTGACAGTCAATCAAAAAGTTGTCTCCTTCACTGCTGCAGTGCAGGAAGGTTCAAACTTGGCCTTCAATGCTTGAACAAACCCATTATCTGTGATACTGTAATATACAATGATAAACAAAGCAAACATAGACATAAAACGACGAAAATCAAACACGTGAATCAGTCCATGAAATTTCATCAAAATCTGCTCTGCTGAGCCATTTTATTATAATAAGAAGAGGGTACAATGAAGTGCTGGAAAGAGTGCACCTAGGTTTGCTCAAGGAAAGCTAGCTAAGCCCAAATGAACAATAAGAAGTCCCTCTCAAATGTGTTGCTGCTCTCTCCTGGCTTTGCACTGAAACTGCCCAAAAATATGCTGCTGGCTGTGAAGAACTGCTGCTAGGGCCTCCTTCGGTGGTAAATTTTTTTTGGGAAATAAACCCTGGGCTCTCCACCAAAACCCAGAAAAACTCACGAAGGAATTGGCCAAATGTTGACCTCAGAATTTCGGCCCAACTTTCCCCTAGCTCCTCTAGTCGCTGGCTGACTTGGGACCCCTGTTTGACCCCACAAATCTGCCCAGAAAATTTTGCCAAATTATTTCTGAGGTCCTTGTCAAAAACCTAGAATGCTTGGCCCTCCTCCACAAGCAGAAGATGTAACCTATAGCAAATGCTGTGTTTGCTCCTCCAAAATGCAGGAAAAGGCCCTAAAACAGCTCCCCAGTCTCCACCTCAAGTTTTAGCCCTAAACTCCCTTCACTCCTCAACTCCCAAGTGTGTCACCTCCAAGCACTGTGCAATCCCTGCACTGATGCTAGTGTCTCCCCCACACAAATTCGCACTCCCACTGCTGGAACAATCGGAAAATGATGGAACTCCCTCCTTGGGCTGGCACTCGAAGTCCACTGAGGCAAGGGTTGAGATCTCCGCTCAGAGACACTCGTGCGCTAAACAACATTTGCAGACTTGGCTTCCGCTCAAGCATGCTATGTCAAAGACAAGTTTCTGAATAGATGAATGAACCAAAATGAGTGCCTCTTGCTCTATTTATAATTCGTGGCGCCTTCTCTCCTTGTGGTCCCCACTCACTCTTTCTCTCATAATTCGCACTCCCTTCCCTTTCCTCCCTCTTCCAAGAGTGCGAGTTCCTTGCTTGGGTCGAATTTCTCTTTCTTGTGGTCCCCACTTTCCACTAGAGCCATAATATTCCCTTTTCCTCTTAAGTCCCGGTGGCGGAATTGTGTCCTCTCCCCAAACTCATCTCTAATGCTGAAAATCAAAATTGAGGATATTACAAATCCTAGTATTCAAGCTCTTTGATAGCTTGAGTTGGCTTTCTATGCTGATGGCTACTCGCTGAGATAATTGAGACCAGTGAGAATGCACGAAGAGCATGTCTGCTTCTCTCCCTTTCCTCTCAATTTATGATGCCACTTCTAGTCTTCTTCTCTGCTTAAAGTCACATGAACCTTGCTCACTCACACTGTGGAATCCATTCCCTATCTATCGTCTCGACTTTTATCTCCTCTTAGTTAATTTGAAGGTCAAAGGACTCAAGAATTCATTATGGAAAACAACCTGTCTTCTTGGTGACTCGTATCGCTGTCCACTAATACTTTGAAGGCAAACGGTCTCCAAAACCCATCATAGTGCCTTTCCTAGGAATCTGGTTCTTTCTATGCAGGGAATGACCTTTTAGGCCTTGTTACCTCCCAGGTTCTCACTTAGTGCAAAAGTCACCTAAGCACAAGTATGAGACCCCAAGGGAAACTTAGGATAGCCACTAATATCATCTCAGTGGCTTTGCCTTTCTCACTAAGGATGGATCTAGTCAATGGGGCCCAAGTGCGACCACCGTATCTTTGCACACTGCTGGCCTGTCATGTAGTTACGTAGGTAACCCTCCAGCCATTTGTTGACTATCTCCATCTGCCCATCAGTCTGTGGGTGATAACTGGTGCTCAAAATGAGCTTTGTGTCCACTAGTCGAAATAGCTCTTGCCAAAATCCTCCCATGAATCTATTGTCCCAATCACTAACAATGGTCTTCTTGAGACCATGAAGTCGAAATACCTCCCTGAAAAACAATTCGGTTGCCTGTGAGGCCGAGGACTGGGCTGAGATGGCGAAAAAGTGTGCAAACTTTGTCAATTGGTCTACCACCATGTATATGTAGTCCTTGCCCTGCACTATGGGTAACCCGGTGATAAAATCCATCGACAGACTCTCCTATTTCCCTTCAGGAATAAGAAGACGCTGTAGTAACCCAACAGGGTGTGTGTGCTCACCCTTGTTTCTTTGGCACATGTCACACTCTCGGACATGCCTCAGAACATCATCTTTAAGGCCCTTCCATTCAAAGCGCTCCCTGATGGTTTTGTATGTCTTGGAAAACTCCTGATGCCCTAATAATGGTGAGTCACGGGCTTCTTGCATGATCCCGGATCATACCGGATGAGCTGGGTACTAAATAAATCTGGTCCCGGAAGTAAATCACCTCATTCATCACCCTTTATTGGTCATCCACCACTGCACTGTCAAGGACTTCACATGCAAAACGGTCCTTGGAATCTCCACCAGCAACTGTGCCCTCTAATCTGGTGCAATGCTCATCAATGAAAGGGTAGGTGGCCTCCTGGACAATGAATCAATGACCACGTTGTGTTTCCCTTTGACATACTCAATGTCAAATTCGTATGCCTGGAGCTTCCTCACCCACTTTTGTTTCATCTCCTGCAACTGCTTTTGTTCCAAGAAGAATTTGAGACTCTTGTGATCTATTTTGACCCGAAACCTGTTTCCCACCAAGTATTGCCTGAACTTGGCTAGCGCATGCATGATGGCTTGCATCTCCTTGTCATAAATAGAGTACAATCTCTCGTGGGGCAGTAGCTTCCAACTCTCGAAAGCCATCGAGTGTCCCCCCTGCATCAAAACTGCCCCTACACCCTCCCCTGATGCATCACACTCAAGCTGCTAATTTTAGATAACAATGGTATGTTCTATGCTTTAGAGCAATTTACTTCGTTTTTTCGTATTAGCCTAATATCAATTTCCAGATTAGCAATGACATTAACATTGATAGTAAATGCAAATAAAATATAAACAATAAGTAGAAGACAAGCCAAGACAAGAGGACGCAATATTTGGCGGATGCCAGAAAAAAACCCCAATGCAGGGAAAACCCTTTGATCAAATCTTCTTATTATTCTTCAAAAGTTCAGTAGAGAGAGAGAGAGTACATCATATGTAATGTTCCAAACTAGGGAAAATAGTGCTATGCAAAGCGGACAATAAAAATAACACCATAAACTTAAATTAGGCAATCAGACCACAAAAATGGCAACGAAACTGCGTTGTCTACTCATTTTATTAAATGGGAAGAGGTGTACAACATGGTGCTGGAATGTGTGCACCTGGGCTTGCTCTAGGTAAGGTAGAAAAAACCCAAAATGAACAATGTAACACCCTCCTCAAATCTGCTGGTAATTCGGCCAAAGAGTTGCGCCGCAACTACTTAGAAAGGTATTGCTGCTTCAAATGATTTGATGTTAGAGCCTTCCTTGTTGCTCAGAAAATTCTGGGGAATTAATCCTAGCCTCTATGCAAGAAACCCAGAATAAACCACGAAGGAATTGGCCAAATGTTGACCTCAGAATTTTGGCCCAAATTCCCCTTAGCTCCTCTAGCTATTGGCTGAGTTGGGACCCCTGTTTGACCCCTCAAATTTGCCCAGAAAATTCTATAAAATTAGGAGTATGATCGCTGCCCAAAACCCAAAAAACCTAGAAAGGGTTTCCCTTGGTTCCAACCTTGCAAAAATTGACCCTTCATAGCTTAGCTCTCTTCTAATTTCGAATTTTGTTGCTGTGACTGATCTTATCAATATCTACTTTCCCAACTCCAGCTATCCTCCTCAAATGGCCCTCCAAATGATCTCTTAGCACCCTAGTTCCAAACTCCCCCGAATGATGCTACCCAAAGTGTCTCACTCCAATGACTACACAGTCATGGAGGAGATGATGCAGTCCTGCGTGTTATGAAATGAGAGGTGCATGTAGGATGGCCCTCTTGTCTGTAGTCGCCCTCTATACTCTTGAAAATGATGAAAGAATTCTCCTGTCTCCCTAACTTCCTGGAGTGCCTCACTTTGTGACTACGCAATCCCCCCACTGTTGTAACTCCCCCTGTTGTTGGTACTCGACTTACAACTGCTATAAGTCGTCCCCCTGCTGCTGCTACGAACTGAGATGAAGAACTCCCTCCTGGGGTTGGCACTCGAAGTCCACCGAAACAAGGGTTGAGATTTTCGCTCGAGGACACTCGTGTGCTAAACAACACAGTAACCTAGTTAAGCAACTCGAGCAACTAAGATTGAGTTCAATATGTCAAAAGATAAGATCACGAAATGAGGAGAGTTGCCTTCCTTATATAGATTTCGTGGAGCACTTTTCCCTCCATCGTGGTTCCCTGACCTAACCATCGATTTCCCCTCCATGTAATTCGAACTAGGGAATGCGTATTCCCCTAGTATGGGTGGCCCCCACGTATACTTAACCACGTCAAAATAACTTCTAATAAGTCTAGCCTCGTAATAAAATCGAATGGGCCCCCATCACCTCCAAAATTGGCCCCAAAATGTAGAAATTAATACTGCCTTAAAATAATTTAGGAAGGGACATGACAATCCTCCCCTCCCAAGTGTTGCTTGTCTCCAAGCAACTTCAGTGCTGGACGCTCAAGTATGTGCTTGCCCTCCCAAGTAGCATTCTCAACCGACAAGCTCCTCTAATGCACCAAAAATCACTTGTCCTCAAGCAATCCTTGAATGAGCATCCTCTCTAACTGTTGCTCCCCACTGTCACTACAACATGTGCCAGGGCCTTAGATGTGCCATTGAATCGTCCCTAACCTCAGCACTGTCCTGATATGAAAGAACCCTTGAATACCAGGATCCTAGGCCATCCTGTCCAACATGATGCTCCCCTCGCTCCAATCATTATCTTCCCTGATGCAAGTACTAGAAGTCCCCTGTTCCGTCAGTGACTCGCTAAAGCCCAATGGAAGATCTGTATGATCTCCCCCTGCAGTAGCCGACGAATCCCTAAAGGTTATTGAGCTGTGAAGAGCTGTGATGACCCAGTTCCCTGCTAGTCCCAAAGTGGTGCCACCATGATAACGCTATGCTTCTCTGGCTATGTCATACTCCCCATCGTGCTCAAACAATATCCTCCTCTCCTGGAACTTGATGGTGGAATACTAAAAGAGGGGAGACACATCCTGCCTGGGCATCTCCATGGTGCCAAGGCCTACCCATCCAAATCTAACTCCAAACCTGTGCAGCAATAGAGAATGTCTGCCTCCGCATATGATGAAACCCTCTGTGAACCCCCATGTGTCATCCCAAGAGCGAACTATATCACTCTTTGCCACGACTCCACTCATCACGAGTGATCTATCGATCAACTGAATCCTTGCATCCCATAGCCAAACCTGCTGCGGCATAGCCTTGACAATCGATGGAATCCCTCTGGCCCTCATCTCCAGTCCCTGCATGCCACCCATATATAGGTTCCATACATCATGAACTAATCTGAGGCATGCTAAACTATCCAGTGCTTGCCACTGTGTAGTACTAATGACCACTGGAAACCACGCGTACCAAATAGCTATCCCCTGAATGCAACCAATAGATGGGTATGTGATACGCTCAATCGACTTAGTGTATGCAGATCCATCCTGCTCCTGCCAACCATCGCCACTGGTTCGTCTACCTGCCCCCTGGAGAATGTGTTGATACAATGTCGGGAACCCGAATACATACTAGACAACTATCTCAGTCGTACATGGTATCCTCTGCTCATGCATGGTCCAAACATTCCTTGTGGAAAGAGTGAAACATGTCTCTCCTGTGACCAGCGCCCCAGGCATAGGATTAGTGATGAATGATATGCCATCCCTATTGGTGATCACCTCATCCCTCGACCTGTGGCTGTCAACTTGCGCATCGACTCGATGCCCTCGTTGAGAAGTCTCACCTCTATCGCACCAAGTGTCATTCAAATATCTTGGGTGAGCTCCCTGTCCCTTGCTGCGCGTGCCCAGAGTGTCAAAGGACAACAACTAGATCGCCCGTTCTTGTATGTGATGTAGAAGAGAGTTAGGTATGTGAGTCCCCGCGGATACCATCAAGTATTTCTCATCTATGTCCCCATCGATCCTGGGTGAACTACACCCAAAGGTATACCCCGTATCTCCGTCCATGAGTGTCCCTGGAGGCAACACTCCAAGACCTTGTTGTGCAGTGCCATATGCTTCTGCATACCACCGATCATCCCAGTACTCCTGGACATGCCACTATACACCGCGACCTACCCATGTACACTGCTGGATACCCTTGGCTGCAGCTATGCCATCTCGTACCATCCTGCTTCCTACCTGTGTCATTGCCCCTGTCACTCCCCGCATGTAATCAATGGGACGTGAGGCACTCCCACTCCGCAACGCAGTCCAACACACTACAACACACCACCATGCATCCACCATGCATCTCCATGCCCATCTGTAGACCATGACTCAATGCTAGATGCTCCCACACATCCTTGGATGTGATGGCCTACAGTTATGTCTCTATGTGTCAGGCCACACCTGATCTCTCTCATCACCTCCACCATCGCATCATTATCCTCGGCGATGAATGGATCTTCCCTCCAAATTCCCCTGAGGGATCTGAGAAGTGACTCTCCCTATGTGTCAATAGTGATACCACCACTACTCCGCTACTCTGCGTCCTCTATGCCCCACACAAAAGTGAAGAGCCCCCAGCTCCATGCAAGGCATCGTCTGGTGGCCTGTCAATGACAGCGCCTCCGACAAACTCTTGCCAGAGTATGCTGATCACCTAGTGATCCCGTGTACAAATGCCATACCAGGAAAACCAAAAGAGTCTGTCCATAAACTGGTCGACCACTGGTGTTGACCGAGACTCCCCTAGCGAATGTGCACACTCAACTGCTAGGTCAACTGCACTATCTCGATTGTGGTCAATCAGCATACGTGGGAAATGATAGGTGGTCCCACCCGGAACCCAATGCCAGTCTGCGTTGTCGGTATCCACAGTGATTGGAAGCTCTTGGTGAGCTACACCCAGGTCCACCACCATCTCCATAACCCACTCCATAGGGTGCCAAATCAAAATCTCTCACCATCCAACCCCAAAAGAGGGATCAAATGCACGAACTCCCGCACATAGAACAACCCCAACATGCGGGTGTTGCACCCTGTGCAACTCAGGTCGCCTCATCTAGCTACCTTGGTCAACACATGAAATCTGACTAGGTTGCTCTGTCTCTCCTTGTCCAATGGGTAAAGGTAACCTCACAATGTTGCCAACCCCATCTATGTATGCTTGAAGAGGGCTTCTCTCACGCCCCAACGTGAACTCTAGTTGCACCAGTAGGAAATCCAACCGCTCCCCAATGTGAATCAATTTGGCTGTGGACTTGGCACAAACCACTCTCATGCCCTCCAGCTCCTTGTTTTGTTGCAGAATAACCTCTCGTACTGATATGACCTTCCTCTTCAATGCTAGGAGGTCGGCTTGAAACTGATGGAACTGTCATGGGCATCTAAAAATTGGTCACAACTCTAGATACCTCAGCAACTATTGACATCTCATCCATGGGTGGCACCTCCTCAACAAATGTCTCTGTGTGTGTAGGCTCTATCCTTTCCACCAAGGTGTCAATTGTGGCTATCAAAGAGGTCTCTAATAAAGGTTACTCCTGCGCCACACTAGTTATATTGATGTGCTCCTCACCATCTTGTGGGCTCTCAACATCATGCTTAACCTCCTCCTCAGGCTCCTGATATCTAAAGTTAGGTCTCCACCAGCAAAAGCGTCCCCTGGTCTCACCCTCTAACTGTCTCTATCTTGCCTGCTCCTTCTCAGGAGATCTGGTGCCCTGATCTGGTCGACTTCCCCCACATGATGTAGATGGTTGCACCCCCACGACTTGCTCACCTTTAACATCTCTATTGTGAGGGTGAGGATTGGTTTGGTTTGTCACCCTCTTCAATTGGGCCAATTTCTCATCGTCCCAATGAATTCTACCTCAGAATTTCTGCATACTGGGTTTCCCTTGAGCCATGGGTTTGTCTTCGGTTTCCCCTGACACCGTGGACTCATACTCAAAGCTTCCATGATCTTCTAGCTAGTTTCCCACAGATGGGCCAAGATCATGCTATGATACCACTGTAATGTTCCAAACTAGAAAAAATAGTGCTATGCAAAGTGGACAATAGAAATAACACCATAAACTTAAATCAGACCATCAGACCACAAAATTGGCAACCAAACTGTGCTGTCTACTCATTTTATTAAATAGGAAGAGGTGTACAACAAGGTGCTGGAATGTGTGCACCTATGCTTGCTCTATGCAAGCTAGCAAAAACCCAAAATGAACAATGGAACACCCTCCTCAAATCTGCTGGTAATCCAGCCCAAGAGTTGTCCTGTTACTCCCTAGAAAGGTGCTGCTGCCTGAGATGGTTTGCTGTTAGAGCCTTCCCCGTTGCTCAAAAAATTCTGGGAAATTAATCCCAGCCTCTACGCAAGAAACCCATAATAACCCATGAAGGAATTGGCCAAATGTTGACGTCAGAATTTTGGCCCAAATTCCCCTTAGCTCCTCTAGTTGCTGGCTGAGTTGGGACCCTTGTTTGACCCCTCAAACCTGCCCAGAAAAATTCTATAAAATTAGGAGTGTGATGCTCACCCAAAACTCAGAAGAAACTAGAAAGGGTTTCCCTTGGTTCCAACCTTCAAAAATTGACCCTTCACAGCTTAGCCCTCCTCCAATTTCGAATTTTGTTGTTGTGATTGATCTTGTCAATCTCTGCTCACCCAACTCCAATAGTCCTCCTCAAATGGCCCTCCAAATGATCTCCCGACACCCCAACTCCAAACTCCTCCGGATGGTGTTGCCCCAAAGAGTCTCACTCTAATGATTACGTAATCATGGAGGAGATGATGCAGTCCTGCATGTTATGAAATGAGAGCTGCGTGTAGGATGACCCTTTTATCTGTAGCTGCCCTCTATACTCCTGAAAATGATGAAAGGATTGTCATGTCTCCCCAACTTCCTGGAGTGCCTCACTTTGTGACTGCGCAATCCCCGCGCTGCTATAACTACCCTTGCTACTGGTACTCGACTTACAGCTGCTGTAAGTCGTCTCCCTACTATTGCTATGAACTGAGATGAATAAAACTCCCTTGTAGGGCTGGCACTCGAAGTGCACTGAAGCAAGGGTTGAGATCTCCACTTGGAGACACTCGTGTGCTAAACAACACAGTAACTTGGCTAAGCAGCTCGAGCAACTAAGATTGAGTTCAATATGTCAAAAGATAAGATCCCCAAATGCGGAGAGTTGCCTTCCTTATATAGATTTCGTGGAGCTCTTTTCCCTCCATCATTGGTCCCTCACCTAACCATCGATTTCCCCTCCATGCAATTCGAATTAGGGAATGTATATTCCCCTAGTATGGGTGGCCCCCACATATGCTTAACCACGTCAAAATAACTTCTGCTAAGTCTAGCCTCCTAAAAAAATTGAATGGGCCCCCATCACCTCCAAAATTGGCCCCAAAATGTACAAATTAATACTGCTCCAAAATAATTTAGGAAGGGACATGACATCATACAAAATTTACTTGCCCAATCACTGTAGAACAGTCCAATCAAACTGCAGCCAATATGATGCCCTAACCAGAAAGTCAACGCTGGTCAAACTAACAAAAAGTCTCCTCCAAAGATAGTCCAAACTAGCCCAAAACAGTCCTAAAATTCTTAGTCAAAGTCAGTCAACACTGCGGTCAAAGTTGCTGCAGTCAACATTGGTCAACCTACATAGAAAATCTCAGTATCTGTGCCAGAATATGTGGCTTGCCCAAACAGAGATTCTCCCACAAAAATAGCAGTGAAATGAAGTCAAACAATTCCCGGTCAACACTGGTCAAAGCTAGCTGCAACTCGGTCAACACGGAGAACATAAATGCCCAGTCAAACCTTCGCACGTGTGGAGAAGAACAAGTTGCTTGTGATTTGTACAACCCAATCAAATGAAGAGAGAGAATGGAATGTTGAGTTGTGAATATCCAAATGAGGAAAATGCCTCTTCTATTTATACACAACATTGAGGGGGAAGAGACACATCTGTTGGGCTTCATGAGTGTACATTAGACTTCTGTCCGACCTTGACAATTTGTCCATACAAGAAATAAATTCATAATTCCATTTCTACTTGTCAGAATGAGATGATCTTTAGTTCAATCCCGCACCTTTCGAAAAGAGGAATCCAATAAAAATATCATCTCCATCATATGAGCTGTCCAAGGTGGAGTTTGGCCGTAGTTGCCAATTTTAACACTTCCTCTCAACTAGGGAGAACTCCA
This sequence comes from Pinus tabuliformis, assembly GCA_031772625.1. Classification (NCBI taxonomy): domain Eukaryota; kingdom Viridiplantae; phylum Streptophyta; class Pinopsida; order Pinales; family Pinaceae; genus Pinus; species Pinus tabuliformis. The sequence continues at coordinate 1,156,270,710 of CM062818.1, read as the reverse complement.
CTTGCCAAACCATCTATCAATCTTTACCATTTCTATCATCCTTGCTCTGCTCTGCAGAACCATGAAGAAATAATGAAGAAGAAATGATCGAGAGTGTATCATACCACTCTCCACTGACTCGAAGTCAATCTCCATTGTTTCCAGATCAATATCAAACATCCTAGCATAGGGAGTACGGTAGTACATGATGCGTCCATAGGTAGTACTATGGTCCCTATCCTCATTTCCCAACTTATTGGCCAGATGAGAGGGACTTCCCATGAATCTCGGACTGCATGGGTAGGATGTATCAGCAAGAGAAGGTTAACCACTGATCCTGCTCATATGCCATAGGAGAAGGTGAACCACTCATCCTATGCATATATCAACCATCATGGGGTATCACAGGGGAAGGTGAACCACTCACTCTGTACAAAGCGCATCACTAGGGGAAGGTGAACCACTCACCCTATGGTCGCTCATAGCTCCCAGAAGTACCCCAAGCCCCCCCGGAGCTTCCAGATCTCCATATCCAACTCAAATGAGACCCTCATAAGAGGGTCTTTCCACGACTCCCAATCGTCCATAGAAGGTTAAGAATTTGACCTTCCCTAGGGGCTTCATAAGAATATCTGTGACCTGTTCATCAATCCCAATGTGATGGAGCCTTATTGCTCCCAGCTGTACCATATCTCGGATAAAGTGGTACTTGATATCAATATGCTTGGTGCGATCATGAAACACAAGATTCTCAGAAAGACGAATCCCACTTTGGTTGTCACAGTAGATCACGGTGGTATCCAACACATGCCCAAACAACTCACTAAAGAGCTTCCTCAACCAAACAACTTCACAAGAGGCCATACTAGCAACAATATATTCGGCCTCGACGGTGCTCAAAGCAACCGATTTCTGCTTCTTGCTCATCCAGGATATCGAAGCAAAACCTAGTGAGAAGCAACATCCCGATGTGCTCTTATGATCCACCACACTGCCAGCCCAGTCAACATCAGAATAACCATGGAGCCTCAAATTTTCGGTAGTGTATCTCAGTCCATAGGTGATTGTGCCCCGGAGATATCTCAAGAGATTCTTGGCAGCGATCCAATGTATGTGATGAGGCTCGACCATAAATTGACTCAATCTATTCATTGCAAAGCATATGTCCGGACGAGAGTTCACGAAGAACATCAGGGCCCCCACGAGTTGATGATACTTAGAAGGATTTCTCAAATCAGGCCCAACATCACTTCCGCATAACTTCTTGAAGTTAAGTTCCATTAGAGTAGTCATGGACTTGCAATCCACCATCCCAAATCTTTCAAGTAGCTTCACAATGTATTTTCCTTGGGATATCTTGACAAAATATGATGCCACCGTGTCATTCTTTGTCATCTTGATATTATGAAGCTGTCCCCTCAGATTGATGGATTGATTTACGTTATTAATGGTATACAATCCAATGATGACATCATAGATAGCTTTAGCAGTCTTATGTTCAGCAATATAGGGAATCAAATGATCCCTAACAGAATCCAATAAAATGCTTCTTGCCAAAGTATCATCTTCATGAAACTTCTCCTTTCCTGCTTGATCAGATGGTTCAATAACTTTACCTGTGACAATTCCCAAGACTTTGTTCCTTTCAAGAATGATTTCAACCCTTGCCTTCCAAGCCCTGTAGTTAGTGGCTCCTTCAAGCTTGCTTTCAGTCTTCATGAAGGAAGAATTCATGATGAAGATTATTGATCACAATAGAAGACAAAACCCCAAAAACTTTTCAATACCTTCAACTGCCCTTCAAGGGTTCTTCAAGTGCTCTTCAAGATGACCTCTCTACTTTTTTTCTTCACCAAAGCTCTGATACCATGTTGAAATTCTAGTGTAGCTAGGACAATATTTTTTTACAATTAGTAACTACTATTGATGCAACGAGTTCCTTTATATTTTAATCAACAAGTAGCTATACATGAAAAACTTCAACCATTAATTCTTCAACAAGAGCAGTAAATAGAGATCGCAGTAGACAATGAACAATAGACAATAAACACGAGACAGGACACACCAAGATTAGGCTCAGAGCCAGGGCAAACCCACAAGTGGAAAACCCAAAATTCTTTCCTTATGAGAGAGAGATTCTGTCCATCAATAGTACATCAGAATGTTCTAACAAATCCAAATTAGTCAACAATGAAATACCAATCAAAGTCTGCCCATAGAATGAGAGATAATCCACTTCTGTCCAGTGAATGAGGTCTGCACAAATAGGCTGAAACTTAGGCCTGTAGTCACTGAAGTGTGATGCCAAAAATAGCACTGTAGTCACCACAGAAATGTCAACAAACTGTCTGAAAAACTCGGCCCAATAATTGCAGCCAAAACCCTCGGTCAACTTCAGGTCAACATCACATCAAAGGAGCGAAGTTATAGTCAGCAAAATTCAAGGTTCTTCTGAAGTCTTCAGCCTCCAAACATGAACAGAACAGAACTTAATTTGATGCCAAAAACATCCAAGTCAACTGTAGTCAATGAGCCTTGAAAGAGATAGAAATTGTAGCCAAAAAAAGAATCCCTTATCCTCTTCGCACGTGTGGATAAGCTCTGAAGTAGTAGACCAAACTTGTGTCGTGATGATGGACGAAATGAGTGCCGATGAACTTATATATATATGTATGAGTCATGTTTGAACTAATTAGCCCTAATGAGGCTGACATGAAGACCTTCTTAGAGCTGACTTGTAGGTGACCAAAAATTAATTTCTTCTTCATGTTTGCAATGAAAAATGGCGACCTTAGCTACATTATTCTTCAACACTTTAGACATCTCATCCTGCAAATCAATTTAATGAGCTTTTTTCATTTCACTTGTTTTTGAGGAATCTATTCATTATACCTTCCCTAAAGTCCTAATGCCTATCTGAGCTGATAAATAATGCTACTCCTATGCTTTGTTCTTGAAGGCATACCATGGCAATCTGGGCATAAACATCTTATTTTCCAAATCAATTTTAGTAATTCTTTTGAATTTCATATGATTTTGGGGAATCCATTGCTAACTGCTGCTGTTGTAGTGTTCCCTATTTTTGAACAGCCTGTTTAAAGTTTCCTTTGTATGGCTTGGCAAGATTTACTGTAATCGGGGCAGGGTGCTGTTACAAATTTCAAATCATTTATAATACATTCTCTTTTATGATTTGGTGTTTCTTCTGTAGATTCAAACAGTCGTAAGGCCTTACTGAGTATTATGCATCCTTGCAAAAATAGAACTTATTCAAAGAAAAATGCTATTCAGGTTACACCATGAGTGGTGTTAATTCACACAATTTATTATTTTCAGATTAATGGCAATATATAATTGTCACTTTGTTGCAAAATTTCTCAATTTTGTAATGATTATTTTGACTTTTTGTTATTCAGTGAAAGCTCATTGCATTTTGGGAATTTTGAATTGTCATTAATCTCATGGAATGGATATTGAGCATTATCCTGTGTTTTTTCAACTTTGTGCTCTTTCATTTGCAGCAATGGATGCTGGCGTTCAGTTTGGAAAATCGAATTTAAGGATAATTTGCAAACAGTGGAGTTAAGTGGAAAAATCGGGGTATGTATGATAGCCGACTGTGCAGTTTTCAATGCCGGTGAAACCAAAATTGGGAACTGTTTTGCTGTTGGATTACATTTTCCAAGTGTTGTGCTTTTAACATCTTTGAAGCCTATTGAGAAACCAGGTAGTACTAAAGCCCCTGATGACAGTATGATGTTGTTTTGCAATGATTTTTATTGTTTTGTTGCAGGTGATTGCTCATTATTTTGAGGAAGGGAATGTGCAATTGGACACATGTTTTGAATGCAAGGACTCTACTGTATTGCAGGTGCTTCATGAAATTAATTGGTTTGAGTGTAGATTTCATATTCAGATTCCTCTTTTCTTTGGTCTCTAAGAAAGAGTATATATTTTCTGATATGTAAAGGTAGTACATTTAGCTGGTCTTGAACTTTCATTAGATGCTTAATGATCTCGTCATAAACCATTTTCCTTGAGGCAGAATGTATGTTTTACTTATAGGTTGCATTATGGATTAAAACCTTAAAGAAATAATGGAGGAGAAAGGGGCATTTACAGAGGCATGTGGTCATATGTGATTGTTTGACTGATATTTCATGTTCATGTTGTGTAATTCATAGCTGATACTGCAAAAATTGAATATTAGCTTCTCCAACAAAACTATCATATTTATAGCAAATACCTTACATAGCATTAATTGTCAGATTTAGAATATGAAAGGTGTGGGGGCTGTTACTTCTCGGTTTCTCACATGATGTGAAAGTCCCAAACCATATGTGAGAGACCCCAAGGATGTCTTAAATAAGCTACCCACTGTCACCTTGGTAGCCGTATTTTTCTCTTTTTAATCTAGCTCCTCTCTAGCTGAAGGGGAAGTCCCCAAGGTAGTCTAGAATCTAAGTCCAAGATATTCTGAAATAATAAGGGATGAAAGGACTTAGGGAAAACCTGATTCAGGGTTTGATAATGACACAAAGATTTTAGATCTGCACTTCAAATTAATTGGCCTATTTGAAAGGTACAAAACAGCAAGACAATCAAGGCTAAGTATAAAATCCAGTGTAAATAAAAGGTGCAGTCTAACTATTAGAAGTTTTTGCCTTTTTCACCGGAATTGAGTGATACAATTTTTGGCAAGATTGTGAATTTTAGTTGTTTTAAATGTGTTTTTGAATGCGAAACTGTTTTCAGCGCCCTGAAAAACCTTGAGGGCACTCAAATTCTGCAGATTGTACAGCTTAAACTTACGATTCCAAGAGATTCCTGGTGGATTTTGGGCAAAATTGACAAGAAAAGATGCCTGGATGTAATGTCCCCAAATTTTGGATTACTAGGCGAGGTGGTTAGGAGGGTTTTATAGAGTTTGTGTCAGCCTGGTCATAAGTGCAAGATTACTCCATTGGTGGGCCTAGAGGGTTTTAGAGGAGTTTTATGGGTCCGACTGGGATTGCTTACCATATTTCATCATCGAGATCAGTTCCGCACTGTTTGCTCTTGGTTCTGTTGCGTTCCAACGATTTCCATAAAATGGCATTAATAACAGGCATATTTTAACTATTTATGCTTAAGGTGTTGTTTCAGGCTGATTACTTGGAGAAACACCTTAGTGTAATAGCTTGTTGTGTTGAAGAATCTAGGGCAACTATAGTTAATGAGATTCTTCTAGGCATGATAACTATTTGTGAGTTTTTTTTTCAATTTTTCTTCTTATTCCAATCTTCACTTATTATTATTAGAGTGTGTCTTCGTTAGTTCATCAAATAGCTACCAAAACAAATAGACAAGAACAGAAGATGTTGGCATCTTGCTAGGGCCAAAATCTCTCCCTTTTGGAGAGGAAAACCCACACAAAATTCTTCTTATAGAGATTTCAATTGACGAATACCAAGATCGTGACCCTTGACCTACTAGGCTCAAGTGATTTCAATACATAATCATAAGGTGGGTTGGTAAGAGCCTCGTTGCTTTCCTCATTATAAATATTAAAGATTGGGCCTTCATCAAAAGGAGAGTCAAAGATTGGGCTTTCATTAAAAGGAGAGTCAATCACTTCCATCTTTATGCAAGGGAAAGTAACAATTCTCCTTCCCAAGGGTATCAATGGGTATGCCATCATAAATAGTGCCCGAGGGGAAGGGAAGACCAATCCCATCCTCATCCTCCTTGTTGGTGTCATAAATGGGAGCACAATCAAATTGAGAACCAACAATTTCCCATTTCTCCCTTTCAATGTCATTTTTGAAGGGGCTAATGGGGTCATATCTCTCAAGGTTTTGAAAAGAGGATTCATCGGGAGCAATATCCTTGAGAAAGGTAGGGTTGGTCTCAATAAATTTATCCTTCCCAACACAGGTGTCCTCAAAATCATCCTACCCGTCTTGCAGTCCCCAAGAGGACTCATCTTCCGGCTTATCACCGAGGTCCTTGAGGTCATCTTCATCTTGGTTGGTTGACAAGCATGACCTCTCTTCTTCTCTCCTGTTGAAGAACACTGGCTAAGGTATTTGTTACATGATTCTGGTAGTATGCTTCTAAGAGGAGAGCATTAGTAGGGTTCTCTTTATATTCACATTTCATCTTATGAAGCTTCACTTCTTCATCATATAAGCAAGAGAAAACTTCATTAGAATTATATTCCCTTACTACCTCCCTGCATGACCTACTATATTCATCCATTCTTTCTTGCGTGATTTGGAAGCTTGCGGGGTCCAACTCTTCGTCATCCTTAGAGGAGGTATTCCTATTGTTATTGATGAGGTTATCCAAAATATTCACAACACAAGTTATGTGAGCAAGGTCACGGAGATGACTAGGATCCTCTTCATAAGCACGCCTTATTATGTCAAGTTGTACTTCTTGCAGCCTATAAAACCTGAGCATGAATTCCATATCCAAGTTCTCCAACATATCTTGAAAGGATTCTTCATATTCCATCACTTTCCTTTGAAGCTCTTGAATCTTTTGTTTATTGAGCTTTTCAAATATAGGACCGAGAGAAATCTCCATCTTCTACGATTTTGCATATTAAGATTATAATGGAGTCGCCAGGGTGAATTGAGGTGCCTTAATAAATGCTTGCTTCAACCTACAAGCAATAAATTTAATGCTCAATGAAGAACTAGGGCTTCGTTCTTCTTGTAGAGCCACCAATAATGATATGTCGGTATGTTGTATGGGGAACAAAACACACACTTCATGTCCCCGACAACGACGCTAGAAATGTTACCACTCAAACTAGTAGGGGACCTAAAGGGGTTCCTAAGATGGCAACTGCTAGGTTAAGGGTAACCGTGGATGCTTAGTCCACTGTCACCACAGCTAAGTCTCCCTGCTCTTTATAGACTTTCACCGATGGGAGGAGTCTCGGTAGTGTAGGGATCACTTGTAAAGTAATGTCAATGGATAGGTGAGAAGTGACCTTGAAAAACCCTTTCCCAAGGATGGAGTGAAGAATGGAACTCACTTGCTCTTTAAGAAAGGGACTTGGTCCACTAGGGGTGAGGGGTGAGCACTGAGGATTGGAGTGTTGAGGGAGAAAGGATAGGCTTATAAACGAGGTTCTCAATCCCTATAATCCTTGGGAAACTTGGCCCAGGTTTGGGGATGGAATGCAACAACCAATGATATTCCTATCCTGGACAAGGTGAGGGGAAACGACCAAACAAGAATGCTTACTTCAAAAGGGTGAATTGATCCTATTGAGGTCTAGCTTTGGGGATTCCTAGACAAAATTCAATCCTAGAGCTAGGGCTTGGGATTCTTGGAGATTCCACTGTTAGAATTGCCTCAAATTTGGAGGAGAAGGAGGAGACCCACCAGTGCAGTAGGCTATAAGAGATCGAAGTTTTTCCTTGGGCCAATCCTCAGGAAATTGATGCCCTAGGTGACCTAATGGGGCTAGACTTGGGGAAAAAGGAGAAATGGTAAAAAGAGGGTTAAAATGATCACCCCTTTAAGGGATTAGTGCCTAATTCACTTGGGGATATGGAGTCAAGGATGGTAACGAGTAAGAACTTAGTTTCTTGATCAACGAGGCCCAGAAATTCAACTTCATCCAATGTTGAGAGAAAGAAAAGAAAAGTGACCTTCAAGCTTTTATACTTCAAAGAAAATGATGCAAGCTTATCGAGACAAATAATCTCTAGGACATTTCATTCACATAACATTGGCCAATACATTAAATTAGCTAAAACATGCTCAATTCCACATTTCGATTCTGTAGCAACTAGCCCTAATTTTAGCAATATGTAGCAACAAGAATAATAACATCAAAATTCACTTACAATGTTATAGAGTATATCCAACAAGCATTTCGTTCACAAGACAAAGCTCCAAGACGAGATAAATAGCCCAAAATCCATACATCAAAATTCATCCATCTCAAGAAAATATCCTCAAAGGAAAAAAATGCGAAGCTATCTATGATTATAGAGATCCCAAGTCAAGTGATGATACAAATGAATGTGTCTAACATCAATATATAGCCTCCTAAGGAGTTCAAATTAGCCTATGGGCCTACATTAGCCCCTAATGATAAAATAATGTGCAAATAAAACCCCTATTGATGACAAGCCCACCAAACTAGCTCATAGATGCAAAAACAAGCCTCATAAGGGGCCAAATAATGATATATGCATGTCGTAGGGCCCTTTAAAGGCTCACTAATACCTTGAAGTGCCATATTGAGGAATAAATTCCTCAGAATATGATGGGCAAGGGGTGGCTCCTTGTTGTCCAAGTAATAGCCCTGTGGTGCTCCCATTGGGTATGAGGGCACATAGATGACCCCATGGGTCTCCATATGAATCAGAGATCGTCTGCAAGGGTCCAAGTGGTGGAATGGATGCTTGCATGACATTGTACAAGTCCCGGGACACTTGTCAAGCGTATGGGGCTCCTGTGGGGGCTTGTTGGGCATAATGTACCAAGCATATCATCATCATCCCAAAAGTGGATCGCTAGTAATCTCTGAGCATCCATGAAGATTTGTGGAGTGTTGTTTGCTGCTGTGGAGGCCCATGGCTTTCCATGCACACCCTACATGTGCCAATGTAGACCTCTGGGGGTTAGGATCCCATATAGGGAAACCAAACCCAAATGGAAACCACCTGTAATCTTGCATAAGATCCAATGCGTCCCCTAGGCTTCCAGTACAACCAGTCATTAAAATAATTGGGTAAAAAGTTACAAATCATTCGTAACAATGTGGGCACTTCATAATGGCATGCCCTTCTGTAGTGGGCTTTGGCATGTGCTAGTGTCTCCAAGCTCCAAAGGAGGTTAGCCATGTACCTTATTAGGTGGTTTTAGCCCTTAAAGGGGATAGTATGTCCAAGGTACATCCCTCTAATGGGGGTGGCAAGTGACAAATAAGTGGAATGGAATAGGGAATGAGAGGAGCAATCCTGGGCCACATAGTGAGGCATAGGGGTAGCTAGATAAGGGGAAGCCCACACCTGGGTATGTAATGTATAGGAGGGAGCAATCGTGGTACATGAGGTGCCCCGACCTTGATTTTTCCACCTTTCTTCATATACCTTTTTCCTTTTATGAATTTTCTTTAATTCTGCTTGGGGCTGAAAGGACAAGAGCATGATGTGTAAGATATAGCAGTGATTACCCCCTTTTAGGTAGGGCGGTTCATTGCCCTTCAGGGGTTGGGCCAATCATAGGTTCCTGAATGATAAAGGAGGCTCATCTAGGGCCTATGGAATCAGGGTGATGGCCAATGATTGGGGTAGAGCTCATGTAATGGATTTTGCCCACGAGCTAATTATTTTTGTCTTGACTTTTTTTTTGCATTTTGTGGTACAATTTCCTGTTAAATTTGGCCAGTTATGCTTTTCACTTTTCTTTTAATTGCTTCAGCGTTCGCGACATCATTCTAGGCCTGACCCAAGGTGGGGGCAAGGGGATAGGATCGCTAGCCCTATGTGGACCCAGAATGGGAATGTGGACTCAGGTGGGAGAAAAGATGAATGGGGGTATAGTGAGTGGAAAAGGAGTAATATGTGTGGATAAAGGAGCGAGACCACGCACCCAAAGTCGGGTTTTCCCAAGTAGTACCACCATAGAACCAAATGGGCAATAAAGGAGATCCTGCGGAACTAAGATCCAAGGGTAATAACCAAAAGAGATCAAGGGGACAGGAGCACAAACTAAGCCCACTCTTTCCACCAAATCCCCCAACAATCCATTCGCAGAAGTATCCATTATAAGTAAACCGAATACTCAATTACCAAATGAAAAGATATACCTTTAGATTCGGGAGGCCCACCTTCAAACATACGATCAATACAGGTGGGTGAGGGACCACATGGCTGGCTCAGGCGGTAGAGAAATGGCACAATGAGCTAGTAGTTGGCATCAAGGGGCTACTGGCTATCGACTGAGGCTCATCATGGAGAAAAATTTCTCCTGGGTATATCACTCACAAAGTGGTGGGTAACAGGGCAATAATATGTAGCTCTTAAGATTTTGTGGGCTGTTGTGTTCGCAACATAATGTCCGCCACAAAATCCTATATGAAACTTAGAAAGAAGTCTCTTTGCCTCAACTTCATCTACACATCTAAGTATTACCCCCTCGGATTTGCCCATCCAAGATCATCTTGCATAATGCAATACGTTGTTGCTTTTAACCTCAAGGTTCTCCTCTTATGATCAACTAATTGGCTAGGACATGAAAGATTTTGCAAATAATAAATAATGTCACTATATCACTCAAGTTCTCCTAAATTTTGAAGCTCAAGTGAAGTTGAGGCCTTTAATGAATCATTTTGTCAAATCATACCAAAATCCTTCTTATTCGTCAATTGGAATCTCTATAAGAACAACTTTTTGTGCGGGTTTTCCTCTCCAAGATGGAGAGGTTTTAGACCTGGCAGAAAGCCAAATATCTTGTGTTCTTGTCTCTTTGTTTTTGGTAGTAGTTTGATGAAGGCAATCAACATCCAAAGGATCTGGAAGATTTGATTAGGAAATCTCCCAGAAAGATATGAAGACTCTAATGGAAGTCTGAAAAGATGAAGACCCTTGACAACAGATATCTTTGGGAGATGTGTCAACATGTATGCAGGGTGTTGATACCTACAAGAAGATGTCACTAGAAAAGGCCATCACCAAAAAGGTAATATGTGATTTGTTTTTGGTTTTTGACCTCTTGGAGAAAGTCTGGGTATGTGTGCAGGGCCAAGGTAAGGAGAGTTGTGAAGGATGTCACAACTATGTACCTTGTGATCTAGAGCAATCACCGTTGAAGGAAAAGTGAAGATAGATGGCCCTATGAAGGAAGCCCCAGATGTAAACCCAAGGAGGATACTTTCCGAGAAAGAAGGAATGACATGATGCAAGAAAGTGATGGATGGCTGAAACCTACATATGAAGAAATTGATGACATTGAGTTCTTGGATCATCAGTCAACTAGAAGACCCTATAATGTACTGATGATAGAGTCCCTGTTTAAGCGGGAGCTCTGGAAAGTTCCTATGAGTAAAGGAACATGAGTAAGTTTCTGAGTAAAGAGAAACTTGGAACTCATTCTTGGTTAAGAGGTAGAGTTAGACATGACATTCTTGTCTTCAGTTTGGAAGAAAGAATGGAGGATTATGTAATCATCTGGCATTCGACACTCTTTGAGGATGTGGTAGGGCATCCAAGACAAGAGTGGGCAAGAGGATCGATATTGTTGAGGGCTGGGAACCCAAGATGAGAATAGTCCTAGTAGGGCATACTCGGAGAATACCTGGGTGGGTATGACCCTAAGAGAGACAATAATGATGTGTGTCTATCAGTTATTGGTCTCGCCAACATTGAGTGCTTTGATCTAAGTGAGAGATAGAGCAGTTAGTCAAGGCCTTGCTATATGAAAACAATGTTGGTTGAAATGGTGCTATAACAGATGGATTGCAAATCCGATTCTTCTTGTGAGAAATTCTTTAGATTGAGAATGACCAAGTACCATTATGAAAGCCTCCCTAGTTAAGAGGGAGTGTTGAAGAAAGTGTAACTAGGTTTGCTCTTCATAATGATTTGATCTTTGTAAATGATGTAATAAAAGAAAATCAATTTATTTTGTATGCCTTGTTGCATGGGTTTCCTGAGCAAGAAGTGTCATTAAGTCAAAGACTTCTTCTTGATGTCTTTAGGATTTATTAATATGTCAAAGAGTCAAGTCATGTATGAAGGAGCTCCTCATGAGCCTATGTAAAATATATTCAAGCCTAGAGCAACCCTCCAAGACCAAGATCAATCCTCCAAGAGCAAGCACAACGAAGTTTGCAAGCAAAAAGACAAGGAGATCACCATGTCGGCTTCAAAATTGAATTAAATGTATAAAAGATAGTCATGTCGGCTCAAGGAAATAGACACAACGTTTCACTTGACAAGTCGACTTATTTTTTAGGACAAACCACTATAAATATGTGGCTAGGGTATCCGCAAAACACAAGTACAAAACTCACATTCTCCTCTAAAATTTTGGATGGGTATGAGGTGCAGGAAGAAGATCTTGGTTGGGTACAGGATCTTGGAAAGCCTCATCAACCTTGGTGATGATCACAGTGAAGAAAGATGATAGTCCTCTCCTCCTCGGTGGTGTACATCTCAGCGAAAGGAAGCACAATCATTATCTTTCAGTGGTGAAGATCTCCAGAATCCTACAGGAGCACTAATAGTCTCGGCATGATTAAAAGTCTCGGAGGATATCACAGTAAAGGGTTCGGATCTGTCTCTAGTAACCTCCGCATACTCTCTAAGCACTGCTATAGTCTCGACATACTAATAATGAAGAGAATCTAAGTGGTATCTCTATAGCAGTCTCGACATAATGAGAAGAAGCCTTAATGACAGTGACAAGGATCATCATAGTCTCGACATACATTCCTGGCATGCTCATAGTCAATGTGATGATGATCTTAGCAAGAGTACAGTGATGATCTAAGTATAGATGGAGATATGGTGAAATAGTCATCATGGTGATTGTCATAATGAAGCTCTCGGTGCATTGATAAAAGCATAGAATCAAGGTCACAGTGAAGACCTCAATGAAGACAAGAGACCTCGTTGACATGGTGAAGAAGCAGTAATGAAGATCTCAGTGATGCAGTAGTGATGGCCTCAATGGTGCAACAATGAGGATGATCTCAGCAGTGATAGAGAAGAGGATTGGTATCTTGGTCTTGGAGTGGCATAGCAGGTCAAGGGTCATGGTCTTGGTATTCGTCAATTGGAATCTCTATAAGAAGAATTTTTTGTGCGGGTTTTCCTCTCCAAGAGGGAGAGGTTTTGGCCTTGGCAGAAAGCCAAATATCTTGTGTTCTTGTCTCTTTGTTTTTGGTAGCAGTTTGATGAAGTAAACACACACACTAATAATGAAAAGAAGATCAAGCTAAGATAAATTGTAAAAACACTTCACAAATTGTTATCATGTTAAGAAGAATCTCTTTAATTATGTTTGCCCTAGATTCTTCAACACATAGCAAGATCCTCCTAGCAACCACTAATCAGTCTCTCTGCCCCAGGAATGAACAAGTCATCAACATACAACACAAGAATGAGCGGATCATCCCCTACAACAATGTAGTATAGGTTCGGATCCACATTATGCTTCGTGAAACCCATCTGCTGCAAGTAAGTATCAATCCTCGAATAGCAAGCTCTCGGAGCTTGCTTAAGTCCATAGAGTGCTTGCCTCAACTGACATACATGGGTCTCCCGCCCAAGTACCTCAAAGCCCTGTGGCTGCTAAACATACACCTCCTCCTCTATAACTCCGTTAAGAAATGCAGTCTTCACATCCATCTGATGGATCTGCCAACCCATTTCTGCAACAATAGAAATAAGGGACCGGATAGAAGTGTACTGAGCTACGGGAGCAAAGGTCTCATTATAGTGAATTGCCTCTATTTGTGAGAACCCTCTAGCCACAAACCTCGCCTTGAACTTCTCAATGCTGCCATTTGCAGCATGCTTGATCTTGTAAAGCCACCTGGAAGTCACAACTGACTTGCCCTCAGGCCTGGGCACCACTTCCCAAACATTGTTCTTAATGATAGAGGCATACTCCTCCACCATAGCCTATCTCCATAGCTCTTGGCTGGCAGCCTCCTCATAGCTAGTAGGCTCAGAGTCAACAATGCTGGTAGGCTTGGCTACATAGCTGAAAAACCGCTCAGGTGACACACTCTCCCTGTTCACCCTCTTTATAGGACCAATGAACTCCGCTTCCTTCAAGGTGTCTTGAAGCCACTTGGGCCTCCTCTTGCCTGAAGAAGCTTCCCCTAGGGAACCTCATCCTTTGCCCCCCAGTCTGGTGAACGTGAAGGTCTTCCAACTGACCCTGGTGTGCCTGTACCAACACTTGTCCTCGAAGAACTTGTACTGGCACTTGTGGCTGTGTCAGCTGAAGTTCCATGTGAACTCTGTACCAGTGGAATCCCTAAAGAAGTGCTCGGTGAACTTGCCACTAGTGCCCCAGATGTCACTGACACTGAAGTACCTCCTGTACCAGTTGATCCAGAACCCTGAGGTCTTGCTCCTTGTATTTGACCTCCCTGCTGAGAAGTCTGTGACTCTCTCTCATCATACTCCCGTGATCTCCTATAGGCCCTCTCCTTGAACTTCACATCCCTCCTAATCACCACTCTCTGTTTAGAAGGAATGAAGATTCGATAGGCCTTCGAAGTCTCGCTATAACCCATAAAGATACCCTTCTCTTCCATGGGTTCTAGCTTCATCCTTTGCTCCTTGGGGATATAAGAATATGTGAGACATCCAAAGATATGAAGATGTCCCACATGAGGCTTCTCTCCAATGAAAGCCTCCTCTGGAGTCATATTCCCCAATACCCTGTGAGGACTCCTGTTTTGAAGATAAACAACAGTATTGCAGGCCTCAACCCACAAAAACAAAGGCAACCCCTGATCATGAATCATCGGTCTAGCAACCCCAACAATAGCTCTATTCTTCCTTCCAGAAACCCCATGAATCATCAGTCTAGCAACCCCTGATCATGAATCATCGGTCTAGCAACCCCAACAATAGCTCTATTCTTCCTTCCAGACACCCCATTCTGCTGGGGGTTGTAAGGAACAGTGAACTCTCTCCTAATGCCCTCCTATGCACAGAAGTCAGAAAAACCACCATCAGTGTACTCACCACCATTGTCTGACCTCAAGACCCGAATTATCCTACCTGTCTGCTCTTCGATAAGAGTTTTGAAATCTTTAAAGCGATTGAAGACCTCACCCTTGGTCTTCAGGAAATATATCTAAGTCCTAGATTAGTCATCAATGAATATAACATAATACTCATAACCACCCATAGACAAATGAGACATACAACCACTAACATCAGTATGAATCAAGTCTAGTATACCTGTAGATCTGCTGTCGCTCGCTGGGAATGGTAACTTGGTGTACTTTCCCAAAGCACACCCTCTGCAGACCTCATAATGCTTGACACTGAAATCAGGAATTCCAGCAGTGATCTCCCTCAGTACTCTCAAAGCTCCATGATGCATATGCGCCAGCCTCCGGTGCCATAATTCGCACAAGTCTCTATTGCTGGTGGTACTAGTTTGAGTGCTACCAGATGTGCTACTCACTAATGCTCCTGCCGACTGAAAATGGAATCTGTATAGTTTCCTAGAGCGGACTCCAATCACTTTGCCCAAAGTGATGGAAGCTCCCCTGGGATGCATCAATACCCGCACTCCTGAGAAAGTGATGTCAAACCCCTTCTCCTCCATAGCAGACATTGAAATCAAGTTCTTCTTCATCCCCAGAACATACAAAACATCCATGGCTTGCAAAGGAGGCAAAGACTCCCTCTCAAAGGTCACAACCCCCACACCAACAACTCTCACAATGCGGTCATCTCCTAGTACAATATCAATATCAAGTGCCCTCTTTGCAAGCTCTGAAAAGAACTCCCGTGCACCTGTCATATGGCGGGAAGCCTCGCTGTCTATGTACCACACATCGGATGATGTACTCCTACTAGATGTAGAAGTAATAAATGCAAAGTCCTGGTCAAACTGTGAAGCAAATTGCTCCACCTCTGCTGAAGTTGCAGTACCCTTCTTCCCCTTGTTCTTCCTCTTAGGACACGTAGCAGCATAGTGTCCCATCTTCTGACATGCCCAACATTTGACTTTGGACATATCCATGTCTTTCTTCTTCTTCTTCTCCTTTCCCTTAGCCCCATCTGATGAGGCCCCTTTCTTGGCCTTCTCTTTGTTCTTCCCCCTGGCTGTCAAGGCTACATCCTCCTCATCTGCTATCTTCGCCCCCACCACTGCCAATCTTCCTTATCTCATGCTGCACACAATCATCCCAGAATCTGCCCCAATTGGGAAGATTCTCCCTAGAGGTAACATCATCTCCAAAGACCTCCCAAGACTTAGGAGGTCCCGCTACAACTATGCTGACTAACTCTGTGGGTGCAACCGCCTCACCAATAACAGTGAAATCATCGCGTATCTGTTTGACCCTGCCAAGATAATGAACTACACTTTCAACGTTTGTCATCCTGATGTTCTTCAATTGTTCTTTGAGCACCATCTTCCTGCTCTCATTGTTACTCTGATAGAGAGTGGTTAGAGCTGTCCACATCTGATATGCATATGTGTTTCCTCTCACCTGACGAACCACATGATCGTTCAGACTGCCCATCAAAATCCTTTTTTCCTTTGCATTACTGTTTGTGAATTCAGCAAGTTCATCTACAGTGGTAGGAGGTACAACCACTTGCCGCTCTATGTCCCAAACTGTTGCCTTCTAAAACAATGTTTGAATTTTGTCCTTCCAAATGGCATAGTTGGATGTCCCATCCAGTCTGTCCTCTATCCTTAAGAACATGGCCATGACTGCTGTCCAAAATTTACAAAACCAAGAAAATGGAGAAATGAACTTTCCAGCGCACCTTGCTATTCCAAAAGTTCAGTTTGTGTGAAATTTCACCTTACTGTCCCAAAATATCAATTTGCTGTCCAAACCACTGCTTGCTGTCCCAAACTACTGCCTGTTGTTCAAACTGCAATTTTCAACCTATAGCTCTGATACCATGTTGAAATTTGATGACTAAAAGAAGGTTTCCTGCAATGCCAACGCGGTTTTAATTTTACCTTATCATTCCCATTGAGTTAAATGCCCTTTCCCATAAAAATATATTCAACATATAGAATTCTAGAAATGAAATTTTCAGATTAAAACACATGGGACTGTCAGCACATGCTGAAAATAAATATGGGCATAACCAGACCAACACAACACACAAAAATACACATAGATTTTTGGTCAACTTAGACCCATGCAAAACCCCTTCAATCTTTTCTGGGAAAACCTGTTAGAGAGCTCTTCAAATTTATTTATATTTCAAGTTCAGGAAAAATACATTTGCAGACAAAACAAAACAACAAAATACAACTTATCTCTTCATCCCAAAACTCCTTGAAAACCGTGCCCACTTTGCCTCAATTTCCATGCCCACTTGAAGCTGAAAATATGTACTGTATGGATATGACTGTACAATTTTTTTTTCAAATATATATATATATATATATATATATATATTTGTCAAAAACTTCTCTTGAACGGCGTGCATCTCACAACATCCACAGTGACTATACCTCAAACCTGAGCATAAATAGCAGAGGCAGAATATCTTGGTAAAGGAGAGCGAGGGTCTAAGTCTAATCAAGGTTTGAAATCTGCATTAGAAAATCCGAATTTGTGGTGTTATCTCAGAGCTTTAAAATTCCAGAAGTATATGCACTTGTGGAGGAACCAAATTTATATTTTGAATATCACATAAGGACCAACATCAGTGCGAATTTGTTTAGAGACATTATAAGCTTATCTTGCAACCTCAGTCACCCTGGAAAGGAGTCAAGCCTCCCTCAAAGTTCTGAAGTATAAGTATACATTAGTAAGGCTAAATATTAGTCAACGTCACCTTCAAGAAGAGCCGAAGATTTGAGCACATAATGAACTCAAGGCCAAACAAAATTGAGGCAGTCTTAAGAACATTTGAAAAGGTTGCAATTTAAAAGTCGTTCTATGACAAATAATCCAAAGTAAAAAACTGCAGTCCAGTCAACAATCAAATTAAAGTTGTATAAAAGTTATTGCAAGAGACTGAACCAAATTATTTAAAAGGCATTGTAAGTTACAATCACCACAGATGTTAAGGAATAGAAAAAGGACCAAATCACTAAGGATCTGTTACCTAGCTACAGTCACTATATTTGAAGAAATTGGAATCCCTGACGTACATGTACATATTGGAAAGGGAAAGTTACATCAAAGAAAGCCGACTATTAAAGTAAGGATCACAAGAACTATTTCTGTAAGGACAGTCCATCTCTCTTGGCAAAACATATATCCATTCCCTTGAAAGACAGTAAGATCTAATTCATAAATCCTAGACTACAATAGTGATGAAGAAATTGATGTCTTGCTCCAGCATGTAAGAAAAGGTCATGAAGATTTCACCAACGGTTAAGTAAGTATTATCTTATTCTTTATGCCTCTAATCTCTAACAATATGTCTTCAGTTAAGCAAGGAGAACAATAAATTCAACAGAAAACAAAGGTATGTAATTCTTGAGATTAAAGTATCATTTGTTAAAAGGGGTTTAGCATAAAATGCTTTAGGTTTTGATGTTCTTAGAATTGGCTTGAAGATTGTTAATATTTATAATTATAAACCCTAGATAGATCATATATAGTTTTGTTTTTAACTCATGATATCTAGGGCCTATAAGTAGTGTCCCTAGAGCAAATAAAAATTTGTACTCAAAACCCCTAGAAATCCATTCAAGGCAATCGAAACCCTAGTTAGACATTATGTTATTGTACATGTATATTTTGTTTGTGCTTGTCAATAAATATTGCAGGGATATATTTAAGAAAAGAAAAGATGGTACAAATTGACTCATATAGATCATGATGATGCTAAGAGGGAGTCCTTCAATAAGGAAACCCTACAAAGTTTGTAAAAGGATCAACTCCAGGTATGACTAAAACCATGAGAACTTCTTATGTTGAAATCTATTACTAACTTTCTTATGTTTAGGTTTTTGAATCATAGAGATTCTTATTAGGGTGATTAATCATAGATTGAATCTACCCTCATTATACTATCATTTGTTAATTTTTGTGAAACCCTAACCTTTAGGGTTCATTGTAAAACCCTAGCCTCTTGATGGTAAGGGTATGTTAATAATGTTGAAACCCTAGTCTTCTTAGGACTAGTGATAAAGTCTAGAACCTATAATGAAAACTCTATCCTTTTGATGTTTTGGGTTTGGTATTGTAATGACAAAACCCTAGTCTTTTAGGGATTGTTGTTATTGTCCAAGTTATAAACCTAAACCCTAAATCTTTAAGATTTTGATAAGTGAGGGTTTGTTGTTAATAAATCAAAACCCTAAATTTAGGGGTTAGTGAATTAGGGTTTATGTGCAAAACCCTTGTAATAGCTAAAATGAAGCCCTAGGAATAAAACCCTAGACCTTTATTCTTCCGCATAATTAAAACCCTAGCTTGAATAAAATTGTGGTATATAAAGCTTTGTTGTATTAGGGTTCACCTAAGTAAATATTGATATGAGTTTCTAGTATATGATGATGAAACCTTAGATGTATATTGGATTGTTATTTGATTGAGTTGTTGATATCTAAGGCTTTGCGTCTCGAAGATGGAGTCTAGGGTTTATGACAAAACCCTAGCTAGAAGTTGAAGTCTAGTACGTAAAAGTTGTGTCTCTTGTCAATTATGAACCTAACTAGGTATTTGATGTCTAAAGTCTAAATGCTTTGATGCTTCCATTATAATGACATGATTTTGATCGATTACATACTTCCATATATTTGTATTTGGTTGTACTTTCTATTAAGGTTTTGCAGGTACACGATCTTCAAGATGTTGAAGATGTTCATAATTGAAGATGTTCATGATGAAGGAAGCTACAAGAATGATGATGATCAAGATGACCTTGATGCCATGAGAAAGAATGAAGCATTAAAAGGTGGAAGTTTCTCTGATGTTATAAAAGAATGAAGCTATTGATCTCCCCAAGTTAAGAGGGATCCTGGATAGAAGAAAAAGATCTCCCCAGTTGAGAGGGAGGACATATTATGACAGTTATAGTGAATACCTTGAAGAAAGAGTGAAACCAAAAATTGAATGAAAGTACTAGAGATGAATCTGCAAAAGATTTAAAGAAGTACTGAAACTATTTGGTGTTGCTAAAGAAAGAGAAGAAGAAAAATTCCGACAAATTGTATAACTTCGCGACAATATAAGTAGCATCAGGATGATTAAGGACCCACAAAGTTTGTGTTTACTTATATATATAGTTGAAAGTTGATTACTAATTAGGGTTGTGTTTGTATAGGTAAATCTCTCCATAAGAAGGTTGGACATTTTGGAAGCATGCTTGGACAAATGAATATCTCTGATTTAGTTTATAGGGAGATATGAAGCATCTTGTGGCAACAAGATGCTTAGGAGGATATCTAGCCGGCCTATGTGTTGATGTCTAGATCAGTGTTGTTAAAATCACGATATTATTGCGATTTTATCGTTTTAGCGTGATTTTTTCATGAAAATGAGAATATCGCGAGTAGTACTCGCCTTTTTTTCTAAAATTTATATGTGATTTTTCCGAAAAAATTGCGTTTCTTTCGGAATTTATCGTGGAGGGTTGGGGCAGCGCGGTTTTGTAAGCAAAAACACGAGTTTCTTTTATTTCATTTGGACAGCAGAGTGCGCGCAGGGCTGTGGAGACTTGGAGAGTTGGAGAGGCTTGGAGATTTTGCCTTTTTGGAGCTAAATCAACTACGTGGAGGAGAAAATCAAAGAGTGTGCTAAGGAGGAGACCGATTATCTCCATAAAAACGGTATGGGCACCAATTTTTTTTTGTTTTCATTGTTTTGAAACTTTGTTTTTGTTTTTTTTCAATGTTTTTGGTTGGGTTTGGAATGGGGTTTTTGACATTTGTCCAATGTAATTTTTTTTTAGTTTTTTTGGTTGGGTTTGGAATGGGGTTTTTGACATTTGTCCAATGTATTGTTTTTTTAGTTTTTTTGGTTGGGTTTGGAATGGGGTTTCTTAAAATGTATGTAATTTTTTTTAGTTTTTGTACAATGTAAAAATTAAAATACTAAATTGTAAGTTTGTAACTTGTAAATACTAAATTGTAATCCTTATTTTCCCATAGGTTCACAACTTCACCGAAACACAATTCAAGTTTTCAACTTCAAAGTTCAAAATCAAACATGCCAAGGAAATTGGATCCTTTCTGGGAATATGCTGAACCTGATGCTCTGAATGATAGACTAAACTTGACTTGCAAGTTGTGTGGGCACCATATGTCCGGGGGGGTGTACAGATTGAAGTATCACCTTGCAAAAATACCTGGATTTGATGTAGGGCCTTGCAAAAATACAAATCCTGAACTCATCCAAAGAGCCATGAAAGCATTGGAAACTTTAGACTAGAATAGAGAGGCCAAAGAAGAAGTGAAGAGGCAACTAAAAAAGTCAGCTGAAGCAAGTGGCACTGGTTCTACTGCAGCATCAACCAATTTGGTAGCTGCCACATCATTTTTTGTTCCTCGAACCACACCTGGTTCACAGCCATCTATCAGTTCAATGCTAAAAAGAACTGAGAAAGAACAAGCTGACAAGTTGCTGGCAAAATTTCTCATGTGGAGTGATATTCCTTTTAGCATTGTAAGGAATAATCCATTTTTCCAACCTGCTATTGATGCTATTGCAATTGTTGGCCCAGGGTACAAAATCCCTTCTTATCATGATTTCATAGGCCGGATTCTTCAAAATGAAAAGCTTGACTACACCCAAAGATTGGAGGATTTTAGGGCATCATGGGCACAAACAGGATGCACTGTTATGTCAGATGGTTGGACTGACCAAAAGGGGAGAACCCTTATAAACTTATTGGTTAGTTGTTCCAAGGGGACTATGTTTATCAAATCTATTGATGCATCTGCACAAATCAAAGATGCAAGAACTTTATGTGTTTTGCTAGATGTGTTTATTTTGAAGGTGGGTGCAAAAAATGTTGTCCAAGTCATAACGAACTATGCTGCAAATTATGTCGCTGTTGACAGGATGCTTATGGACAGGCATCCTACTTTATTTTGGACACCTTGTGCTGCACACTGTATTGATTTGATGTTGGAGGACATAGGGAAAATTCCCTTTGTCAAAGATATTGTTGAGTCATCCAAAAGCATTACAAAATTTATATATAACCATACATCTGTGCTTTAGCTTGATGAGAAGGTTCACCAACAACAAAGAGTTAGTGCGCCCTGCCATTACATGGTTTGCCACCAGTTTCATATCTCTTCAATCCCTCTTGAATTCTATGTGGGATGTGAAGAGAATGTTTCTTTCAGAGGAGTGGCGTGCTTTGCCAATGAGCCGCAAACCAGAAGGAGAGGCTATATGCAGACTAGTTTCATACCAGGATGACTTCTGGGCGGGAGTGTAGGAGGTGTGCGCCGTTATTGAACCTTTGGTAAAGGTTCTTCGGTTAGTTGATGGTGAGAAGCCCACAATGGGCTATTTGTATGAGGCCATGGACAGGGCCAAAAAAGCCATTCAGGCCTACTATGATGATAAGGGAGATGATGGGTTTCAGAGACAACTCCTCCTATGAGGAGTGATTGATGAGCGATGGAACAACACACTCCATCGTCCCATTCATGCTGTTGGGCTTTTCCTGAACCCCGCATTTTCTTACGCATGTGGGTTTGTATTTGATGCTGAGATCATGGATGGATTCTTATCTTGTGTCCAGAAGATGGTGCGATCTCAAGCAGAGCGTATAGAGATCTCTAAAGAAATTGAGACATATAGGATGGCAGGTGGCACATTTGGCTTTGACATGGCTGTGACTGATAGGACGATTAAAATGCGAGGTATTTTTTAGTTTGTAACTTTGTTTCAAATTTCATTGTCTCTTCAAATTCCATTTTTTTCTTATGTTTATTTAAAATTTTATTTGTATTTTTGTTGTAGATGCATGGTGAAGAATGTATGGTGCCAGGGTACCCCTTCTGCAAAAGCTTGCTGTTCGCATCCTCAACCAAACATGTAGCTCCTCAGGATGTGAGCGCAACTGGAGTGTATTTGAAAAAATACACAACAAGAAGCGCAACAGGTTAACACTTAAACATTTAAAATATTGCAAATTTCCAAATAAATTTTTGAATTCATTAAACAATATTTTTTTTATAATTATTAATTATTATTTCATGATCTTTGTACAGGTTGGAGTCCCAGTGACTTAATGACATGGTCTACGTCTACTACAATCTTCGATTGTGGGTGAGGCAACTTGAGAGGACACCTGATATGGAGGCCATCTCATTGGATGGGATTGACACCACTGTTGCATGGAGGGTTGAGGCCGAGAGGCCTCTCATGGAGTCTGCTGATGATTGGTTAGTGCAGGATGTAGTGGAGGGGGAGGAGGAGGAGGAGGAGGAGGAACAGGAGGAGGAGGTGACACCACCTGCCCGAGCTACCCCTGCCACCAGTAGAGGACGTGGTCTACCTCCTATAGCTCCTACTTCTAGTTCTTTAGCTTCTAGAGCACAACAGACTCCACTGCCAACTCCACCAGCACTAGCATCTACATCTAGAGGGAAAGGGAAAGCTGTGGCATTTTCTCGCAAGAGGGGCAGAGGAAATCAATAGTATTAGACTTTAGTTATTTTGTTCATTTTATTGTATATGACATTATGACTCATGAGATACATTATTATATTTTTTGTTGATATTTTGAGGCTGAGTTGGGACTCAAGAGTCAGGACTTACTATTCAGGACATGATTCACTGTTATGTGTGATTTTAGCACTATAAATGATATTAAACATCTTATATATTAGTTATTTTATCATATTTATGTGTCAATGTATTTATTTTATGTTGTAGATGGTTTAGATATTAAAAAAATTGAAAAGAAAATGAAAAAAATGATTATTTTTGTACCAAAAGATTTTTTCCCGATAATTACTATTTTTTTTTGATTTTTTCCTTGCACCGATATTATCCCGATAACGATTAATGCAACACTGGTCTAGATCGCAAAGTAGGGAGGGTGGCGTTGGTCATGGAGCTTCGACCTTGGATACACACCTAGATCCCTGGGTTGGTGGTAGAGCTTAAAAGCCTGATGGTACCTAGAGTGGCTAAAGCTTGAGTCCCCTTAGTGCCACCTGATTAGAGTACCCTGGTTAGGTATCTAATCTGTAGCGTTGCATGTGCTAAAACTCGTCGTAGTTAATATCATTTTGAGATATTCCATGTACCTCCCTATGTGTATGTTATTATGAATGCCCCCTAGTTATGAATGTAACTAGTGTCCGTCTTCATAATTGTATTTGAGTCATGAAAAGAAAAATTATTTATAAAAGGAAATTTTATTAACTTTTTAAAGCACAGGTTTCATGCTTGGGTCAATGGTAGGTCACAACACCCATTCAATGCTCTAGGAATTTAGTGTAAGTCAAAGTTAAATTTATTATAGAAGAAACCCTTCTTGGGTTCATGGTGTCAATCAAAGAAATCTATTTTTTCATGTCAAACCCTCCATCCATCAAAGTCGGCCTCAAATCGGTTCCAACTTCATCTTCTATAAGTTAGCCTCTACTATTATTCATGTCGGCTCAATATACAAGCAAAAACAACTATAAATACCCAAGTGAACTCGACTAAATGGAAATGAAGATAAGGAGTTCGGATGCATTACAAAACAACAAAGTTATTCAGATCATCTATAGGACCAAAGTATTGGGTGACTATAGGACTAGGTTACTATTGCAGGTCAAAGATCTCTATTGCAGGCTGAAGTTACTACTACAGGACTAGGTTACTATTGAAGGTCAAAGATCTCTATTGTAGGCTGAAATTACTATTACAGGACGATGTCACTATTGCAGGATAAAATTGTTGTAGAATAAAGATTGAATTACATGAGGATTGTATTCATATTTGTTCAACTTGATGGATGGAGGGGTAAAGTCTGTGTTAAAGGTCTTTGTTGTCTTGCTTTGATAGGAATCTACTAAGGAAGAGTTTAACTGGGTTTTCCCCTCCTTAGGGGTTTTTCCCTGGTTGGGTGCCTACATCGGTGTCTCTTTGTTTTTATGGTTTTGGTAGCTGTATGATGAATAAAGAAATAATAAATATAAGAAGAAGAAAAATAATTTAATTAAGAAATCACAAGCATCTATCAAAAGTAAAGAGAAATCAATCTTGTCCTAGATTTCTCAACATCCAGGACCAAGTCAAAGGCAAATTATTGTCAAACTGCTGCATTTTCGATCAAACTTTAGAACTTCGCTTACTGCAACAGAATTCGGTCTTTATTGCAGGCCTGTACCTCTTCAACCTTCTTGCAACACTGTCTTTTTTGCACGTGTGGGTGATGTTAGGGCACACTAAGTTCTTCTTCTTCCTTCGCTAGAATTGATCTCTTCTTCTAGGTAATGAGGCTTTCAAACTTGATCCAAATTTCGCCTTCTTTCAATATATCTGCAATTCGGTCTTGTAGCAACAAAATGTGCCCTAATTCCTTCTCACGTGTGGGAGAATGTAACTCAATTCCTCTTCTTCATTGGTTTTAGACTTCGTTTCTTATTTCTTGAGTGAGCTTGATGGATGATCTTCAAGTGTGGTCGAGTGACACATATATATATAGTTGTTCATGGAGGACGAATAACCCTAAACAGCGCTGACTTCTTCTCTTGTAGGCCGACTTGATCTTCGAGGGATACATTGACACATTTGACTAAAAAATAATTCTTTTCACATGATACAAAATGCCCAATAGGGTCTAATGAATTTGACAAAGACTCTTTTGACTTTCTTGACTCTTCTAACACACCCTAGAAGCACACAATGGGTGCTTGACCTAGAACAATATAACTTAGAGCATGAAACCTTATGCTTTATAAATGACAATAATATTTTTCTCTCTCGTACATCAAATATATAAAATCAATAATACATGAGATATTATGACCGAACCTAATTACACATTTCAGCACTCCTTCTTAACTAGGGAGGTATTCATATTACATAGATGGTACATGGACATTCTCATACTAAAGATTTCTCATAAGAAGAGTCAGATTTGTAAGCCATCTTATAACCTATCTTTTCAACTTATATCAGTGCATCTCATATTATCAACCAACAATGTCATATAGCAAGGCCTTGGCTAACAATTCTATTTCTACACTAGATTAGAGCACAATGCTAGGGAGACTATGATTTATAGACACCTCATCATTGTCTCTCAAGGCACATATCTCATCCGGATGTTCACAAGGTATGTCCTTTTAGGATCATTCCCTTCTTGGATTTACACATCCTCAAGGAATCTCCTCTTCGACTAGTCTTGCCTATTGGATGCCCTACCTCATCCTCAAAGAGTATCGGTTCTCGAGATTACTTCTATCCTCAAGAAGTATTTGTCTCAGATGCTTACCCAATCCTCCATTCTTTCTTCATGATGTGAAGACAAGAATGATGTGTCTATCTCTCCCTCTTACCTGGGAGGATCTACTCATTCCTTTACATGAAAGGAATATACCCAAGCTTCCTCTTAACTAGGGACTTGTTTTTCAATATATCTGTCTATTCTTCCGTGGAAATCAAGGTACTATCAGCGGCTTGTAGGGCTCCTCTTTCTTCATCATCATGTCATAAATAAACTTCAACTTCTACATCACGAAGCCATCTTCTTCCATAACTTCTCTGTAGGGCTTCGACCATCTTTCTCATCACTTTCCTTCAACGAAACATATTGTTGAACCAATTAATGCTAATCATGTCATCCTTTTTTTTCATCGGGAAGTGACCTTCTTTGTCATCATTTGGCTATCCTTCATACTGCTACCTCTTCCAAGTCATGTTCCTTTCAGAATCATCCATCCAAATTTATGTATACTAGTTGTAGGTGAATTTTACAACATTTTGTTGGTAGCCCTATTCCAGTCCAACCAAATGCCTATTTTCAAAGATCAAAAGTGAACTTCAAAAATAGAATTACTTCTTCATGATGGCCCTTTGTCATAACATCCGTTTCTGCAACATCAACATCTTATACAAATCCATCTCCAAGACATTTATTACCAAGGTTCTCCTACTATACCTATTAGAGTCTTCATAGCTTCTTCATGGAGATGTCATAGCTAATTCTTCTAATTGTGATCATATGTTGATTAATCATCTTATCTAAGTAGTAGTCGACACATCTTCACAAACTCTCCTTTTAACTTCTTCAGATATTGCTTTCTCAGGATATCTATACATAGCTTCTTTTGCATAGGAACAATTGTTTCCCCCTACCTCATATTCTTCATGAGGTCATATGATGTTGATTCTATCATGTCATAATGTAGAAGAGTTCAAGGCATATTGTTTTTATGCCTTCATGTGTCATTCGTAAGAAAGAGTTCGTTCTTCTTTGTACTCATGAGATAGAGTATTCTAACCATTCTATATGCAACTAAGTAATGACATGAATTTATCTATCTATTAAAAGTTACCAAATACATGCATACCTTTTCCTTCATGTGGTCATCTAGACTTCCTTTCCCTTGCTCGAAGATGGAAAAATACTTCAATTATCATGCTGCACATTTTTGTCATCACCTTTATCCTTCCAAACTGTGGATCCCACACTAGGTGGAATGTAAACCATCTATGTAACACTTGCTTCTTCCGAGTAGGGGCGAACCATTTTCAGCAAGGATTCTGATGGAGGATCTTTGATGATCCTTATTCTGCAAATGTTTCTTTCTAATGAGGATGTGATGAGCTTCTTCCTTTCTATCAATCTTGCTAGATGACTTACTTCAGCCATACAAACTGCTACTTTAGCTGTCCTTTTATGCTTCTAATATGGTGCTATTTCAATCACTGCTATAATGCATTTTATCATAACTGCAATGCTTTCTGTCATGACTTGCTATCTTCTATAATCTGAAAATAAACTGAATGTATGAGAGCTTTAATAGTAGAGGTCTTTCACTTCTTCCTTCTTTGTTTTCTTCTCTTCTAGTTCTTTGACTTCTTTGGTCACATGGGCTTCACTTCTTTTCTTTTCTTGTTGCCCTTCTTGAGTTTAGGACAATTCCTCTTGTAGTGCCCATATTCATTACATTCATAACATTGAATTTTAGACATGTCAACTTTCTTTTGAAATCTCTTTTGTGGCTCAAACTTCCCAAACTTTCCTTTCTTCCTTGACATAGCTGCAAATGCTTGAGACTGCTCATTAGATTCAACATCATTCTTTGCTTTTAATCTGGTTTCTTCAATCTTACATAATGCCCATAGATCACTGAATGGTGTAGCTTCCTTCTTTGCATAGATGCTTGATACAAAGTCGCCCCATTCATCTGGTAGTGCATTGAGTACACAAGTGGTCATTTCTGGATTTGACATTGTTTCTCCTAGCTCTTGTAGTTGATCTTTAATTTGAGTTACCTTCATGAGATATGAAGCTACCCCTTCTTCCTTTGATACTTTCATTTTGTATAATTCGGTTCTTAAGGATATTATTTCCCCAGTTGTACTTACAGAGTATAGTTCTACCAATTTGTCATAAATTTCTTTTGATGTCTTCAATTTTTCTACAAAGGGAATGAGAAAATCCTTGATAGATTGAATGAGGATTTTCTGAGCCCTTATTTCTCCTTTCATATATTTTGATAATGCTTGAGATTGTTCTTGAGGAGGCTTTGTGATGGAGTCCTTGATATAATCAAAAACTTCATTTTCTGTGAGAATTAAATCTATTCTTTTCTTCCATGCAAGGTAGTTTGATGTCCCAACAAGTTTATTGTTCTTGTTGCAGAAATTAGTCATTTGATTTGTAGATTGAGACATGAATATAAAGTACTTACTTGACAAATGTAGATGTCTCCTTAAAGATGATGTCTTCCATTAGAGTGTGAGATTTAGAATGAGGGAGGGATGATCTTCCTTCTTCAAAAATGATAATGCTTCTTTTTCACGATGAGGAGAGATGTTCTTCTTCCTTCAAAAGTGCTTGAGGTCTGCTCTTTTTATTCAATATGAGGAAGATCACTTTGATTCCATTGGTGATGATGAAGTGCTTCTTCTTGCTTCCTTTGGATGATGATGTGGAATGTGGGAGGCTTCCCAAGATGCTTTACATGTGTAAAGTCCTTCTTTCTTTGAGATGGAGGTAGGGTCCTCGAGGTCGTCTTTTATTCTTTCCAGAGGTCTTCCTTCAGGATGTTAGGGTCTTACCATCTTTGTGATGTGATGACTAGATATTCCCTCTTATATTGAGCCCTTATGTATCCTTTTTCAATTGAGTGATCTTCAAGCTGCCTTTCCTTGTCACCTTAGCTTTGATACCATGTTGAGAAATCTAGGACAGCTAAAATAGGTGTGATTTCTCTAAACTTGATAACTGCTTGTGATGTTATTTTACTTTAACTTGATGTACTTATAATTTGCTTCTTCTTATCTTGATTATTATGGTGTTCTTATCATCAAACAGCTACCAAAACATGAAGATCAATAGAACAAATGGACACAAGATGTAGGCTGCTAGCTAGGGCCAAGACCTCTCTTAGAGAGGAAAACCCACCAGAAATTCTTCTCTTCGTATAGAATCTTCAAATGACAAATTCCAAGACCTTTTAGACCCAAGACTAAGACCCCTTCAAGACCAGGTCAGCTCTCTTTCAATTCAACAAAGGAAAATTATAGTCAAACTGCTGCAATTTTGGTCAAACTTCAGAACTTCGCTTACTGCAGCAGAATTCAGTCTTTATTGCAGACCTGTACCTCTTCGGCCTTCCTGCAACTCTTCCTTTTTTGCACGTGTGGGTGGTGTTAGGGCAGAATAAGTTCTTCCTTCACTAGACTTGCTCTTTTCTTCTAGGTAATGAGGCTTTCAAACTTGATCCAAATTTCAGCTTCTTTCAATAGATCTGCAATTCAGTCTTGTAGCAACAAAATGTGCCATAATTCCTTCGCACGTGTGGAAGAATGTAGCTCAAAAATCAGACTTCAAACTTCGATTTTTCTTTTTTTGAATTCTCCTCTTATTCACTGGTTTTAGAGTTTTCTTATTTCTTGAGCAAGCTTGATGGATGATCTTCAAGTGTGGTTGGGTGACACATATATATAGCTGTTCATGGAGGATGAATAGCCCTAAACAGGGCTGACTTCTTCTCTTGCAGGCTGACTTGATCTTGGAGGGATACATTGACACATTTGACTCAAAAATAATTCTTTTCACATGATACAAAATGCCCAGTAGGGTCTAATGAATATGAAAAATACTCTTTTGACTTTATTGACTCTTCTAACAAATCCTAGAAACACACAATGGATGTTTGACCTAGAACAATTTAACTTAGAGCACGAAACGCCATGCTTTACAAATGACAATAATATTTTTCTTTTTCTTTTACATCAAATATATAAAATCAGTAGTACATGAGATATTATGAAGACTGAACCTAGTTACACATTTCAACACTAAAGGCCTTTTGAGATGTGTTGAGGCTTAGTTTTCATATTTTCTGACTACCTATTGACTTCATTTGAGAAAAGGACATATCTCAATTTTGATTTTACATCTAATTGGCTAGATACAACCTGTTACTTTGAGTAGGGAAATAGGTATAATTCTCAGAAATGGGAGGGGTGAAGGAAATATCACTTAAAAAGTTTCAATTAACTGAGAAACACTATATCTACATACAAATGTACGAGTAGGAAGGAATTCTTTTATATACATAATGTGCATATGGATGTGAGGGTGGGAAGTTGGAACTTTTAAATTTTCCACTTTTTTACTGTTCATAGTTTGCTGTTTTATTAAACATTTCTTTCTTGTGGTTTATAAATCCCGGGATCCACACAAACCTATTGTAGAAAAGGAAAAATATTGCTTTTACAATACAAAATTAGCATTTACGTACTAGAATTTACCAGGAAATGTCAGGGAAATATTTCTGAGAAGTTTCTTGCGACTTTCCATGCAGTTTTGTACAAGAAATGTATTGGTTTCATGGGATGGCAGAAAAGGGAATCTGCATATAAATTTACAATATGTTCCCGCCTCACACTGTAATTTAATGAGACTTCAAAACTATTAAAGCATGTGCATCCTTGCTGACTCTGTAGTTGAAGAGTAAATAAACTGCTTTCATTTTCCTTTTTCTGATAATTTGGGTTCATGGTTGCTCATTTTTAATCCTGGAAATACTACCATGACAGACTCCGGAAGAGTGTGCATCTGCTATAACAAACATAATACATCAGCATGAATCAGAGTATTTAGGCTCTCTCGAGGTACAGTATATTATATGAGCCTTTTTTTGGGCATGATTTATTGTCTCCCAGGCCTTTCTAAAAAATGAGCGTGTTGGCAGGAATCTTATTCAAAACTTTCTGATACAACATTCAAGGTATTTGAGTTCTCATGGTTCGTCTCCTTTACAGGTTTCTGTTTGCATTCGTATCTGAAAATTTCAATTTTGTTCCATCTCTGAATGTTACTATCCATCTTTGCAGGACCTCCGGCGGAAACTTCCTGTAACACGAACCTTGTTTCCATGGCATAATACTCTACAGCTTAGCCTTACAAGAGATCTGACAAAGGAACTCAGCTTGGGTAAATAAGATAAAAGTATGGAGACTGACAGTAGCCAGGTTAGAGCCTGTCTTTTTATATTAGCAACAATTTGTATGTAGATATTCCTATCTTGAAATCGTAGAGGTTCTATAACTCAACCTCATGCATGTAGAGTGACGAGTCTAATGTATGGTCTTGTAACATATTTCTATCATCAGGAAACACCAACAACAATGCATATGATCTAAAGTATACCTGATATTCTTCCCAGGCCCAAGCCTGGAATTGTAGGACTGGTCTCTGTGCAGGCATTTGATAAATGCACGAGTCTCAGTCTTCTCTTTGCCATGGCTGTGATGTAGAGTAGGAACCTCCATGTGATTAAAAAGAGCAAGTTTCAGCTTGGATTCCTTTGTGTAATATAATAGCAGTTTTTAGTTTCCCCTACAGAAATTTCTGTAACATTATGAAATAATGTCATTTTGCTGTTGAAAATCTGTATCTTGTGCTAGTTGGAGCAGTGGCTATATTTTATTTTTGATGTATGTCATGCTTCAGGTCACAAGGATTGGGCTGTCATGATTAGTATCTGTATCTTTTGTATTAAACTTGTATTGCCGTGTCTCTCATATTTGATCCAACCGGTCCTTTCCAAGGAATATGTTCAAGCTGGAAAGCTCAATGATATTGTAAAGCTTTGTATTCTTTTCACTGTCTATCGGACTTAAACCTCTTGTCTCTAGAATTAAATTAGTTGAATGCTACATGATGCTATTAACATGAATTCATTTCTATTAAGCTATTTATATATTGAGATTAAAGTTGCATCGAAATAGTTTTGTATGGCATATTCTTCCCATTTCAAAATGTCAGTGTTCATTGCTTGGAAAGGTAAAATACGCACTCATGTCCCATTGAAGAGATACACTATAAATTTAAAATTTAACATGTTAAGGTCTAAATGTTGTTGATTGTTACTACAAACATATTAAAGGCCCTGTTACCTCAAAATCTAGTAGGTCTTGTGAGGGGCCTCAGAAGATGGTAGACCAAAACAAGACCAAGGGACGACACTGAGGTGGAGGCCCATTGTCACCTTAGCAATCCACCTACTGCTCTTTAGTGGAATTTAACTACATGAGAGGCTTCCCAGTATAAGTCACCTAAATGATGTTCTTGGTCTAGGGTTCAAAGACGACAATTGAATAGGCTCAGATAGGGTACTCGGACTAAGAACAAGGCTCAATCTTTTGTAACAACGAGAGGCATACCCTCAAAAGAACCTGTTACTCACCACCACTGGGTGACCCCTATAGGAGAAATTTTCTCCTAGATTTGTCTTCAACTGGAAGCCAATAGCCCTTTGCAGCCACTAGATAGCTTGATGTGCCACCATTCTCCACCACTCAAGCCGGCCGTTGTGTGCCCTCTCCCATCTATTAATTGGGTGTTAACACATGCTTTTCTTGGGCACATTTGGACATGGATTAGTGGGGGGGAATTCGGCAGAAAGAATAGGTTTGGACTATACTCTTGTTCCCTTGTCTCAATCTAGGGTTAAGTCTTGTATCCGAGTCCTGTGGGATCTCCTCTATTGGCTACTAGCTTTAGGAGTGGCAGTACATGGGAAACCCTAATTTTGGTGGCGTGGTCCCACTTCCCAACACCATATATTTCACTCCCCTCCGCTCATTACAAGCCCTTTTCACATTTTTCCCATCTGGGTCTACATTTGTCCATTAGGTCCTTACAGCGTTAGCCTCCCCCGCC
The DNA here is from genome assembly GCA_031772625.1 of Pinus tabuliformis. Taxonomy (NCBI): domain Eukaryota; kingdom Viridiplantae; phylum Streptophyta; class Pinopsida; order Pinales; family Pinaceae; genus Pinus; species Pinus tabuliformis. Next base: position 1,156,237,723 of record CM062818.1, on the reverse strand, counting down.
CCTTGTCCACACTTTGGGTTGGGCTTGGAATGATGCCTCAAAGGTTGACGCAACTAAAAAGAAATATAAAAACATAATTTGGCCACTTACAACAGGAAATGTACCACAAAATGCAAAATATGATCAGAACATACAAATTTAGCATGTGGGCAAAAGCCAAACATGAGCTCTACCCTCTTTCACTATGGCCATCACCCTGGTTCCTAAGGCCTCTATGAGTGCTCCCTGCATCATTAAGGAACCCATGATTGTCCCAACCCATAGTGGCGATGAATTGCCCAACCTTAAGGGGGTAATCACTGCTTCATCATATGCATCATGCTCTCATCCCCTAGAGCCTCGAGCACTAAAATAAAAAAAAATCAATAAAAGAAAAAGACATGAAGAAAGGTGGAAAAACAAAGGCCGAGGTAACTCATGTCTCACTATTGCTCCCTCCACATTCATATACCCAAGGTGTGGGATTCCCTCATTCTAGCTTCCCTTGTACCATGTCACGTGGCTTGGACCTTTCCGTATTACCCCACTCTATTCTATCATCATTTCACATGACACCTGTCATTTAATGGATATACCATGGACATGTCACTCCCTTAGAGGTTGAAACCACCTAATAGGGTCCTTCATTAACCTCTCTTGTCGAGCAAGGTCACACCTCTACATTTTAAAGCCCATTTGGAAGGGCATGCCACTATGAAGTGTCCGCTTATGCTTTGAATTAGCAAGCTTATTTACTCGATTATACTAATGAATTATTGTAGTGGAAGGTAAGGAGAAACATTTGATCTTATATAGAATTGCAGGTGGGTATTCATCTTGGACTTGGTCTCCCTATATGGGGTCTAAGCCCTCCAGAGGGTCATAATAGCACTTGTAGGGTGAGCGTTGAGAGCCATGGGCCTCTGCCATCGCAGAGAATCGATTACTATACCATGGGCTTCTTCAACACCACACATTGCTTGTTAGTGGCCCAGCCATACAGAGATGATGATGCATTTGGACCACGTTTCCCACCCCCCCGAAGGATCTGGAGGCAGAACTGTGTCCTTTATGGATCCGCCACCTACCCTTCGGCAGAACTATGGATCTGAAAATCAGATCCGTGGTTCCGCCTTTCTTTGGTGATGCCTAGAAAAATGGATCCGTGGGGGCTCGATCTGCGGATTCGGAAAGGATTGTGTGCAGATTTGTGGAGGTTCGGGCATGTATCCACCGCGGATCGCGAGCAGATCCAAGAGAAGGTGGACAGTTCACATGGTTCCATGAGGCTTTTTTTGTTTTTTGTTTGGAAATTTCGAACTGTTATGTGAGGAACTACACTTTCCGAATACTCCCAAGGTGCCCCTTGATGCTCCCTAATGGTAATGTTAAATTCTTAAAGTAAAAGTGACATTCTCCTTTATCTTTCATTTCCATCCTTTTACTTAAATTTTTAACATCACCATGAAATGAGTTAGGATGTTTGAGAGTGATTCCAACCTCATCAGACTTCATATGGAGAAAATAGAATTTCATATCCCATTCAAAATTCAGCAGACTTAATAGTTTTCAAGATCAATGGGACTGTGGCGTTTCATTGGATTCTATCATGTATGAGGGCATGTGATTGGCATTTATCAAGAGCCCCAAGCCCTATATGTACCCTAGTGTTGGTGTTGTTGATTGTTGAACTCCTTTTTCATGGCCTTAGCAATTATGTACCCTTCACTTAAGTCAAAATCATTGATCAGGCATGTTAAGGTTTCTCTACCATATTATAAGGCTTGGATTAAGCTGTTTGATCAAAATTAGGCAATGCTGACTAATATCCCTATAGAATTGAAGTAGAGGCAATGGCTAGACAAGAGAAGAGGAATATAGATTCTAGATGGTTGATGCTAGAATAATTAATCATTGATGTACAATGGATGCCATATCTATCTTGATTTATGTAAAAATATGCATGTTTTCATGTCTTCTACAATTAATTTGGTATTTTGGATGTTTTTTATTTATAAATGCAAATATATATATATAGTAGATGCTTCGCTTCCTAGATTTTTGGGAAATGACGCTTCCACGTCCCTGCTTCCAAAAAAACGTCCCCGCTTCATGCAACACTGCATGAGACCCATTAGGAGCGCACAAAGCCTAAGCTAGGGTTTGGAGGTGTGTTGTAGCATTTAGAGGGCATCCCCCTCTTGACCTTCATTTTTGAAGCCCTCACCATCGTTCTCAGCACATGAGGCCTCAACGCTAGCCTTGGAAAGCACTTCACATTAATTATGTGGGCTAAAAGTCAAATAAAATAATAATTAATGTAGAGGTATCTTGGTTGGCTTGTAACCTTGTTCATTAGGAAATATGAACTCATTAGGATTGTATAAATAAGAGTGAGTCTCTTTGTTAATTTTGGCAACTAGGGCCAAACTTCAAATTGGACAGCTCATATGAGGCAACTGATATTTTTATTGGATTCCTCTCTCCGATAGGTGTAGGATTGATCTAAAGATCATCCCATTCTGACATGTACAAATGGAATTATGAATTTATTTTGATTATGGACAAATTGTGAAGGTTGGCCAGCGAACTCATGTAGGCTCAGAAGTCCAGCAGTCACGTCTATTCATCCTCAACGTTTGCATATAAATACAAGGTGCCTCCTCCTCATTTGGACACTTCATTCACTCACACATCTCTCTCTTCTTGATTGGGTACAGAGTTTTGAGGCTTCTGTCTCTCCACATGTGCGAAGAAAGAACTGTACTTTTTCTGTCATTGCATCGACCAACATTGACCGAAAATTGCAGAAGGCTATTTTGAGTAGTGTTGACCATCTTTGACTGCAGTTTTGTGTGGGGTATTTCTATTTGGACAGGCCGCAATTTTGGGCACGCAATTTGAGGCTATTTGACCTCTGTTTGAATAGCGTTGATTGTGCTAGGGCTTGCTGTTGTGTTGAATTTCCTTGACTGGATATTTTCGGACTGTTTTTGGGCTGATTTGACTGGTTGTTGGAGGCCGAGTTGACCGAGTTTGATCGAGTTGTTTTAGAGGTCAAAATCTGCCCTGTTGACCAACGTTGACTTTCTAGTTAAGGCTTTCTGTTTCTGCTGTTTGAGTGATCAGATTTTCATTGTTATTGGGCAAGTGAATATTGTATATTGTACTCTCTCTCTGCTGAATTTTTGAAGAATTATAAGAAGAATGGATCAAGGGTTTCCCCACATTGGGGTTTGTCCCTGGTTGGTGCCTTATCTTGTGACCTCTTGTCTTGGCTTTCCTTCTACTATTATTGTTTATGTTCTATCTGCATTTTACTATCATGATGATGTGATTGTTATATCATGATGATGTGATTGTTAAACTGGATATTGATATTGGGCTAATAAAGAAATTGAAATAAAATTGCTCTAAGCATAGAACATACTGTTGTTATCCAAAAACAATTAACATGGTATTAGAGGTGAGGTGAAGACAAAGCCCAAGCAAGAGTGAGAAGAGCAATCAATGATCAAGGACAAGATTCGATGGCCTCCACATCCTACTTCAAGTCTGATGACAAGCTTCATGATAAGTCTGATTATCATGCATGGAAGATGTCTCTTGATTTGACTTTAGAAGAGCAAGATGTTATGGATTATGTGCAGGGAAAGATTTCGGAACCTCCTTCAAATGCACCGGCTGCTGCTAAGACAAAGTACAAGAAGGGTGAAGTCAAAGCCAAGAAGATCATCAGGGATTCTATTCATAAGAATTTAGTTGCTTACATCTCTGATTTGAACACATCAAAAGAGATATATGACAGGTTGGTTGGCATGTTCAAATCTAGCAAAGAAAACCAAATTATTTTCCTCAAGAACAAGTTGAAGGATATAAAGAAGGGAAGAAATGAAGATATTCTATCCTACCTCATGAGGATTACTAAGATAAAAAATGAGCTTCTTTTGATTGGAGAAGATATTGCTGATAGGGAGCTTACTCTCATTGCCCTTGGAGGACTCCCTCGTGAATGGCATGTGTTCAACACTACTATTCTTAACAACGACAAGGTTCCAGGTTTTAAAGAATTGCTGGCTAGATGTTCTCAAGAAGAAACAAGGATGATGGAACTAGATGTGCCTTCAAATAGGAATGATCCTATTGCATTCGCCGCTCATGCTAAAAACAAGAACAATGCAGGTTCAAACAAGCAATGCCAAGGAAGGTTGGGTTTCAAAAATGGAAGGAAGGGAAGATGCTTCATTTGCAACAAGTTTGGCCACTATGCTAGGGAGTGTCCTAACAGAAGGGATACACCTCATAATGATGACAACCACAACAACAACAATTTCAGGGGCAACAACAATCAAAGGAATGGCAGATTCAACAACTGAGGAAAAGGAAGGTTCCTGCTCCTCATCAAGGAAGTGGTTGCCCTCCCAAGAGATCAAGAAACACCAGGTATGATGAATCAAATGTTGTTGATAACAAGCAAAAATAATTTTGTCTTATATCTGCCCTCTCCACTGCATCTCCTCCGGGCACTTTAGGAAATTGGTTGATTGATAGTGGTGCCTCAAGGCACTTCAATGGGTATAAGGAAGCTCTTTCAAATCTGATGGAAAAGGATACAAATTTGGAAATTATCCTTGGAGACAATGCCACCTATTTCGTGAAGGGAGTTGGGAATGTTACTCTTCAATTGAATCAAGGTAACACCATTCATCTACAAGAAACACTATATGTACCCGATCTAAAGAAGAATCTAGTATATATCTCGGCGATGGAGGACAAAGGATTCAAGGTGGTATTCATCAATGGAAAGGTACTTGTGTGGAATCAAAATTTCAAAGATGCATTTACACTTGGCTTCAGGGTTGATAGCCTATATCAAGTGTTGATTATTGGGTAGCGTCAGATGTGCTCTAGCTCTGAAATTTTGTGGAGGGGCTAGAACACATGAGATCTCCAAGACCCAGAAATCGTTTGGTGAAATTCCAATGGGGTTCCTAAGTTAAAATATTAATGGGTATTAATGAAAATATGGGTGAGAAGTTTCTAAGAGACGAGGATCAAGCCTAATTTAATCTTAGCCATTGATTAGATATTAGACCACGACCGTTGATATCTCAACAAGAAAAGTATATAGGAAGACTTGAGAGTTATTTGGAGACACACCGGGCAAATACTCAGTAACCCGAGGGAAATCAATTCTCAAGGAGTAAGAGTTTGATTTCAGAGGGAGAGTTGCAGGGTGAAGGAAGAGGAGGGCATCAACATTAGTCAGAGATTGAGGAGGAGGCGACGTAGAGCATCAGAGGGACAGTGTAGAGGGAAAAGCTCAGAGAGGCAACGCAGCAAGGGACGCAGTCCTCACGCAGAGTTGACGTAGAGGTGACATAGTGAAGGTTGGAGGGTCTCTGGGGTGTCAGAATTTCTCGAAAGGGAGGAGGAAAATTCGCAGTCCTCACGCAGAGTTGACGTAGAGGTGACATAGTGAAGGTTGGAGGGTCTCTGGGGTGTCAGAATTTCTCGAAAGGGAGGAGGAAAATTATCTCAGGTGTTTTCTCAGAGGTTTCTTTATGTTCTGCAAAATCATTCCTTGTAAAGAGATTGTTGCTGAAGAATAATAAATAAACCCTCATCTGTAGAGTGGTTTTCCTGCATTGGGTTTTTCCAGGGGCTATTGTCCAAAAATAGCTGTGTTGATGTGGTTGACTCTTGTGCTTGTATTTCATTGTTCTTTTCTCTATGCTATTATGTGAGAACTGCAGTAGAATTTATTTTGATGTTTACTGAAGGGTTTTGTAAATAACTTATTGTGGAAAATAAGTAGGAGAAATAAATCAGTTACTGTAGTAGAATTTCGTGTTAGAAATTTTCACATGGTATTGAAGCAGAGATCGGGCAACAGGATTAGAGAATTTGCAATGCGTTAAGAGCATGATGTTGGAGCAACAACTCAATGGGACTCACTCAGTTCTCCCGGGAAAGAGGAAAGCACAAAGAATATAATGGATCAAGACTATTCTATGTTAGCTTTTAGACTAGAAGAAGAAGTCGCTTGCTTGGCAAATTTTACTTCCTCTGAGGTTTGGTATTATGATAGTGGAGCTTTTGTGCACATGACAGGAATACGGGAATGTTTCTCGAGCTATCAAGAAGAACAAATGAACTTCCAATTCACCATGGGAAATAAGTCAAAATGTAACCCCGTAGGAAGAGGCACTGTAGTTTTTCAAACAGAAGCAGGGGATCGGCTTGGAGCTACCAATGTGCTACATGTGCCTAGGTTGGGGATGAACTTACTCTCTGTATCTCAGTTACAAAACAAGGGCTATGCTGTTTTCTTCATTGGGAAGAAAGTATATGTCAAACATCCGAGTTGGAAGAAGAAGGCCCAAATTGGAGTCAGAAGTAACAGACTGTATAAGTTATAACTAGAATCTCCAATGGCATTGATAGGCAGCAGTGGGGAAAAAGATTTGAATGAACTATGGCAAGGGAGGATGGGGCACTTACACCATGGGGCTCTAAGAATTTTCAAAAAAACCATCACAGGAGTTCCAGAATCAAGTACCAAACGAGACGATGTATGCAGAGGTTGTGTACTAGGCAAGTACGCCAAAGCGACTTATTCCAGAAGTAACAATAGGGCAAAGAGTGTTCTGGGATTGATACACTCAGATATTTGCGGACCCATGTCCACAAAAGCTCTTAGTGGTGCTGAATACTTTGTCACCTTCATTGATGACCATTCCAGGAAGACTTGGTTCTACTTTCTAAAAACCAAGGATGAGGTTTTTGATCGATTCAAAGAGTTTACAGCTCTGGTTGAGAATCTGACAGGGAAGAGGATAAAAGTGTTGCACTTAGACAATGGTGGAGAATACATTGATAAGGACTTCACTGATTTTTGCGCAAGGAAAGGCATCAGAAGAGAATGGACAACTCCATATAATCCGGAAGAGAATGGAGTAGCAGAGAGGAAGAACAAGACTACTATTGAAGCAACAAGGGCAATGTTGTATGGTTAGGATATGCGTAAATTTCTATGGGCAGAAGCATGCAACACAGCAGTATATGTCCAGAACAGGACTCCTCACGGGGCATTAGGTAAGGTTACTCTGGAGAGTGTCTTCACCAGCAAGAAGCCTGAGGTGAGCTTTTTCAGAATATTTGGGAGTTTGGCATATTGCCATATACCCAAAGAAAAGAGGAAGAAGTTGGATCAAATTGCAGAAAAAGGATATCTTGTGGGATATAGCGAGAATGCTAAGGCATATAGAATCTATCTTCCGGGAAATAGGAAGATCGTAGTACGACGAGATGTAAAGTTCATGGAGGACAGAGCTTTTAGGAAATCCCGAGAAATGCCTTCCGAAGAGCAGTCAAAGGATAATCAATTGGTCCAGCCACTTCGACCAGCAGAAACCAACACCAGTATTTCTCCAAAAGACAAGAATCCAAAGGTATCACAGTGGGTGGGGTCTCAAGGGGAGAAGCAAATAGTTCTACCCACTACCAGTGGAAGAATGAGCTGGGAACTTCGACAGATACTACGGGATGCAGAGGATTTTATTGGAGCTCTTAGGAATGAGAAAAGGGAGCGTAGACAACCAGATAGATACCAAGCCTTGGTGGCTCAGGTTGGAGAACCCTCTAGTTTTCAGGAGGCCGTTCAACATCAAGTATGGGTAGATGCTATGGTGGAGGAATGTAGTTCCATAATGGTCAATGATGTCTGGGAAGTGGTACCTAGACCTCAGGACAAGTTAGTTGTAGGTTTGAGATGGATCTACAAGAACAAATACGCTGCAGATGGCAGTGTGGAAAAATACAAAGCTAGGTTCGTGGCTACGACTTTGCTTAGAAGGAAGGGATAGACTACGAAGAAACCTTCACCCTAGTAGCCAAGTATAGTTCTATTAGATTCGTGATATCCCTTGTAGCACAGATGGGGTGGGAGATTCACTAGATGGATGTCAAGACTGCATTCTTGAATGGGGTGATAGAAGAAGTATAAATTGAACAACCAGAGGGTTTTGAGACACATGAGAAGAAAACTCATGTATGCATGTTGAAGAATGCCTTGTATGTGCTTAAACAAGTGCCTAGAACGTGGTACGGTCGAATTGATGGTTACTTGTAGAAGATGGGATTCATCAAGACTCAAGAGTGACGCAGATCCCAACCTCTACTATCTGATTGTAGAGAATGAGCCTCTAATTCTGGTGTTATATGTGGATGACCTTTTCCTAACAAGTTCATTCAGACTCATCAAAAATTGCAGGGAAAACCTAGCTACAAAATTTGACATGAAGGATTTGGGACGGATGCATTATTTTCTGGGGTTGTAAGTTTGGCACCACAAGGGTGGAATTTTCCTTGGACAAGGGAGATATGCAACAAATTTTTTGAAAAGGTTCAAAATGCAGGACTGTAGACTTATGGCCACTCCAATGATTACCAACTGGAAGAAGATTGATGCGTCTGAAGATAAAGAAGTCAATCCCACCTTGTACAGGTAGCTCATTGGGTCCCTGATGTATTTGGTCAATACCCGGCCAGACATTTGTCACGCTGTTAACACCCTCAGTCAGTGCATGGTGGAACCAAAGAGGGCGCAATGGGAAGCAACCAAGCATGTTCTCAGATATATACAAGGAACAGTTGAGCATGGATTAATGTACACCTGAGGCAATGACATCAGGCTAAGTGGGTTCACTGACACAGATTGGGCTGGAAGTTCAGTAGATCGGGAAAGTACCACTGGGTACTGTTTCAACATTGGATCAGGAATGACCTCCTCGTGTAGTAGGAAACATAAATCTGTAGCTTTGAGCTTAGCGGAAGTTGAATATATGGCAACTTGCACAACATCATGTGAAGTCATATGGCTTAGGAAGTTGCTTGTGAATCTATTCAGGAGAAGGATGGAAGCGAACAATATGTTGTGTGATAATCAGAGTTGCATCAAGCTCTCTGAGAATCCAGGTTTTCATGATCAGTCGAAGCACATTGACATTAGGTGTCACTTTATCAGAGACTGTGTCCAGCGAGGGCAATACAGTTACGATACACTCCGACAGGAGAATAGGTGGCAAACATTCTCACCAAGGCCCTAGGAAGAACAAAGCTTGTTTATTTCAGGGAGAAGATGGGGATAGTGCAGGGAGTTGCAGTGCAACAGTTAGCAGTGGCAGTGCTATGGGCAACATGATGCAACATATTGAGAGAGAGCTGTAGTATAGATGTAGCAATGACAGTGGCAGTGTCATCGATAGCAGTACAAGTTGCAGTAGTGCAGTGGATGAAGGGCAACAGGTCGAGCATCAGCAACGCAGAGGACCGATGCCATGGATCAATGTGATACTTCTGCTAGGAAGTATAGCTAGAGCACATTCCTCGCTAAGAGGGAGTGTTGATTTTTGCATAGCATCGGATATGCTCTAGCCCCGAAATTTTGTGGAGGGGCTAGAACACATGAGATCTCCAAGATCCAGAAACCATTTGGTGAAATTCCACTCGGATTGTATTTTATCAAAATAATTAATATTTTTAATGGGGTTCCTAAGTCTAATTTAGGAAAATTAAAATATTAATAGGTATTAATGAAAATATGGGTGAGAAGCTTCTAAGAGATGAGGATCAAGTCTAATTTAATCTTAGCCATTGATTAGAGATTAGATCACAACCATTGATATCTCAACAGGAAAAAGTATAAAGAAAGACTTGAGAGTCATTTGGAGATGCACCGAGAAAATACTCAGTAACCCGAGGGAAATCGATTCTCAAGGAGTAAGAGTTCGATTTTAGAGGGAGAGTTGCAAGGTGAAGGAAGAGGAGGGCATCAACATTAGTTAGAGATTGAGGAGGAGGTGACACAGAGCATTAGAGGGAAAGTGCAGAGGGAAAAGCTCAGAGAGGCAGCGCAACAAGGGACGCAGAGGTGACACAGTGAAGGCTGGAGGGTCTTTAGGGTGTCAAAATTTCTCCAAAGGGAGGAGGAAAATTATCTCAGGTGTTTTCTCAGAGGTTTCTCTATGTTATGCAATATCATTCCTTGTAAAGTGATTGTTGCTGAAGAATAATAAATAAACCCTCATTTGCTGCACTAGTTTTTCCGCATTGGGTTTTTCCGGTGACTATTGTCCAAAAATAAGTGTGTTGATGTGATTGACTCTTTGCTTGTATTTCATTGTTCTTTTCTTTATGCTATTATGTGATAACTATAGTAGAATTTATTTTGATGTTTATTGAAGGGTTTTGTAAATAACTTGTTATGGAAAATAAGTAGGAGAAATAAATCAATTACTGTAGTGGAATTTTGTGTTAGAAATTTTCACATCAAGTTGGAGGAAGCCCATTGGGAGCTATGTCTTGCAACACATCAATTTAATCCGAATTATGGCACTGGAGGTTTGCTCGTCTACATTATAAGGCTATACCCGATGTGAGGAAGATGGTGACAGGGATGCTCGAATTTAAAGTAGAACATGGAGGTGCTTGTCAGGGGTTTGCTGAAGAAAAGGATACAAGGGGACCATTCCCCTCAAGTGATAACAAGACTACTGACATATTGTAATTGGTTCTTTCTGATCTATCTGGTATGACGCTGGTGAACTCATTGGGAGGATATTTATATTGTGCTATTTTTATGGATGATTTCTCTCGCAAGACTTGGATATATTTCTTGAAGAAGAAGGACGAAGTATTCTCATGGTTCCATTCTTTCAAAGCTTTGGTCAAAAATCAAACCAGGAAGAAGATCAAAATATTGAGGACTGATAATGGAACCAAATATGAATCAAATGAGTTCAATAACTATTGTAGAGAAGTTCGCATTAAGAGGGAGACTACTACCGCATATACTCCTGAGCAAAATGGTGTTTCTAAAAGGAAGAACCATTTTATCGTAGAAGCCACTCTTGCCATGCTTCATGATCAAAGCCTTCTAAAGTTCTTATGGGCCGAAGCTGCAAACACCGCCATGTATGTTCAAAATAGATGCCCTCATCAAGCATTGGACTCCAACACTTGCGAATAAGATTTCACCGATAAGGAACTTGATATTTCTCACTTTAGAATTTTTGGTAGCCTCGTATATTTTCACATGCCGAAAGAAAAGAGAAGCGAATTGGATGCTTTTGGGAAGACAGGAACATTTGTGGGCTACAGTGAAACTTCTATGGCATATAGGATCTATGTGCTTGGCCAAAGAGAATTGGAGATTAGTCATGATGTCACCTTTGATGAGGATGCTGCCCTTGGGAAGACTAGTAACCTTCCTCTTCCAAGGAAGGACAAAGAAGCAGATTCAAGAAAGCAGGGAGAACCACAGGATGAACCGATGCCTGATGTTGAAGGACCAATGGATTCCATTGATCCACCCACTCATGAGCCCTCCTAAAAAAGGAGACCCTCATGGCTTAGGGAGAGTCTCGAAGATGCCAAGAGAAATGTTGCACCTAGCGAGACATTTCGTGAAAGCAAGAAGTCGAATAGGTACCAAGGGTACTTAACTGCAATGACCACCATTGTTCAATTTGAGCCTTGCACATTCGAACAAGCTGCCAAACACCAAGTTTGGAACGATGCAATGAATGAAAAGTATGAGTCGATTATGAAGAATGATGTATGGGATGTGGTCCCTAGACCCAAGGACAAATCTGTTGTCACCTCGAAATGGCTCTTCAAGAACAAGCATGGAGTTGATGGAAGTGCTGAAAAGTTCAAGGCTAGATTTGTTGCTCGAGGCTTCCCTCAAAAGGAAGGTGTAGATTATGATGAGATATTTGCACCAGTTGCCCGCTACACCACCATCCGTTCAATCATTGCCCTTGTTGCCTCGCAAGGATGGAATCTACACTTGATGGATGTCAAGGTTGCCTTCTTGCATGGTTCACTTAAGGAGGAAGTCTATTTAGAACGACCTGAGGGGTTCAAAGTTTAAGATCGTCAGACACATGTATGCAGGTTGAAGAAAGCCCTCTATGGGTTGAAACAAGCATCCCGAACTTGGTATCAGAGGATCGATAGCTATCTAATGAATCTGGCATTTACGAGAAGTGACGCTGATCCGAACCTTTATTTTAAGGTTGAGAATGATAGGCCTCTCATCTTGGTACCTTATGTGGACGATCTCTTTTTGACAGATGTGTTAGTGCCTGCCAGTCATGTCAGTCACCAGTGATCAAATATGCTCTTACAAGGTTTTGTTAGGGTCTTGAGGTCAAATTTTATCATTTCATTAGGTTTCAAAATAAAATTTGGTCACTGGCTATTGTGTCTAGGTCATTGCTGCTCCCTTCACTTACTCATGGTCTTCATCACTCATCATGGTCATTGTTTTTTTCGAGGTATCATATCTTCATTTAAGTGTCTTGGGTCATGAAATGGTTAAATTCCTCATTTTAGGTCATGGTCTAGGGTTTCACTCCATGTGTCATCATGATACCATATGTCAAAACAAAAACATGTCCATCATGTGAGTCAGTGGGTAAAGGGAGTTAGCAGCTTAGGGAAAGAAAAATAAAGGTAAAGGTAATGTTTTATTTCAAATAAGACAATGCTGTAGTACACTACCTCGTCTCATCATTTCTCAAAGGGACATATGATGTCATGCCACTACCAAAGAAAAAATCAACTTTCAAGCTACAAAGGACCATCCAAAGCATCAAAAGGGTTTCATTTCAGCATTCACAAGTTTAAGCATCTCCTTGGCAAGTAAATAAACATCTGGCACCTCTTATGCATCCTTCATTTTGAAGAACTCAGTGAAAATCCCTCTCCTACGGTTTCGCCATGCTTTTGGTCTGAAAATGCTTTTGGTTCATTGCAGTGAGAAAAATCCTAGTTTTTATGTTCCATAACTCCCTCACATACCTCATATACCCCTCCCAACCATTTCTCATACCCATTTCCCTTCATTTCCCCTCATTTCCCCTCATTTCGCTCACTCTTTTCAATAAATTCCACCTCCTTACACTCCCTAACATTTATCCCAACCACCCAAAATTTTCCCAAGAATTTAGAAAGCCCCTAACCCCTTCATTCCCCTCCATCTACAAGATTGTTTCAAATCCCCTGTTTTCCTAAAACTAAACCCTAATTCTTCCTCCTAGTGAGCTAGGGTTTCACCTTGGAAGCAAAGGCCCCACACATTGATAAGAAGAAGTACAATAATGGAGGACATGTCTGAAGAGTTGAGCCATCTAACATCAAAGAGATCAGTGCCTCACAAACTCATTGAGAGGTCATTTGTGGCACACAGGGACGATTTTGCTTCAAAGTGTGTTTCTGACCAAACGGAGATGAAATTGACAAAAGTGGAAGAGGTTTTTGTCAATCATATACCATGGGACAAAAGCCTCTGTCAGTGTTTACACAGGTATCATAGATTGGGAAATATGCAACTTTATTGGAGACATATGTCAGAAAATAAAAAAATTTCAAGTTAATTTCCTGTTTTAGTCATGATTTTGTGGCATGGATTCCGAGCAAATGAAAATCAGTTTCTAGAAACCGAGAGAGGTTTTTCTTCCCAACATCCTTATGTAGAAAAACCTCTCTCAATTTTCCACAAATCCTTATGGTTAGAGAGATATCGCTCCATATGTGAGCCCTAGTTTTGCAGAAAAACCCAAAATTTTGACCCAAGGCGCTGCGCTTTTTCCTCAGGGCTCCAAAAGGCAATTGGCTTACATTTTTGGAAAGCTGATGACCCCCTCTCAAAACCCACTTCATCCAATTTCTCAGACATGGCTCAAATTTTGAAAAAAAAGAGAAAAAATGGTCAAAAATCATCATTCTACCACTCTTTTTAATAGGGGCTGCGCTTCTGGAGACACTTTGGGAGAATGAGTTTTTGGAGTCCTTCCCATGGGTCATTTAAAAAAACTCAAGGTGTTCTGGAAACTAGACAGGCAAGGGTAGTTAACCGTTCTCTCAGATCTCAATTTGGACTTCAAGAAGACACCTAAAAATGGGCTCAAAGTTGGCGCCGCACTTCTGCAAATTTTTGAGTTTTTATTTAAAATTTCACTGTGTAATTTCCTAGTTTTTCAGTTTGACTTGGTTAAAGTCAAAACTCATGATGTAATTGCAATAGTTCGAGGTTAGATGATGTAATCATGAATAAATGGACATCATAGATTGTTTTTATGGTTAATTAGGCCACATAAAGGAAGCAAAATTCGAAACAAAGTCTAAGAGAAGAGTTTGTATTTGACCTTCTCACTCTCACTTGTTGGTTGAGAGAATTTTGGAATAGTTCCACCACCTAGGAATTCGACTCCTGAAGGTGGGGAAGTTGTTTGATTGAGTCTATATGTATCATTTCTCATTTAGAGAGAGAGGTTGGACTTTTGTGGAGAAGGCTTGTATGTTTATGTTCTCTTCAGCTAATACAGGGGCAATTGCAGCGATATTTCAGGAACTCTAGTTCAGTGAGTCTATAGTGTTTGTTTACTCTTTCTATCAACTTCCTATGGATAAATCATCTCTCTTTACATGCTTTATCTTCTTCCTATGAATTTCCTTGCAGTTATATAGACAAGAATCTTGAATTTAAGCTTTATTTATGTGGAATTCATACTTGTGTTTCCTTTTCTAAAGCTAATGAATTCATGCTTTCACATGTTCATTAGTTTCTTTTAAGCTCACAAATCTATACTACATTGACAAACACTCAAATTGCACCATAACACACTAATATCTAACGCCTATTTATACTTGTCTCTACATACTTAAAGCCTAGACTTAGTTACCTGCTCGAAACCCTAGTCAAACAAACCTTAAAACCTAAATTCACAAGAACTCAAAACAAACTTATATATCTAGCCTAAAACCTGTCTCTTTACATATATTCATTGACAAATCCTTTGAGAGATCTCTCTCTTGCTCAGTAGGGCTAGTTACTGAGCTAAAAGTGGTTTGAGGTTACCTCTTTCTATCTCCTCCATAACCTAGGAAATTGTAGAGGATAATAAGGTGTAGGCCCTCTTATTCACAATGTAAGAGGGAGTTGGCCTCCGAATTCGAGATGAACGACCTAGGATTGATGCATTACTTCTTAGGGTTGGAGGTTTGGCAAAAGCCATGTAAGATTTTCCTTTCTCAACAAAAATATATTGTGAAGATACTTGAAATATTTGGGATCTGATGGAACTTAACTTCAAGAAGTTATGTGGAAGTGCTGCTGGGCCTGATTTGGGAAATCCTTCTGAGTATCAGCAACGCGTGGGGACCCTGATGTTCTTGGCGAACTCCTGTCCGGACATATGTTTTGTAGTGAATACATTGAGTTAGTTTATGGTGGAGCCTCATCACATACATTGGATTGCTGCCAAGAATCTCTTGAGATATCTCTGGGGCACAATCACTTATGGATTGAGATACACTACCGAGAATGTGAGGCTCCATGGTTACTCTGATGCAGACTGGGTTGGCAGTATGGTGGATCGTAAAAGCACATCTGGATGTTGCTTCTCTCTAGGTTTTGCTTCGATATCATGGATGAACAGGAAGCAAAAGTCGGTTTCCTTGAGAACTGCTGAGGTTGAATACATTGCTGCTAGTTCGGCATCCTGTGAAGCTATTTGGTTGAGGAAGCTCTTTAGTGAGCTGTTTGGACATGTGCTGGATACCATCGTGATCTTTTGTCACAACCAGAGTGGGATTCGTCTTTCTGAGAATCTCGTGTTTCATGATCACTCCAAGCATATTGATATCATGTACTACTTTATTCGGGATATTATGGTACAACAAGGAGAAATAAGGCTCTAACACATTGGGATTGATAATCAGGTTGCCGATATTCTTACGAAGCCTCTGGGGAAGGTCAAATTCTTAACCTTTCGTGAACGACTTGGAGTCGTGGAGAGACCCTCTTATGAGTGACCCATATGAGATGGATGTTGAGCCCTGAGACAGTGTTGCACGAAGCGCCCCCCCCCCCCGGTTCCAAGCCCCGAAGCGCGTCCCGTACGGAAGCGCCTAGGAAGCTTGGCCGGAAGCGCGCTTCCGAAATTTTTAGACGCTTCCGAAGCGCCGAAGCACGCTTCGTACGACACTTCTCAGACGCTTCCCAGACGCTTCCCAGGCGCTTCCCAGACGCTTCTCAGACGCTTCCGTACGCTTCCAGAAAAGCTTCCGGAAAAGCATTTAGAAAATCGTTTTTTTTTCAATTTTTTTTTCAATTTTAGGTGAGTTTGCTTGTTGGGGGTGGGTCCACCTTGGGTTAGGGTGACAAATGAAAGCAAAAAAAAATATAAATATAGCAGATGCTCCCTCATGGTAATGTTAAATTCTTAAAGTAAAAGTGACATTCTCCTTTATTTTTCATTTTCATCCTTTTACGTAAATTTTTAACATTACCATGAAATGACTCAGAATGTTTGAGAGTGGTTCCAGCCTCATTGGACTTCATATGGAGAAAATAGAATTTCATATCCTATTCAAAATTCAGCAGACTTAACAGTTTTCAGGTATTCAGGATCAATGGGATTGTGGCATTTCATTAGATTATATCAAGTATGAAGGTATGCGATTAGCATTTAATCAAGAGCACCAAGCCCTATATGTACCCTGGTGTTGGTGGTGTTAATTGTTGAACTCCTTTGTCACGCGGCACGCCCTTAGAAAAAAATTACCTTTCAATCAAGTCAAAATCATCGATCAAACATGTTAAGCTTTTTCTACCATATTTTAAGTCTTGAATTAGGTAGTTTGATCAAAATTGGGCAATGTTGACTAATATCCCTAGACAATCGAGGTAGAGGCAAAGGCTAGACAAGAGGAGAAGAATCTAGATTCTAGATCATTAATGTACAATGGATGTTATATCTATCTTGATTTATGCAAAAATATGCATGTTTTCATGTCATCTACAATTAATTTGGTATTTGGGATGTTTGTTTTGAGTATAAATGCAAAAAAATATAAAAATATATATATATATATATAGCAGACGCTTCCGCGGACGCTTCCGCGGACGCTTCGCTTCCTAGATTTTTGGAAAATGACGCTTCGGCGTCCCCGCTTCCAAAAAACGCTTCCGCTTCGCTCCCGCTTCGTGCAACATTGCCCTGAGAGCTCCGGGGGGCTTGGGGTACTTCTTCGAGCGACGAGCGACCATAGGGTGAGTGGTTCACTTTCCCCTAGTGGTGTGTTGTGTACATGGTGAGTGGTTCACCTTCCCCTATGATACCCCATGGTGACATATGCATAGGTTGAGTGGTTCACCTTCTCCTATGGCATATGAGCAGGATGAGTGGTTCACCTTCTCCTGCCGGCACATCCTACCCATGCAGACTGAGACTCATGGTATGTACCTCTCATTTGGCCAATGAATAGGGAAATGAGGATAGGGACTCTAGTACTACCGATGGATGCATCGTGTACTATTGTACTCCCTATGCTAGGATGTTGATATTGATCTGGGATCAATGGAAACTGACTTCGGGTCGATTAAGAGTGGTATGACACACTCTCTATTATTGGAGACTAATTTTGGGTCAATGAAGAATGGTATGATACATTCTAGATCATTGCTTCTTTCTTCATTGTTCAGCAGAGCAGAGATTGTGATGGTACAGATTGCAGATAGTTTGTAGGTGAAATTCTCCCTAGTTGAGAGGGAGTGTTAATTTTAGAAACTAGGGCCAAAATTCACCTTGGACAGCTCATATGAGGCAACTGATAATTTTATTGGATTCCTCTCTCCGAGAGTTGTAGGATTGATCTAAAGATCATCCCATTCTGACATGTACAAATGGAATTATGAATTTATTTTGATTATGGACAAATTGTCAAGGTCGGCCAACAAACTCATGTAGGTTCAGAAGCCAACAATCACGTCTATTCATCCTCAACGTTTTCATATAAATACAAGGTGCCTCCTCCTCACTTGGACACTTCATTCACTCACACATCTCCCTCTTCTTGATTGAGTATGGATTTCTAAGGCTTCTCTCTCCACACGTGTGAAGAAAGGACTGTACTTTTTCTGTCCCTGCATTGATTGAAAATTGCAGAATGTTGTTTTGACCATTGTTGACTAACGTTGACCATCTTTGACCGCAGTTTTGTGTGGGGTATTTCTGTTTGGACAGGTCGCAGTTTTGGGCACGAAATCAGAGTTTGTTTGACCTCTGTTTGACCATCGTTGACTATTTTAGGGCTTGCTGTTGCGTTGACTTTAATTTACCAGGTTTGACTGGATATTTTCAAACTATTTTTGGGGCGATTTGACTTGCTGTTGGAGGCCGAGTTGACTGAGTTTGACTAAGCTCTTTTAGAGGTCAAAATCTACCTTGTTGACCAACATTGACTTTCTGGTTAGGGCTTTCTTTTTTTGCTGTTTGACTGATCAGATATTCATTGTGATTGGGCAAGTGAATATTGTATATTGTACTCTCTCTCTGCTAAACTTTTGAAGAATTATAAGAAGAATCGATCAAGGGTTTCCCCACATTGGGGTTTGTCCCTGGCTGTTGCCATATCTTGTGTCCTCTTGTCTTGGCTTGTCTTCTATTGTTATTGTTTATGTTCTATCTGCATTTTACTATCATGATGATGTGATTGCTAAACTGGATATTGATATTGGGCTAATTAAGAAATTGAAGTAAAATTGCTCTAAGCATAGAACATACCATTGTTATCCAAAAGAATTAACACTCTCATTTTGGATCATCACACTTGGGGATTTTCGGCCCTCTCACTAGAGATTTTCAATCTGCAATTTGTGGAATGATTTTCGATGAATAAATGCATTTTGATGTGTGGAAAAATTTCGCTCTCTCTTGAAGATTCTCTTTGTCATTATTATGGATGGATATACTCTTCATTGTGTTGTAAGGGTCTTTTTAATGCTATATTTATGAAATAATAAATGTCTAATGCATGGAATTTTTGTCTTATGGTTATTATTGTGCCCTAATTCATGAAAGATTGGTTAAGGCCTTGATGCTATTGGAAAATTTTGCATGTGTTACTCATAAGATAATGAAAGAATGAATGTTCCTAGAGGATAATTTGCATGTGCATCCTTGAAACTCCATAACAATTCCCATTGAAGTATAAAAGTCTAAAGTTGTCGTGTAGCTGCATCCATAAAGAGCGAAGTTGCTTCTTTAGGCCTCCTCGAAGAGCGAAGTTCCCAAATCTTGATCATTTTGACTCCAATCTTCCCAATTTTTAGGCATTGGTCCTAGACCCTTGGTGATCACTCTCACTTAACAAATCATCATTCTCTTCACCTCCTTCCTCTCTTTCTTCGTCCCTTTAAGGCCAAGGAAGCCTCTCTAGGGATTGGTGTGAAATTCATTAGGTGTAGGCTCTTGCAAAATCGTTTAGACAGACTTTGGCGCTAGTGTTTCCTCTAGCTGTCCTCTTAATTTGTGGCAAATCTCACGGTTGAATCTCAAGAAATTGATGCCCTAGCCTTCTCACTAAGTGGGACCCTTGAAGCTGCCCTTCAACTTAGGGATTTCTTGAAGGTTTGTACCTTAGTTGCATATCATTCAAAACCTTTTCTCTTGACTATCTGGACCTTGGATGAACTCCTACCTTGTCAAATATCTCAACCCTAGGTCTCATATATTTTTTTCTCTCAAAGGGTTTTTCGTGGAAAGTCATCGTAGTTTCTCCCAAAGCTCACACTTTATTTGAACCTTGTCACTAAATGAACCATCCTTGCGTCACTTTGGACCCCATCATAGACAGATTAGCCACAAGTGAGGGATACTGAGACTCCTCACGTCGGTGAAAATTCGAGAAGAGAAGGGGACATAGGCTATGGTGATAGTGGGCCTTTGTCCCAAATTGTTCTTGTCCTCTCTAGCTCTAGCCTATATACTAGGCCTACCAATATGTGCAACAATAGAACCTATAGATGAGATTGAATGGGCTTACCCAATATATTCAGACTAAGGAAAAGGCTCAATATTACTAGACAAGGAATAACGTACCTTAGGAGCAGCCTACAAAGGACTCAAGGAGGGCACCCAGACTGAGAACAAGGCCCAATTGAGGGAAACAAGGAATAATGTGCTCTCCAATGAACCTATCAAGGGTACTTATAACTTAGGGCTTAAGGAATAGGCAAGGGAAATGGCTAACAAAGGCGTATAAGACCAACAAAAGGCTTGTGAAAGAGAGTTATAATCAATAAAGGGAACAACAAGCCCCAACTTGAAACCTTAATGCTATGTTAGGGTTTCCCTAGGGCAAAATTACTTAGCGTTTGTGACGTCAGCCATAAGGAGGCTAGTTTAAGCATGGAAAAGGCTAGATTTCGATGCAATGAGGTTTAATCCACATGAAACACCTCACAACAATCCAATGCCTTCACCCTAGTTGAACTCGACCCTAAGCCCTAGCGCTAGCATCTTGCTTGAAGGGCCAAAAATGAGAAAGAGAGAGAGCGATGGAGTTTGAAAAGTATTTTTGATATGGTTTGATCTCTTATGTAGCTTCCAGTGTCTGTTCCTTGGGTGATGGAGTCTAAGGAACAACTACCATGGAGATATCAAACCTTAGAAGGGAGTAAGAGGGGAAAGCCCCTAGTTTTACCAAAACCATAGCTATCACTTTTGTGAGGGGATTGAAATCAAGAAGAAAGCTCCCTAGGAGGTCCTCAAGGAATGTCCAAGATTATTTAATTAAAGCATACAATATTCCACCAAAGTTCCATATTAAGGTATGCAATAAAACTAGAACATAGAAACCCTAGCAAAAATATTGGCATGCAATAATCATTAATGTTGATTGGAGTAGAGAAGCAATAGTTCTACTTGTCTAAGTGCTAAGACTAGCAGAAGAACACAGAACACTGCCACTTTAGCAAAATATTAATTTTTTAACTATTTCTTAAAGTCAGGCTTAGGAAAAATTAAAAATTCCTAAGTTAACCTATGATTTAATGCTAGCCATTGATCATGATTTAATCTCAAGTGTTGAGAGGGAGATTAACATTGAGATCGAAATTATAAGAGATGGAGTGACTTAGTGGCAAGTGAATTGAGAACAAGCAAGTGTGAGAGAGTAGCGGAGGAAGAGTGAGGGTTTCAACAGATCGCATAACTCAACATCTGAGTAGGAGAATTCGAGTGAGGTTGTGTTCTTGCAGCCTAACACAGTATTCCATTCGCACGAGCACACAAAGGAGAGGAAGTACGCTCGCACATGTGGGCTGAGTTGTTGATGTACGTAGGAGTTTCACAGATCTAGTGCGCAAGAAGGGAGATTGATTTAGTTGCAGGGTGATTGAGTATTTTCTTGTGATAAAAGGGAAGTTTCTCCCTCGTTGTAATTCTCAGAAGAAAATCCTTTACTAAAGAAAATAATAAAAACACACAGTGTGGCAGGTTTTCCTCGGACTTGGGGTTTCTTGGGTATATCTTGTGTTTTATGGTTTGATGTGCTTGTCTTCTGCTTTATTTTCCTCTGTTCATGTTAAGTTCGCAAAATTAGTGTATTCGTTATTTAAGTATACAGATAATCAATTGTTTTTGTTTTTGGGTTTTTACACTTAGAAAATTGCAATTCAATTCACTGGGTTTTAAGGAAATCTAACATGGAATCAAAGTGCATTTTGAGATTGAAGACCAAGCACAAATTTTGTCTTCAAGAGTAGGCTTTGCGATTTAGATGGAGCATTTTATCAGATCGATTTGGCCATTAGGGCAGTTTATCAGATCGATTTGGCTGTTAGGGTTATCAGCATTTCACATTGATTCTACCAGTGTGATTTGATTCAGCAGTTCGATTTAGCAGTATAGCATATCAAGGATGGTGCATCCAACTCTTTTTCGTGGCGTGAAAGGCTAGCAGTGGTGCTAGAGGAACAAGGGGTTTGGGATTTTGTTGATAACATCCCATCCGCATCAACAAATCCTCAACAGTTAGCTTTGCATAATAAAATGGATGCCAAGGCAAGAAGGATTATCTTGGAAGGAGTCAAACGCTACATTATCTCTCACCTGATTGGGAAGAAGAAAGCCAAAGAAATGTGGACTGCCAAAGCAAAGCTGGAATGTTGGTGTTGAAAGACAAGCTCAAGGGCATTAAAATATTCAAGTCAGATTTTGTGGTTTCTTACGGTTTACCTCACCAAATTTTCCAAGGTAAAGGAAGAGTTGGCTGGTGTGGGCAAGACAGTTCCAGATAGAGATTTGGTAAATTTTTCTTTGTTGGGTTTCACTAAGTCATGGTAATCCTTCACAAATGGATATGTGCAAGAAAACTTTCCAGATTGGGAGCGTTTGCTGGGTGATTGCGTCCAAGAGGAGATTCGCAAACAAGCTCAAGTTTGATCTCGTGTTAAAAGCAAGGAAGATAAAGAAAATTTCGCTTTAGCTAGCAAAGGGACAAAATCCAAGGGTAAAAGAAGCAATGGTGGTGGTGAGCCGAGTTCTAAGGGAGAGAAGAAGAAAAAGGATTTCAGCAAGATCAAGTGTTTTTTGTGCCACTAGTTTGGGCATTATGCTACTAAATGCCCAAATAGGAAGAAAGGTTCCAAGAAGGACCAGGTAGCAGCCTTTGCAAAGATAGATGAGTTCTCTTCTCATTTGAGAAGGATTTTTCACTCATTTCCTATATGGCATGTTTAGTGGTTACCATTCTATGGTATGTGGACAATAGAGCATCCTATCATATTATGGGAAATAAGAAGTATTTCAGCAAACTGTCAGAGAAGGACATGTAGTTCAATATTGAGATGGGAGACGATGGGAAGCACTGGGTCGAGGGTGCTGGTACAATTCGTTTTGAGAGGGAGATTGGAAATCCTCTATATCTTAGAGACATTCTTTATGTACCTGGGCTCAAGAAGAATCTCATTTCATTTTCAACAATGGAGGATAAGGGTTACTAGGTGACCTTCAAACAGGGTAGGGTTTTTATAAAACCCTCTGAGTCCAAGCTGGTGAAACAAATTGGGGTTAGGGACAAGAGCCTGTACAAATTACAATTTGAGACAACTACAACATTGACTAGTAGAAGAGACCATGACTTAGGCAATGAGCTTGGAGAGTTATGGCATAGGGGCATGGGGTATTTGCACCATGGAGCATTGAAGATTCTTAAGGAGATAGCAGCAAGGCTTCCTCAGTGTAGCATGGATCAACATGAGGTGTGCAAAGGTTGCACACTTGGCAAGTATGCCAAGTCATCTTTTCCCAAAAGAGATAATAGGGCCAAAGCTATCTTGGACATTGTTCATTCATATGTATGTGGTCCTTTATCTATAGTATCTCTTAGTGGATACAAGTACTATGTCACCTTCATGGATGATCACTCAAGGAAGATCTAGATTCTTTCCATGAAGAAGGTTGAGGTCTTCTCAAAGTTTATGTAGTTCAAGGCCTTGGTAGAGAACTATACTGGAAGGAAGATCAAAGCACTAAGGTCGGATAATGGTACAGAGTACACCTCAAACACATTCAAGGAGTTGTGTGCCAAAGAGGGCATCAAGAGGGAGTTGATGACACCATATAATTCTTAACAGAACGGGGTAGAAAAGTGCAAGAATAGGGCCATAGTTTGAGCAACCAAAGCCATGTTGCATGACTAGGGGTTGCCCAAGTTTCTTTGGGTTGAGGCATGCAATACAACAATTTTCTTGCAAAATCCAAACCCACACAAAGTGTTGGGGTGTGTTACACTAGAGGAGGCATTTACAGGGAAGAAACCGGATGTGTCTCATTTTCGCATATTCAGTAGCCTTATGTACGACCATGTACCAGAGGAGAAGGGGAAGAATTTGGAGCCCACAACAAAGAAGAGCATCTTTGTGGGCTACAACAAGACATCCAAATGTACAAGGATTACATTCTAGCACGTAGGAAGACAACCATCAAAAGAGACATGAAGTTTGAGGAGGATAGGGCTTTGAAGAGGTTCTTAGAGCGTGAGCACATTGTAGTCCAAGAGGAGCATCAAGCTTCCAAGCAAGATGCTCAACTAGTACCTCAGACCACAGTTGTGCATTGCAAGGATGAGGACAAGAAGGACACGCAGATGGAAGAGCGAATAAATCCCACTCAGTTAGTGACTCCCAACACTAGGAGGAGGAGAGCAAGATGGGAAGATCAGTTGATCCAAGAGGTGCAGGAGCAAATTAGTGCTCCTAGTACATAAATTCGACATAGCAGACTACCACAGAGATATACAGATATATGGCACTTATGGTGGAGTTGTTCGATGCTAAGCCTTCTAGTTATCAGGAGGCAACCACTCAACAGGTGTGGAGGGATGCCATGGTGGAGGAGTATGCCTCCATCATGAAGCGGTGTTGAGGCCATAAGGCAAATTTGTGGTAGTCTCTCGCTAGGTCTACAACATCAAACATGGAGCTGATGGGAGTATTGAGAAGTACAAGGCAATATTTGTTGCCAAGGGGTTCTCGTAGATGGAGGGATTTGACTATGACGAGACTTTTGCTCTAGTTGCTAGGTATTCATTTGTGAGGGCAGTTGCAACTATTGCATCATAGATGGAGTGGAAGATCCACTAGATGGACATGAAGACAACCTTCTTTAATGGGGTTGTTAGGAAGAGATTTACATTGAGAAGCCAGAGGGATTTGAGACATGTAGTAGAGAGACACATGTTTGCAAACTCAAGAGAGCCTTATATGGGCTCAGGCAGGGTCTACAGGCACGGTATGCTCGGATCGACAATTATCTTCAGGGATTGGGCTTCACCAAGAGTGAAGCAGACCCCAACCTCTATTACATTGTTGTTGGAGGTGAGCCGCTTGTTCTGGTGCTATATATGGATGATCTAATTTTAACAGGTGCAGATAAGCTCATCCAAGCGTACTAGAAAGATCTTGCAAGCAACTTTGAGATGAAGGATATGGGGCTAATGCATTATTTCCTTGGGCTGGAGGTTTGCAAGGTGATGGGGAAATTTTTGTGGGTCAGGGAAAGTACACTCTGCAGATTTTGAGGAGATTTCACATGTGGGATTGGCGACCCATGACCACGCCTCTAGTCACAAAATAGAGGAAGGTGGAACATCTAGATTGGAGCAAGTAGATCCTACAGTTTATCGACAAATGATTGGATAGCTGTTGTATTTAGTGAACACGTTGTTGGTGTTGAGAAATCAATGCTAGTAGAGTTAGGGTTAGATTTCTCTTTCTTGATAATACTTTTCTATTATATTATCTTTCATCAAGCAATTACCAAATTATGTGTGTATGAAGATCAAAAAAAACACAAGACACAAGATGTAGGCATTTTGCCAGGGCAAAACCCCTATCTATGGGAAAACCCAGTCAAAATCTCTTCCTTCAATAGTTTTCTTGAGACTCTTCAACCTAGACACAAGCCTCCTCCAACCACCAAGTCAGCCTCTTCTTCTAGCAACTTCGACCTAGAACTTGGACCTTCAAGCAACAACACTTCGACCCAACAAATCTAGAATTTTGACCCTTCCAACAGTAAAACTTTGATCCAACAATTCCCAGTAACTTCGCATAAGAGAGAGAAAGAGATACCCAAAGACTTTGACCTTGATTCTTCCAACACTTGTTCTTCCTTCTTGGAATTTCACACTTTTCTGCCTCCTTCTCTTGGATATCGAACTTGTGAGTGAGATGCTTCTAAATGAATTTGAACTACTTGTATATATAGGCTTTAGATGAGGTCAAATTGCCCTGTTTGAGGCTGACTTGATCTCCTTGAGGCCGACTTGGTGTGGAGGTGTCAAATACATAATTTGGCTGAATAATAAATATTTTTACATGATTCAAAAGCCCAAGAAGGGTCTTGTAAAATGTATAATGACTCTAATGACTCAATATAAATCCCAAGAGTCCACAATGGGGACTTTGACTAATAAAAGATGACCCAAGCATGAAACTCATGCTTTAATAAGTCATTGTAATATTAATAAAAAAAATTCATTTTCATTCTTTTGACAAGTGCATTACATAATGACTCAAATACATGTATGAAGACCAAACCTCGTTACATTCTTCAACACTCCCTCTTAACTAGGGAGGTCTTCATAACAACATATACGAGTACAAGGAAGATCTCAAAACATATGAACTCTGAAGAGTTTAGGCATCACGATGCCATGGACTAGATTCCTGACTAGGGCAATCTATCCAGGTGGGACTAAGATGGAATAAAGATTTCAACCTCTCTAGGTACCATCAGGCTTACTCACTAACCATCAACGTAGGGATCTAGGTGTGTGTTCGAGGTCAAAGCTCCATGACCAACGCCACCCTTCCTACTTCGGGATCCAGAAATAAACACATAGTGTCAGCCAGATGTCCTCCTAGGCAATGTGTCTCACACACAGAGCCTCAACAAATCTCTTCCAAACTTTTATCATCATCAACAAGATCAACAATATCAACAATATCAACTAAACCAAACATGCTTCTAAGATATACAAACTTCTTATTAGGAAGAGACTTTGTTAGTATATCAGCTCCCTGATTGTCTATTGGGACATATGGTAGCTTCACGATCCCATCCTGCACCAAGTTCCTAATGTAGTGGAACTTATTGTTGATATGCTTTATTCCTAGCATGAAACACGAGATCTTCAGACATCTTGATGCAACTTTGATTGTCATAGTTGATCACCTATGTTGCACGGGTTCCCGCACCCGGGGGTGGGGTTCTCGAACTCGTCTCGGTTTCCCGCACCCAAGTACTGGATTCGGGTACGGGTTCTTCTCAGAAGAACCCAAAAGAACCGGGTTCTTCAAAAAAAAAAATTGGGTTCTTTTCCTTTAATGGGTTCTCGAGTTCTTGGGTTCTTGGGTTCTTTGGGTTCTTCGGGTTCTTCAGGTTGGGTTCTTTGGGTTCTTCATAAAAAAAACTATATTCTTAATTTAATGATTTATAACTTGCAACATCGGACAGGGCATAGCTCAGTTATTTGATTGCCCTAGAAACAAATATATGCACATTTCAGCTACAGGAAACCACATTCAAATGAATCCAACTATACTCTTCTTGAGTACCTTTAGTGCCTCATTATTAAATCGAACCATAGCACTGTAAAAATAAGATCAGTGACCTTAATACTACATCTATAACTCAGACATTCATTGAATAAGCATTCTTAAATTGCTGAAATTACTGAACTTAGGATAGTAGACCGTTTTAAAAGCTTGCTGTGGTGGAATGGAAGCCTCAAGAGCGTATTACTGCCCCTAACTATGTATATGACATATGTAGTGTGCCTGGTTATCAATACCATGATATATAACGTCCTAATCTAAAAGGTTGGTAGGAACAAGGCTTAGAATGAGTGACTAAGGGTTACATAAATATAGATATGATATAAATACCTGTCTAGATGGAGGAGATAAAAACCAAGTGACTGACAGAAACTGAGAAATATAAAGATACGTAAATATTCCTGCATAAGGATCAACATATAAATTTACTGGGTGCATGGACCTTGAGTTTGGTTAACTCCCATGTTAAGTGTAACTATGGCACCGAGTAAGTTGGCCTTAATGAAATTACTGAGCGGTATTATTCATTGTGCGGATTTTACTTAACTAGATAGGTGTTGGCTTGATACCTCACGTGTTAGATTTTACATTGTTAAAAAGGAATGGGAATGGTAGTTATAACTCTGCCTTCACTGCATGGAAGAGTTTCAAAGTTGGAGAAAGTGGCTCCATCCCTGGCGATGTGAACAGGTTTCTTCAACTTAAGCTGTATCTTGCAGACGATCAAAGTCCTTTGCAAGCTCTACAACTTATGCATAATGAAGTAATGTGCTCCTGACCAGCAGCGCCATGCTGCAGTGTGCAGGTAAATGACAGAGCATAGATTAATGGCAGGATAATTCAAAGTTCAAAGTTATTCAGTTATTCACAACTAAAACAGTTCCTTCATGAAAATCTTCACAGCTAGCCATAGGAAGGGATAGCAGAAAAATAAACATTACTTCATCCAATTAGTTTGATAGCCACTACCATGGCCAATGAGAGAAATAGATTGAGGCATTTTGAATGCCTTTTGAACCTGCAGTAGAGCTAAAACACTTTTTAAAATCATGAACCTATGAAGCTTACTTTGAGAGATATGTAGGCAGTGGGCAAGGTAACTTCCAGGTGCATTTTGAATTTTCAGTTTTAGTAGTAGCCTTGAGCTCTCTCACATAGCTGTCATGGTTACACAGAAAAGATTCAAAAGAATGTTATGATGTCATAAAATATAGCTTAGTCTCTCATTAATATTTATTATTAACATCTATTAACATAACTTTTACTTTGAATTTTGTTAAACAGATTCAAATTGTCTTCCAAAATTTGCAAAATAAAAAATGTCTTCAGCAAGTCCACAATATCCACTTTGGAAATATGTGGATAGGCATTTTGAAATTTCATATATGTTATTAATTATAATTTATACATTTATAATTTATAAAATATAGTTATTAAAATTTAATATTATTATATTACCCGACGAACCCACGCACCCTGTTTCCAAAAATGCCGTCCCCGTCCCCGTCCCCGTCCCCGTCCTCGAACCCACGTTTTCTGGCAACATAGTTGATCACAATAGGATCCAGAGGCTTTTCGAACAAATCTGTCAGAAGCTTCCTCAACCATACAACCTCCTTTCCTACATCACATGCAGACACATACTCTACTTCAACACTAAAAGCAACGAGATCTTGTTTTTTACTAATCCATGAGATCATGGCAGATCCCAAACTAAAGCATCCACCTGTAGTGCTTCTTCCATTGGTCTCACTGCTACCCAAATCAGAATATGCGAAGGTAATCAACTTGACTTCCTTGCTTTTATACTTTAGGCAGTGATGTATAGTGCCTTGAATATATCTTAATATATGCTTGGCAGCTATCCAGTGATCATGACAAGGCTCCAACTGAATCTGACTAAGAATATTCACATAAAAAATTATATCCGGTCTAGTATTTACTAGATACATCAGAGAACCCATCAACTTATGATAGGAGGTAGGATCTATGAGACTTGAGTTAGAGCTCCTAAACTTCTTGAGATTGGTGATCATAGGAGTAGTCATGGGCTTGGAAGCCATTATCCCAAATTTCTGCAACAACTTGATGATATAATTTCTTTGTCCCATATATATCTCCCCAAACTTCTGCCATACTTCCAGACCTAGGTAATAGTGCATTAGTCCCAGAACCTTCATCTCAAATTTAGCTGCCAACATCTTCTTGCATTCTTGTATTCTTCACTCCACACCTGTAATGAATTGATCATCCACATATAGTAGAATAATGAATGGCTCATTGCCCACAACCTTGATGTAGAGATTTGGATCAACAGTACTCTTCATGAACCTAATTCTTAAAAGGTATGCATCCATTCCTGCATACCATGCCCTAGGAGCTTGCTTCAAACCATATAGGACCTTCTTGAGTCTACATACATGAGTGTCTTTGCTATTTACTTCGAAGCCTTCAGGTTGTTCAATGCACACTTCCTCATCGATGGTCCCATTCAGAAATGATGTCTTTACATCCATTTGATGGATATTCCATCCCATTGTAGCAGCGAATGAAAGCAAAGATCTAATGGTAGTATACCTTGCAATGGTTGCAAAGGTTTCTTCATAATCTATGCCTTCCTTTTGAGAGAAACCCCTTGCAACAAATCTAGCTTTGTATTTGTCTATACTTCCATCAACAACGTGCTTGATCTTGTAGATCCATTTGGAGGTGACAACTGATTTGTCACTAGGTCTAGGAACGATTTCCCAAACCCCATTCTTCATGATGGATTGATATTCTTCTTGCATTGCCTTCTTCCATAATTCTTGATGAGCTGTTTCTTCAAATGTAGATGGTTAAGCTTCAATCATTTTTGCCATATATGCAGCATATCCAGAATATCTTTTTGGCCTTTTACTTTCTCTAAAGGTTCCTTTTGTAGCTCCATGTCCTTCAACATCTTCAAGAGTAGCTTTTAACCAATTTGGCCTCTTCCTTGTGTTCGGTATGATCACAGGTTGAATAGGCTCACTTGGTCCTTCTTCTTCTTCTTGAATTGTAGATGGATTGTCGTGTTGTACTTCTTCTTCTTCGAATATTGGTATATCTTCGTCATCAGAATCAATAGGAATGTCTTTGGATCTTTTGTAGGCATGATTTTCATCAAATATAATGTTCCTGCTTACTTCAATATGTCTTCCTTCCTTGATATAGATTCTATATGCTTTTGAGGAGAGAATATAGCCAATGAAGATCCTCATAGATCCTTTGGAACATGGATATAGGCAGGATTCCCAAAGATTCAAAGATGGTCCACACTTGGCTTCTTTCCCGTGAATGCTTCCTCAGGTGTCATATTCTCAAGAATTCTATGAGGACTTCTATTTGGATATATATTGCTGTCGTTGGTGCTTCTCCCCATAGAAATTTTGGTAAGTCTTGATCAAAGAGCATTTTTCGTATACCTTCTTCAATTGTCCTATTCTTTCTTTCGGCCACTCCATTTTGTTCGGGATAGTAGGGAACAATGAGCTCCCTCTTAATACCTGATTCTTTACAATATGCGATCAATTCTTTAGAAGAGTATTCCCCACCATTGTCGGATCTCAAAGTATTTATTTTTCTTTCGGTTAGGGTTTCCACTTTAGATCTAAACTCCTTGAATTTTTCAAATACTTCATCCTTTTTCTTGAGAAGGTAGAGCCATGTCTTTCTAGAATGATCATCAATGAATGTTACATAGTAAAGATGACCTCCAAGTGATTTGTCAGGCATAGGCCCACACATATTAGACTGAATGAGGTCTAATATTTCTTTTGACCTTGTTTTACTATTTGTAAATGGTTTTGTTGTATGTTTACCCAAAGGACATCCTTTGCAAACTCCTTCACGATCTTCTTTGATATTGGGGATGCCATGAACTAGTTGATTAAGAGTGGGAATGACTTTGTAGTGTAGATGACCATATCTTCTATGCCATAGCTCAATGAGATTGATTTCCATATGAACTAGAGCTTGAGGAGATGGTGTAATGACTCTATATAAGCTTCCTTCATGAACTCTAATGACCCTAGCTTTACCAATATTTGAATCTTTTCCCAAAACCAAAACCTCTCATCAACAAAAGCAACTCTATCCCCTTTATCTTCTAAACAAGAAATTGAAAGAAAATTCTTTTTCAAACCTGGAACATATAGTATATTGTTGAGATGTAGTTTAGCTCCATTCTCCAGCTTCAAAGATGTTGATCCCAGGCCTCTAACAACATAGCTTTTGTTGTCTCCCAATTCCACTGCATGAGAAGATGGTTCCTTTGATAGAGTGTGAAGCTGTTTACTCTCCCCTGTCATATCCCTTCATGCTCCACTATCAATAATCCATGCATTATCATCATTAAGTGAACTTGTAAGTGCAACCAAGAACCCTTGACTTTTGACCTTGTTGAATAAGTAGTAGAAGATCTTCTTAATCCAACTTCATGCAGTATTGAATCCCATTCTCATATAACTTATCTTAGAGGGAGTAACCATTTCCTTGAAGCCAATAGAGTGATCTTCAATCTTCCTTGACCTTAGCTCTGATACCATGTTGAGAAATCAATGCTAGTAGAGTTAGGGTTAGATTTCTCTTTCTTGATAATCACTTGTGAATTATGTTGGCTTCTTTTACTTCTTTGTTACATTATCTTTCATCAAGCAATTATCAAATTATTTGTGTATGAGATCACAAAAACACAAGACACAAGATGTAGGCACTTTGCCAGGACAAAACCCCTATCTAGGGGAAAACCCAGTCAAAATATCTTCCTTCAATAGTTTTTGTGAGACTCTTCAACCTAGACACAGACCTCCTCCAACCACCAAGTCAGCCTCTTCTTCTAGCAACTTCGACCTAGAACTTCGACCTTGAAGCAACAACACTTCAACCCAACAAATCTAGAATTTCGACCCTTCCAACAGTAAAACTTCGATCCAGCAATTTGCTCAACAACTTCACAAAAGAGAGAGAAAGAGATACCCAAAAACTTCGAACTTGATTCTTCTAGCACTTCTTCTTCTCTTCTTCGAATCTCACACTTTTCTACCTCCTCTTGGATATCGAACTTCTGACAGAGATGCTTCAAATGAATTCAAACTGCTTGTATATATAAGCTTTAGGTGAGGTTGAATTGCCCTGTTTGAGGCCGACTTGATCTCCTTGAGGCCGACTTGGTGTGAAGATGTCAAATACCTAATTTGACTCAATAATAAATCTTTTTACATGATTCAAAAACCCAAGAAGGGTCTCATAAAATGTACAATGACTCAATATAAATCCTAGGAGTCCACAATGGGGACTTTGACTAATAAAAGATTACCTAAGCATGAAACCCATGCTTAAAGAGGTCATTGTAATAATAATAATAATTTTTTTTAATTCTTTTGACAAGTACATTACATAATGACTCAAATACATTTATGAAGACCGAACCTAGTAACATTCTTCAACAGTTGGAAATTCCAAGAGGGGGTGAATCAATATTTCTCTTCAATAATTTAATCTTAATCTTCAGAGCATTGAAATTAACATTAGCATTAGTTCAAACATAAATCAACATCACATCAATAAGCAACACCATTCAACAATGCATCACATCAAGACAATACACCAAGATTTTTAGGTGGAAACTTTCTTGGAGAAAAACCACTGAACGCTTCTTAATATTTGTCTTTAATAAATTTACATCAATATTTTCAACTTCAACTGAAGGAGGCTTCAATCCCCTGGTTTACAATCCCCAACTCGAAGGACGCTTCAACGCCCTAGTTTACCAGATCCAACTGGAAGGACAATCCAGTGCCCTAGTTTATAGACTTTGACCTGAAGGATGCTTAAACACCCTATTTACTAGCTCCAACTAGAAAGACGCTCCAACGCCCTAGTTTACAGGCTCAGACCTGAAAGATGCTCCAACACTCTGTTTATCAGCTCCAACTGGAAGGACCCTCCAATGCCTTGTGCAGGCTCCAAACTGCCCCAGCACCACCCTGCCACCCTAATTAGTTGGCGGGCCACGTTTCACAATTTTCAGACTGGATCCATCTGTGCTGAAATACAATAGAAAAATAACTGCAATACAACTTCTGCCCAACTTTCAGATCTGCTCCTGCTCATGACATCAAACCCTGGTTTCATAAGAGTCAGTTAGCCTCTACTTAAATCATATTAGCTTCCTTTCATCAATCATTCAGTGATATATTCCTGCAAATTCTGGCATTTGTCAGCTACTGACACATGTTAACAAATTCTGTCAAACTCTAGTACATTCATCAATAGTGTACTAGCATCTCCTGTAACAATGTGCTGGTATAATAGTGTATCAACCTCATAGCCACAATAATCTGTACTGTCTCTGTTCAAGCTGTCAAACAAGTGAAACA
Organism: Pinus tabuliformis; assembly: GCA_031772625.1. Taxonomy (NCBI): domain Eukaryota; kingdom Viridiplantae; phylum Streptophyta; class Pinopsida; order Pinales; family Pinaceae; genus Pinus; species Pinus tabuliformis. Next base: position 1,156,204,363 of record CM062818.1, on the reverse strand, counting down.
AGCCCTCTGCCCAATATATCAAATTTTGACAAGACACAATATCAATACATCACCATAGTCAAACACTGAATCTGCTTAGCTTTCAAACAAATCAATAATCATGTAGCCTCTCTTCCAGTAGCATCCAACTAGTCACTGGCTCCCAACCTTAGCAGCAAATTCATATTCATAATTCTCCTCAAAACTCTGTCATCTTCTACTAACTGCTCTATGCATGATATGGACTATAATCTAAAGAGAGACAGACTGCTAGATTACTTTAAGGATGAAATGCTGCTACAAGAGATGTGACAATGAGACCCTTACTCCAAGTTCAACTGCTACAGAATGATACTGAAACCTTACTGTTGAATACTTCTTCAACAATGATAATGAGACTCTTACAGCTGCCCCAACCAGACTTTTTCAACTTTTGCAAAACTGTAAGTTGCACAGACTTTAAACAGTGTAACATACCTCATCTTGTTAATTACCTTTCCCTGAAGGTGTATCTCTGTTCAGAATATCTGCTACTGTCTTCAATGGAATCAATGCATCAGAAAATACCTTTGCCATACATGTCACTATCCTATACAATGGTACAACTTCTAAGCCCTTATTGTTGGAAACTGATAGTGTAACTCTTACTACAAAACCAGACTTCAATGATAATAAAATGTCTGCTCTCAGATGTGACCTCAAGAACTACTGTAATATGCTTCAGACTTATATCTTCCACAAACAAGCTCAAGCCATAGTGATTAGGGCACGGCTTCATAATTTTCAAAGATAATCAGCTAAACCCTTACTGCTAATGTGTACTTTAGATAAAAAAAGACCAGACTTCTTTTGCTGCAATGACTGATGTGAAAATAAAACTGAACAGTGTTCTTTAGATCTGCTAATACAACCAAACCAACCTCTGACCATCCTCGATATCTGTCTTTTTTGCTGGAGATGAATGCCCTTAACGCCACAAGCTGAATTCTCTTCACAAAAGGGAACCTCTGTTGTTGACCATCCACAGTGAATTTTGATGAACCGAGTAGGTCACATTGGTTACTTTGAGAGAGGCTACGACAAGCTACTGGATGAAGTATTTTTGCACAGAATCTAGGAATAGGCAGCTTCAGGGTTGGCACCAAATCTTTGATAAGTAATCCCTTCAGAATTGATATCCTTACAGAAATGCATAGAGTTATATTGAGCAGCAACCATAGTTAAATGTTCAAGATATCCGTCATTGAATTTGATGAGATCTAGCTCAGAATTTGCCCAACTAGAGGGCCGATAGTCCACAGTGATAGAAGCCCTTGAACCTCAAGTCATCTTCACACCTGCTTCAGAATTTCTCCATAATGTGATCTCAAAATTAGATCAATCACTTCAGCTAAGATGATGGTCTTCTTCAAAAATCGTCTAGGGCTTCAACAAGGTTCACTATTTAGGGCATATATACAATGTACATCGACGTCTTAACTCAGAATTTTTCCACAGGACTCTGCCATACATATCAGATTATTTTTGGGCTGTGAGAGAGTCAACCTTGCACAACAGATGACTCGCATCTCCATAGGAACTTTTCTGAATTAGGGGGCTGAATATAGTGTAAGATATACTTCTGAAGTGGAGGGCTGAATAGTTCTTGAACTGTTCAGAGCACAGGTTCTTATCACAGGTTGAAGATACCAGACTTCAGTTCGGTCCCTAACCACAGTTATGGCATCATCTCTACTAACTGTGCATTCCTTCAAAGTTTGTCCAGAAATCATATTAGGTGTTTTTGCCTTCCTCCAACAGTCACTTTATGTGGCTCAGCCTAACTTCATCAACTTTTGAAATCGTTTCACCCTAGTCACCAGAGATCTGCCACAGAAGTTGTCCTAATCAGCTCATTGCTTCAGCTTGGATGCACAGGCCTAGTCATCATAGTCTTAGAGGCATACAAGACTAATCTGCATGCCCAGAATACAGCCTCAACTGAGTCCAATCTACTTAAAGAAAGTCAAGAGTCTGCTGCAATCAAGGCCAGCAAATATATTTGATGGAGATGATGCCCTACAGAAGCTTCATACAAATGACAACAGTGTGCATCATAAATTCTTGGTTCTGTTACAAGGTCAATTGGCCTTAAAACACCCAACGAAACAGAGAAACTTTTGATTGATGAATGCCAAAACGAATTAGACTTCTGTCTCAAGATCTTCTCAACTTCTTCTAGGCCGCAGAGGAATTAGGCTTCAGGAGTACTCTGCTCCAGATCTTGGCTGAAATTTTATCCTTCAATATAGTGCAAATTCCCCTGCAAAAAGAACTTGAAAGAACCCAGCAAAACCCTAAACCATAAACAAGGATGAAAACCATGAGGCCAAACGAATGTCCAAACAAGGAGACCTTCTCTCAGATTATTCGTGACTGCTCCAGGTCAAGGTATCACATTGATAACATTGCCTTTGTGGAGAGGATGAGTGCCTTTATATAGTTGTTGACGGGGTTTCATAAGAGGCGACTTGAATAAATGTGGAGGGAAGCCAAATTAAATTTTAATTTCAAATTTTCGAGCCAAGAATTCCCACTATTTAGTTGAGGCCGACTTTTAAATTGAAATTTTAATTGACTTGGAGCCAAACAAAATGCCCTTTTTCATGCAACCAGTTTGACTTGAAAATATTTAATTTTATTCCTCAATAAAAGAGACCTTCTTGGCATGAAGATTTGAACAATATTCTATCCAATGATAAGTTGCCACACTACCTCATTTTGGGGATTTGGACCACATGAAGGGGCTTTGACCTTCCGAAGGGCATATCTTTCAAACCGCGAGGATCTCATGGCATGCTATATACCGTTAGAATCGACACGACAAGGAGCTTCAAACAAGCTGATCTTCTTACCCAAATTGTTCATCAATTGCAGGGCATCAAGGGCTTCTTGACCAGTTGAGCTTTAATCAATGCAATCTAGACAAATATTAAGAGTGTTCAAAGATTGATATTGGCATCAATGACAACACCATTCAACACATGCGACTGGATATTTGTTTTGCAGTTAACTCGTTGATCCAGGTCGAGCCTACCAAAGCACATTGGGTTGCTGCTAAGCATGTGTTGAGATATATCGTGGGGGACAATAGAGCATGGATTGTGGTATAGATAGGTTGATGAGCTGAACCTTGAGTGCTTCACTAGTGTAGATTGGGCAGGGAGCTCCACAGATAGGATGAGCACATTGGGATGCGTATTCAATATTGGATCACCAACCGTTTCTTGGTTTAGCCGGAAGTAGAGATCAGTCCCATTGAGCTCAGTGGAGGTTGAGTACATGGTTGCCGGCTTGGCAGGGTGCACAACTATTTGGTTGAGGAAGCTTCTCATGGGTTTATTTAGGACAAAGTTGAAGCCTATAGTGATACACTGTGATAATTAGAGCTGCATCAAGCTCTCTGAAATTCTAGTGTTTCATGATCGCTCTAAGCACATTGGCATACGCTATCAACACATCAGGGATATTGTTCAAAGAGGTATTGTTACACTCCAATACATACCAACAGGGGAGCAGACAATAGACATTCTGGCCAAGGTGTTGCCAAGAACCAGATTTGTATACTGCAGAGTGAAGTTTGGTGTAGTGCAGAACACCTTCCTGTCTAAGAGGGAGTGTTGATTGGAGTAGAGAAGTAACAGTTTTGCTTGTCTAAGTGCTAAGACTAGCAGAAGAACCTAGAAAACTGCCACTTGAGCAAAATATTAATTATTTAACTATTTCCTAAAGTTAGACTAGGAAAAATTAAAAATTCCTAAGTTAACTTATGATTTAATCTCAGCTGTTGAGATGGATATTATGGTTGAGATCGAAATTATAAGAGGATATGGAGCGAGTTAGTGGCAAGTTAGTTGAGTACGAGTAGCTTTGTGAGAGCAACAAAGAAAGAGCAAGGGTTTCAGCAAATTGTAGATCTCAGCATCCAACTAGAAGAATTTGAGTGAGGGTCGAGGTCTTACAACTCAGCGCAATATTCAATTCACACGTGTGCTCAGAAGAGAGGAAGTGTGCTCGCACGTGTGGGCTGAATTGTTGATATGTGCAGGAGTTTTGCAAATCCAGTGCACAGGAAGGGAGATCGACTTAGTTGTAGGGTGATTGAGTATTTTCTTGTGATTAAAGGGAATTTTCTCCCTTGTAATTTTCAGAAGAAAATTGTTTGCTGAAGAAAATAATAACAACACACAACGTTACAGGTTTTCCCCAGAGTTGGGGTTTCCTGGGTGTATCTCGTGTTCTATGGTTTGATGTGCTTGTCTTCTGATTTATTTTCCATTGTGCATGTTAAGTTAGAAAACTCATTGTATTTGTGATTTAAGTTTCTAGAATATCAGTTGTTTGTGTTTATGGGTTTTTACACTTAGAAAATTGAGAACTAGTTTACTAGGTTTTAAGGAAATCTAACAATTAAATGATATTCAACAATAAAATATGCTCACAAAATATGCATGAACAAATCCATTATTATCCAAAAGTGACGTCTCCACAATCAAGACTAACCTCCAATAGCAAGATTATCCACGAAGATTACATCTCCACAATAATACAAAGCTACAACAACTAGGCTGAAATCCTCTAATGAGGACAAAATAATCCACAAGTGATGATGATAATGAGATATGAGGTGACCTTTATTTATATGAAGCCTACCTCATCTAATATTAGCCTAAGAAGCCCCTAAACAAGTTTTACAATGAAATAATCTTGGGTTACAAACCAACTATCATATATGAAGATGTAGTTTGGGGTGAAAGTTACATTGGATGGCTTGGCAGCATTCCACATAAGTTTCATGGTATCTCAAATTAGAGTATTCAGCCCAATCCTTGATAAAATTTAATACAACCTCGAAAGCATGGAAGCAATTTTTAGGGACAAACAGGAAATATTAGCAAGAATGTTTATTGTTTCTTGATCTGGATCTTTCAGGGATATTGAACAACATTTAGTTGGAGGAGTGTCTCTATATCTCCAGGAAGCTTCCCGTTTCAGACCTAGGTATCGATAGACAGATTTTTTTTGATCAAATCCTTTTAATTGTTGATAAGGAAGACATCCTCCTTGGGACCAAGATTCTTTTGGAAGTACCTATTATGTTCAAATGTGTTACTAAAAATACAACTAGTTTTTAAATATTGATTTTCTGTTTTGTTATGGAATAGTTGTGGGAATGTGGTAGATAAAAGGATTCAAATTTGAGAAACATTTTGGTATTTTTTTCAAGAAGATGTTCTGTCATTAGCAGTTTTCATTTTTATATATTTGTGTTATAGTGGATCTCATGGAAATTCAAACTATTTCCAATACATAATTATGCATCTGGGATTCTACTTGCACGGTTTTGCAGTCATTACTCAGCAGACTATCCTTTCAAATAATTATATCTAGTGGCATTTAGTCAAATTCAGTTGCGGCAAGTACTACATGTTTTTAAGCTAACAGTTGTGCATTTTCAACTTGTCCCTTTGGGTGAACCAACCGTCATGCTTGCAAGGTTATAGTTCAATACCTTTTGCAATATAAGGTTATTGATAGTCAGTTGTTGTTATGCTGAATTATATAACGTAAGTCCTTATGCCTCAAATGATTTTTTGACAAAATAATAAGAAACACTTTTTCTAAATGGTGTAGTTCTCCATTAAAACAACTAACTGGCCTTTGTGTATTAATTGAAGAGTTTTAATAAATTATTTAGACAGATTATTCTGTGTCCAATTTTCAGTGTGTCTCTTTCACTTGTTGTAGTTTGCCTCGTGTACTTGCTTTACCATGTGGTTTTCTTGGATCACTGTGTTTGTCATGATTTATATAATACCCTAATATTCATAGCACATAGAGGTCTTAGGATTCTATTGACAAAATAAATTTGTTTTCGATAACCTTTATTGATGTGGGCGTCTACAAGTTATATTTTGCTCACTATGACCTGTCTATGCACCTTTCATCTAATCACCCACGCTATATCTTTGTTCACTTATGGCATGTGCAGCATGGGTGTCAATGAATAAATTTTCATCCCAGCTCTTGTGAATGTAAACTTTCTTACGTATATAAAAGTTTCTTTCTCAGCTCTCAAATAATTGCAATTGTATCTGATGCTGAACAAGAGTCAGTTTTATTGTCGACGGTCATTGTTAAAGATAAGATGTCAGGTAAATAGGTACTTCAATCAGCACTTTTAGAATGCATGTGTTTGGATATGCTGCTTATGGAGCAAAAGAGGGGTTACTGCCACAAAATATCTTGATTGATGCATTATAAAAGTCAATGATATTACATCCATTGAAAAGATTCAGCAAGAACCTACTAAATTCTGATAACATTTATATCCAATTGCAGAGTAGAAAATTCCTCATGGGGCTTATGTATGAGGCGATTATTAGAATTTTGGGCAGATCAGAAGGTATTTCTGCGAAGGATACCCACCAAAAGTGTGTTGGTTGGGAGATTTACCAAAAGTGGGGCTTTGGACCCGAGTCAGTGGGTTTAGGACCTAAAGAAAATATTTATTTTTTCTGAAGGGTTGAGAGGCTAAAACCATAAGTTCTAGTGGTTTCCTAAATGAGCCAAGAGAAAGAATAAATAGAGGAGACCTAAGGTGAGGTCTCACACAATTGTAATCTCATCCTTGTGGAAGATGTAGCCCAAGAGGAGAGTCAGGATCCTCAAGGAGAATCCACAACTAGGAGATGTTTGAATGGTCTAATTTCTGATATTGGGAGAAGAATTTGACCCTAGAAGAAGTAGGCTGAGTTATCTACTGATTTGATATGGTCCCTTATGCAAAAGAAGGAAGGCCGTTGTGTACATTCCAGTTTTATCCACATGGTTCTGAGGGCCAAGGTTTTGCTTCTGCCCTAGGAGGAGGCTGCAAGGCCTAAAGTTTGCTAGAGCCACTGTTTGTGCTAGTAAAAGGGGAATCAAAGCTCTAGGAGGAGGCAAGAGACCTCAGACCTAGTACATGCAAGGAATTAGGGTTGTTAGTCCTCTGAGTTGTACACAGGAAGAAGGCTAGACGCTGAATAGAAGGACATTGTGAGGCCTCAGGTTGAAAAGGAGGAGGACTGAGGGGTAAAGGAGGACAACCAAGCCCTTAAGTTGGTCACTAAAAGAAAGCCACATGCATAAAAGGAGGGTTGAGAGGTTTAGATGCTAGGAGTAGATGTTGAGAAGCTTAGGTTGGTGGCCATGCGTGTGAATGTGTCTTAGGTCTGTGTAGAGGCTAGGAAGTCACAAGAGGAGGGTTGTTGTTCAAGAAAGAAGGTGGATTATAGAGGTTTATTAATGAAGTCTGCTCGTAAATGAAATTGTGAACAACATACTTTGAAGGGTTAACGTGCAATGGGTTGAAGGACAATAATCACTAAGTGCTGATATTTTGAGGGTTGATATACAATGAATTGAAGGGCTAATTCATTGTGGGTTGTTGAAGTATTTTGAGGCTAATATATGCAAGAGATATGAAGGAATAGATCATTGTGAGCAACTAATGTGACAAAGATCTGGAGGGAGCCAGATCACTGTGTGTTGATGGCAAAGGGAAACCAAGTGTCAAGGGAAAATGAGGACTAAAAGGGATGGTGGAAAAAAGACATCTTCAACAATTCAGTCGTGTATTTTTTTTTTTGGGTCTTTTAGGGCATATTACAGATTTGAAGAAGCAGATCACAATCCTTAGTTGTGTATACTATGTATACTAGTTGTACTAGTGATTGAGGGCCATGATCCCTAGTACAAGAGCCCCATGATTCTTTTATTGATGGACTAATAAAATAATTGAGCTTTGGGATCAAATCTTTGTGTACATAATTGATTTCACTACTGAAGTTTTCCGCTGTGCAAAGTGCTTGTAAGTTGAGGGTTTCTGGTGTGCTTATGTGCTTGGTTAGCCATAGACTTGATCTAGGGCCTAAGAAAAATTCAACATGGTATTAAAGCTACTTTGAAGAGCACATGGTTCAGAGTGTGTGCAGGAAATAGAGTGAGCCAGTGAAGGTTGTGTGGACTTAGAGGGAGTCTAGCTTCAAAGGGAGACTACGAAGGATTGTTAGCTTCCTTGTGGAAGTTCAAATCTTCAGGTTCTAACGAGATAAAGGAGCCTTCATCCCATGCAAGGATAGTCACAAACCATGCGCGAACATTCATGGTGGTGCAAGTAAAAGTCATGTTGCATGCGAGGACATTCATGCACCATGTAAGCCAAAGATAGGCCTAACATAAAGAAGACATGGAACATGCAAGGACAAGTATTGCTATGCAAAGAAAGTCATGATTCATGTGAGGGCGTTCATCAATGGCATGCAAGGAAAGTCATGGCACTGGAAGTGTGAAAGAAATTCCTTCCTCACTAAGAGGGAGTGTTAGAATTTTGGGTAGCTCGAAAGGTATCTCCGAGAAGGATACCCACCAAAAGTGTGTTAGTTGGGAAAGTTACCAAAAGTGGGGTTTTGGACCCAAGTCAATGGCTTTAGGACCTAAAGAAAAAGATTATTTATCCTAAAGGGTTGGGAGGCTAAAACCTTGAGTTCTGGTGGTTACATAAATGGCCCACAAGAAAGAATAAATAGAGGAGACCTAAGGTGAGGTCTCACACAATTATAAACTCATCCTTGTGGAAGATGTAGCTCAAGAGGAGAGTCAAGATCCTCAAGGAGAATCTGCAACTAGGAGAAGACGTTTGAATGGTCTGATTTCTGATTTTGGGAGAAGTATTCGACCTTAGAAGTAGGCCGAGTTACCTACTATTGGATGTGGGTGATAGTTCACTATGAAAAAGAATGAAGGTTGTCGTGCACATTCTAGATTTACCAATATGGTTTTGAGGGTTGAGGTTTGACTTGTGCCCTAGGAGGCTGTAAGCCTCAAGTCTACTACAACCACTCTTCTGTACTAGTAAAAGGGGGACCATAAGTATGAGAGGCATCAAATTTGGTACAGACAAAGAATTAGGGTTGCTAGCCCTCCAAGTTGTGCATAGGAAGAAGGTTGCAGGTAGAAAATGTGTTAGGCCTCAAGCTGGAAAGGAGGGACGAGGGGTAGGGGATGACAACAAAGCCCTTAAGTTGGACACTGAAAGGTCGTAGGTAGAGAAGGTCCTTATGGCTAGGCCATAGGCCTAAGAGGAGGGCCAAGAGGTTCAAAACTCTAGGAGCAGAGGCCAAGAAGCTTAGGCTGGTCCCTAGGAATGTGAATGTCTCTTATGTCTATGTAGAGGCCAACTTGACACAAGAGGAGGGTTGATGGTCAAGAAAGAAGGTGAAATGCAGAGGCTTATTAATGAAGTTTGTCCATAAATGAAATTGTGAACATCATACTTTGAAGGGCTAACGTGTAATGGTTTGAAGGACAGTATTACCGTGAGTGTTGGTATTTTGAGGGTTGGTATACAATGAATTGAAGGGATAATTCATTGTAGGTTGTTGAAGTATTCTGAGGCTGATATATGTATGAGATTGTTGGAAATAATACTGAGAGGGGGGGGGGGTGAATCAATATTATTAAATCAGTTATTTTTCATTTCACAATCAGATTTGTATACGCTATTTCAGCTATGGGAAACTGCGTATATACGCTACTGTGTCTAAAGAAACCAATGTATATCAGAAAGCTTAAGATTCATTAATTGTTGATATTTAATTAGTGCATATGGACTTCATTAATCATAAGAACAGTAAGCAGGAGCTAATAAAGCAGAACAGATCATCACACACATGGACACAAAGAGATAAGGTGGAAACCCATTGTGGGTGAAAACCACCTGCTGCAATTCGTCTCTATCTTCTTTTAATTAGAAACTTCTTTTTACAATGATTCTGTACTGGTGCAGTCTTATATCAGTGTGCAGGCTGCTACCTACAGAAGGCTACAACCTTCTCTCTTTCTCTAGCTTCTCCTGGAAGGGAGCTACAACCCCCTTAGCTCTTGTACTAGCTGAGGTACTAGTACGTAGGTGCTGACCTACAGAAGGCTACAACCTTCTCTTTTCTTCCAGGGACCACGTTTCATAAATTTTCAGACTGGATCCATGAATAACATCAATCAAACATCAAGTATATCTGTATCAACCAATCTCCTTTGCACCAAACAAAACTGAATCAAATAGTCACTTCTCTGAATGCTGTACCCAGAAAACAGTAACAGTAACTAGACACCAATTCTGAACCCAGACCACTGCAACAATAAACAGAAGTAGCTAAAACATATATCAAGAGACGTACGCTACTTCAATGTGTACAACCTGCGTGCATACGCTTCTGAATTAAGGCCAACCTGCGTATACGCTATTTTGAATTACAGAACCAGCGTGTATACGCGCCTTTGCTTCGCTGAACCTGCGTACAGATCTATAAAAGATAATTCATCCTTTTCACTTATTTAGACATCAGTTATGCCCAGATTATCAGATTTATAGATCAAGTCATGCGCCAAGAATAACGGATCACACAAAGATATTACTATTCAAGCCTTAAGATCTTGACCCATCAATAGTACTTATCCTTCATCTTGCGGTCAGGTTCCTCCTTGATTCAGATCCAGCTATGCACCATAACCCAATGACCAGTGTTTCAGATTTAGCTCTTCATTAGATATTCCATGCTTAAGTTCATGTCCATGCCTAATGATCTCCTTCCCCTTTTATAGTCTTAGGCCTTACACAATACCATGGTCCAAAACCATAAAGAATCAATACCTTGGACCAAATACCTAGGTTCAACACTTCAGACGAGATACTATGGTCCAAAATGTAGGAATTTACAGGGTAAGTTCCACAGAAAGAATACCAAAAGGACACCGCTCACAACCAGATCTCAAATCAATACACCAGTATTTTTGACGTGGTTAAAACCCTCAGAGTGCAAGGAGGGAAACAGTCCACGGCCTGTCCCAACGTGGGTACTACATGCAATTTATTAATCAAAGAATGAAAATTTACATAAGCTTCTCTCATGCACGGATTACCCGAACAATGACCCTCCATGCGCTTTAAATAGAACTCATGGACCAATCGGGTGTCAAGCCACGGATCAAGTGTCGGTAATACCGAGGTGAGAGTGAACCGTTGGATCACTACATATCGTGACCGTCGGATTGTAAGTTATAAAATGTACAACGGTAAAGAAACACACTTTACCTAACTCTAACCTAACTCTATACTAGACCAAGTTGAACTTAACTATATCCTATGTGTCGGAATATCCTAACATCCCCCCTTAAGAACAACTTGGGATAGGATTGAAGGATTTACAAATATGACACAATAGGAGAAGGAAGGAGGCACTAGAGCCTATCCCCCCTTAGTGACAACTTCCTGAACTCCAAGCATATATCGAAGTTTAGTGAACTTCGCTTCTGTGAGAGCCTTTGTGAAGATATCTGCAACCTGATCATCTGTTGGACAATATTGCACTTCAAGAACATGGTCATGAATGAGCTTTCTGATGAAGTGCATGTGTAGTTCAATGTGTTTGCTGCGCTGATGCTGGACTGGATCTTTGCATAGCTGAATGGCACTTTGATTATCACACCAAAGTGTGGTTGGATGCTGCTGCTCAAAGCCAAACTCTGATAGGATCTGACGAAGCCACAAGGCTTCCTTACTAGCTTCCACGGCACCACGATACTCTGCTTCTGCTGACGAAAGAGAAATGGCAGCCTGTTTCTTACAAGCCCATGTAATAGGTCCTGAACCAAGAGTGAAGACATAACCGGCAGTAGACTTCCGATCATCAGGGTCACCAGCCCAATCAGAATCAGTGAAACCAACTAACAGAGGAGCTGCTTTGGCACTGTAATGAATCCCAAACTGTACTGTACCTCGAACATAACGAAGTATTCTTTTAGCTGCTTTCCAATGACTTTCACGGGGGTTTTGCATAAAACGAGCAACAAGTCCAACAACAAAGGAAAGATCAGGACGAGTATGGGTTAAATACAAGAGTTTTCCGACAAGTTGACGGTATAAGGTAGCATCAACTTCAGGAGAAGTACAAGAGACTGAAAGTTTGACTCCAGACTGAAAGGGAGAAGGGGCTAGCTTACAGTCTTCCATGTGAAAATGACGAAGAATATCACAAGCATACTTGGACTGGGAAAGGAAAATACCCTCTTGGGATTGCAAGACTTGAAGACCGAGAAAATAGTGTAAATGTCCTAAGTCTGTCATTTCAAATTTCTTTTTAAGGCTGGACTTCACATGGTTTATAAGGTTGGGATCACTACCAGTAAGAATAAGATCATCAACATAAAGAACAAGGATGATAAGAGAGTTGCCCACTTTCTTGGTGTAGACAGTGTTGTCAGAATGACACCTAGAAAAGCCAGATTCTAAAAGAAAGTTATCCATTTTGACATACCAAGCCCGAGGAGCTTGTTTGAGGCCATAAAGGGATTTCTTAAGTCGACAAACAAGGCTGGAGTCTGTTTGTATGAAGCCAATGGGTTGTTCCATATAGATTTCTTCCTGCAAGTCCCCATGCAAGAAGGCAAATTTAACATCCATCTGATGGACTTCCCATTTTAAAGAGGCAGCAAGGGAAAGAACAAGGCGGATAGAGTTCATTTTGGCAACAGGGGAGAAGGTTTCAGTGTAGTCAATGCCTTCAACCTGTGAAAAGCCCTTAGCAACGAGACGAGCTTTATGTTTATCAACTTTCCCATCTGGTCCATACTTGGTTCTGTAAACCCATTTACATCTAACAAGTTTGCGTCCCTTTGGTAGAGGAACAAGATTCCATGTATCATTTGTCATTAATGAATGATATTCTTCATTCATAGCTGCTTCCCAATGTGGATGGCCTGAAGCTTCTGCAAAAGTGTCAGGATCATGATTTACTGGAGCTTGAGCCAGTAAAGAAGAGGCTCTTTCAAACTGAGAACGTGTACGTCGCTGATCTGTAGGATCACCGGCAAGATCACCTGCTGCATCCCGAGTAGCACGGACCCATCTTGGAAGTTGAGGATCCTGAGAAGGTGGGGGAGGATTATCATCCTCGCTTTCGTCATCTGAAGAAGAAAGGTTTTCAAAAGTAGAAGAGATAGGAAGAGGTGGCACATCCGCCGGACTAGGCTCGCAGGCCGATTTATTTTCATCAAATTTTACATCTCTTCTAATGATAACATTTTTGGACTTAAATGGAATAAGTCTATAACCTTTTACATCTTCAGAATATCCAACAAAAGTACATTTCTCACTCTTAGGTTCTAAAGCTTTATGCTTTTCATCTGGAATATGGGCCCATGCTTCACTTCCAAACACACGAAAGTGACTTACATCTGGTTTAATGGAACTCCAAGCTTCTTCTGGAGTGATATTCTCTAGAACCTTAGTAGGAGTGCGATTGATTATATAATTTGCACAATTAATTGCTTCGGCCCAAAAACTAAGACTGAGTCCTTTAGATTGCAGCATACAATTAGCCATTTCCTTTAAGGTGCGATTTTTCCTTTCAGCTACACCATTTTGTTGTGGAGTGTATGGAACAGTATGTTGCATTTGAATTCCATTGTCGGTGCAAAAGTTGATGAATGTGTTTTTAACATATTCTCCACCATTATCAGTTCTTAGCTTAAGAATTTGATGTCCAGATTGTTTTTCAACAAAGGCTTTGAAGGCCAAAAAAGTGTTAAATACTTCGCTCTTGAGTTTTAAGAAGTATACCCAAGTGCGTCTGGAGAAATCATCAATGAAAGTTAAGAAGTACTTGCAGCCAGAGAATGAAGCAACAGGAAGAGGACCACATAAATCACTGTGCACAAGCTGTAAAGGGGCTGAGGCGTGCCAAGTGGCACGTTTGTCAAAACTGTCCCGATGATGTTTTCCGAGTACACATCCGGAACAAACACCATCTCTGCAAGATACCATAGGAAGACCTGTCACCGTATTTTCTTTACATAGATGCTGAAGGGAGCGATAGTTTAAGTGACCAAATCGCTCATGCCAAAGTTTGCTCACTTCATCATTATGAGCAACAAATACTGAGGGAAGATTGGATGACCCAAAGTTGTGAAACTTATACAACCTTTTGGAATCATCAGCAAGACCAGTAGCTAGAATCTGTTTAGGATATTTTAGATCCTTGATTACAACATCATGAGGTGAAAATTCAACAATTTTACCTTCACCTGAGTGAGTTATCTGATAGACAGATAGAAGGTTGCAGGATAAGGTTGGAACACATAATACATCATTAAACTGACCATTGTCTAGATGAAGAGTTCCAGTCCCTACAACATTAAGAGATCTATCATCACCAATATATATATTTTTGGTGTTACAATCATTTAAAGAAGAAAACATGGCTTGGTTTCTGGCCATGTGACAAGAGGCTCCAGAATCAATGAGCCACTCATGAGAATGAGAAGAAGAAGAAGATACATTTAATGCATAACCAGACTGAGATGATTGACAATGAGATGCAGAAAGTGCCATTCCGGAAGTTGAAGTTGAAGTAGGCTCCACATGGATGTTATGTTTCTTCATTGCGGCTTCCAAGGCTTCCATCTTCTTAAAGCATTTAGATTCTAAGTGGCCATCTCGATTACAAAAGTTACAATGTCTATCAGTCTTCTTCCATTTGTTTTTATTGGTCTTATCATTTTGCTGAAATGATCTTTCATTTTGAGGCTGAGATGGTTTAGGACCATTCTTTTGAGGATATGACTTCTTAGGATTCTTTGAATTTGGTTGCTGCTGGGCGGCTAACGCTTTCGTGGAAGAGTTTCCAAGATTAAGAAGACCAAGGTGTAAGAGTTTTTCTTGTTCTCTTATTAAGGAATCACAAAAGGAGTCAAAGGAAGGGGCCTTGTAGTCTTGTCCTTGACAAATGAAAGCTTCCCTTGTAGAATGGAAAGTGGAAACAAATACAGAGTAGGCTGGTCCCAACTTAGTAAGGATGGAATAAATAAGGTTACCATATTCTTTCTTAACTTTAACACCTTCCAAGAGATATCTAAGGGTCTTGAATTTGGACAAGAAATCTTCAATGCAAGAAAAATTATTTGGATCCAAGGTAAGCAGCTCATTTTCAAGTTGATGGGCTCTAATTTCATTTTTAATCCCAAAAACTTTAGCAAGTTTTTCTAATGCTTCATGAGGAGTCTCAAGTCCTGCAATGTGGAATCTAAGATCAGGAGAAATAGACATCCCTATCAAACCACGTGTTTGATCTTGTCTATTTTCCCATTTTGCCGCCTTGTCTTCATCTTTTGGTTTCTTCTCTTGGTTTGTGGCTATTCTGAAGAGACCTTTACTTCTAAGTAAATCTTCCATGTATTCTACCCATTGGAAGTAGTTAGTGCTGTCAAGAATGACTTGGCATGGACTTTCCATTTAAAAAAAAAACTGAAACTGAAGATGCTGAAAGTAAGTGTTCCAACGGATAGATCTCGAAAAAATAGGCGGTTTTAAAAAAAACGGCTCTGAAAAAGGCTTCCGGATGAAGAAGTTATGGCTTTTTGAAAAAAAATTGTTGACGTTGCGGCAAAGTGCGCGAATGTGCGGGAATGAAAAAATCCGCCCCCACAAAATGGAGACTTGAACCCAAGACCTCTACTCTCTTAAAATAGCTTTGAACCAATTGATCTATACAAAAAATTTGAGAGAGAGAGAGAGAGAGAGAGAGAGAGAGGGGGGGGGGCTTGGTTTGCGTGCTTGCCTTGAGAAAGCTCTTTTTCCCTACAAAACACAAAACACAAAACCCAACACGAATATGCAAAGAAAAACGAACCTTGCGGCTCGAAGTTAGCTTTAGCCAAAAAACTAGAAATTTTAAAAAAAATCTCAAAGTTAGCTTTAGCCGAAAAACTAAATATTTTTCTCAATGTTTCTGATTTTCCGAGATCACACTAAGGTGCAGGGAAAAGAGCATACGCATGAGAAAAATCCTTCCTTTCTGTTTCTGATTTGCCCAGATCGCACAGAGTCGCAGGGCAAAGAGCATACGCAGAAATGAAAGGTATAGATCCGGTTAAAAAAAAGGCTAAATAAACTGAGACCGAAATAAGCAGAGAGAAAATAACAGTAAACTGCAAAAGAAACACTGTATACCTCCCGATCTGAAAAATGACGCAGCTAGGGCTACCGGAAACCTTTTCGCGTGAAACGAAAGGGGTTCCTCACTGGAACAGATGCTCCGAACGCAACAGAGCAGTCCTCTCGGCCCGAAAGCAGTCAGAAACAGCAGATCTAGGAAACGACAGCCGCATGCAGTTCTACCGGCTTCAGATTTGGATCACCAACGGACGCGGCCCGCAAATAGCTCTGATACCATGTAGGAATTTACAGGGTAAGTTCCACAGAAAGAATACCAAAAGGACACCGCTCACAACCAGATCTCAAATCAATACACCAGTATTTTTGACGTGGTTAAAACCCTCAGAGTGCAAGGAGGGAAACAGTGCACGGCCTGTCCCAACGTGGGTACTACAGGCAATTTATTAATCAAAGAATGAAAATTTACATAAGCTTCTCTCATGCACGGATTACCCGAACAATGACCCTCCATGCGCTTTAAATAGAACTCATGGACCAATCGGGTGTCAAGCCACGGATCAAGTGTCGGTAATACCGAGGTGAGAGTGAACCGTCGGATCACTACATATCGTGACCGTCGGATTGTAAGTTACAAAATGTACAACGGTAAAGAAACACACTTTACCTAACTCTAACCTAACTCTATACTAGACCAAGTTGAACTTAACTATATCCTATGTGTCGGAATATCCTAACACAAAACCATAGGTGCAAATACCAAGGACTAAATACCATGGACCAAAAATAAGTTTTCCCACATGTACGCGCTTTTTCGTGCATGAAAGTGCGTGCACACACATATCTCAATGGAACCCTGTGTATATCTCTTTTTCTTTCATTCTGAGAGCCTGAATAGTGATCTGCCATCTGAGTGAGTTGCCATCAAGGACAAAACCTGTGTCATAGAGCCAAACTTGTGTCATAATGCCAACAATCTCCCCCTTTGGACTTGATGGCAACCCCAAGTCACTCAAAGTCATTCTCCCCTTTTGACATCAAGGGCAAAGTGTTATGCTCCCCCTGAGTTCATGTTGAATTCTCTGCTCTGCTATGCTGTCCATGTTCCCCCTGACTGTAGGCAAGGTCTGCAAGAAGATGTTCTACACGAAGATACATAACTTTATACATCATAAATGACCTTCCGACCACCAAAGACTCATACATACATTCATTCACCCAACCAAGTGGGGATACACCAAAAGTTTACACAAGATAAAACAAGAACATTACATGATCCATCCCAGGCATAGTTGGGAAACCAAAGTAGGCCGTTACATGACCTTGATAAGAAAAGAAATATATGACATAGAGACGAAATATCTACAACCAGACTATGATAGTTATCAACAACTATCATCAACAACATCTGTCAATCATCATTCAGACCAACAACCATGTTCTCCTTCTACACCTGTTCCCCCTGAAACCCAAAACACTATGATCTTGAACCAAGATCTTCTAGGATAACGCCAACAATGCATTATTAGAAGAATATACATGCTCCCCTTGAACCTGTGCCAGATGGTCTCTGTCAGACCCATATCAGACTCCTTTCATCCTAAGCCTGGCCCACTGTTTGTCTTCAAACCAACATATACGCGATTGTATCCATATAAACCGACGTATGTATGCAGATTCTTCTCATTAAACTCGTGTACAACCACTTTTCTTTGAAACAAACAAGTTTCAACAGCAAGATGATGCATCAACTATTCCCAGCTTCTATCTGAGATATTCAAATGTCTCCCTGGGCAGTGGTTTGGTGAGTATATCAGCGACTTGTTCCTTGGAGGGAACATATTCCAATTTGACCTTTTGTTTAAGCACTTGTTCTTGGAGAAAATGCTATTTGATAGGTATGTGCTTGGTCTTTGAATGCATGACTGGATTTTTTGAAACGCTGATTGCACTTGTATTATCACATAAAATAAAGATAGCTGGAGTACAGGTGATTTGAAAATCTTTCAAAATTTGCATCATCCAAAGGAGCTGTGTACAGCAAGATGCAGCAGCCACATATTCCACTTCAACTGTATATAAAGCAATTGAACTTTGCTTCTTGCTGAACCAAGAGACTAATCTGGAACCCATAAAGAATGCACCACCACTAGTGCTTTTTCTGTCGTCCACGCTTCCTGCCCAATCTGCGTCTGTATATGCGTGAAGTGCGCGATCTGTATCTGTAGGATACCATAAGCTATAGTTTTGTGTCCCTTGAAGATATTTGAAAATTCTTTTAACCGCCTGAAGGTGTGCTTCTTTCGGATTTGCCTGGAATCTTCCAACTATTCCCACTACATGCATGATGTCTGGTCGGGTACCTGTCAGATAGAGCAGACTACCAATCATGGATCTATAAGTTGGTTGATGTACTGCTGCTGAATCATCATTGGTGCTGAGGCTGCATCCTGTTACCATAGGGGTACACACTGGTTTTGAATCTTCCATTCCATATTTCTTCAAGATCTCCTTGAGGTACTTGGTTTGTGACAAAAATATACCGTCTTTATTTTGTTGGACTTGTAAACCAAGAAAATATGTCAGCTCACCAAGCAAGGACATTTAAAACTCTTTCTGCATTACCAAAGTAAAATTTTGACTCATGGCTTCTTCAATGCTACCAAAGATGATATCATCAACATACACAACAAGTATTAGCAATTTATCATTATCAATTTTTACATATAGATTGCTATTTGCTGATCCTTTTGAAAAACCTTGTTGATGGAGGTATTTGTCCAGACGATAATACCAAGCCCTTGGAGCTTGTTTAAGACCATAGAGTGCCTTCTTAAGTCTGCATACAAGTTTTGGATCATTTCCAAGGATGAATCCATCTGGTTGCTCAATATAGACTTCTTCTTCCAAGTCTCCATTTAAAGAGGTAGATTTCACATCCATTTGAAAAACTTTGAACTTCTGAAAGCTAGAAAGAGCAAGGAACATTCTTATGGCTTCAAGTCTATCAACCGGTGCAAAATTTTCTTCAAAGTCTATGCCTTCTTGTTGAGCATACCCTTTACAAACAAGTCTGGCCTTGTTTCTAATAACATCTCCATTTTCATTCAGCTTGTTTTTGAATATCCATTTTGTACATGACATTCTTATCGTTCGGTCTAGTAACCAACTCTCAAGTGTTATTCTTTTCAATCTGCTCAAGTTCTTCATTCATGGCCTTGACCTAACATTCATCTTTCCATGCTTCTCTTTCATTTTGTGGTTTAGTGGAGGAGAGTAATGCTAGATAGCTTGAAGCTT
Organism: Pinus tabuliformis; assembly: GCA_031772625.1. NCBI lineage: Eukaryota > Viridiplantae > Streptophyta > Pinopsida > Pinales > Pinaceae > Pinus > Pinus tabuliformis. Next base: position 1,156,185,054 of record CM062818.1, on the reverse strand, counting down.
CTGAAATAGTTCTTGTTTGTACACCCGCCTCTTTTTGCCCCAAAATTTGAGTTTCTGGATGATTCTTCTGAACGTACCTGGATGGAGTCTTTTCTTCTATCCTTATCTGTTCTTCTGGTGCCTCATGGGTTTCTTCTTCATCATAAGTTTGATTTGATGTTGAAGGATAGTCCTCATCATCTTCGAAATCTTCGGATTTTACTTGCCTAGGAATGTTTCCTTCTTCATCAATCACTACATCAATACTTTCAACAATTTTTCCAAGTCTTTTATTGTAACACTTATATACTTTGCTGTGGGGAGAGTAACCAAGGAGAATGCCTTCATCTGCTCTAGGTTCAAACTTGCCAAGGTTTTCATCAGTCCTTTTGATGTAACATTTTCTTCCAAAATTTTTGAAGTATTTAACAGTGGGAGTCTTACCATACCAAAGTTCATGAGGAGTTTGAGTGCTGTTCACTCAGAGGTTTGTCTTGTTGAGAATAGTAACCGCAGCAAATGCAACTTCACCCTAGAAGGTTGCGGGAGTTCCAGACTCATCAAGCATAGCATGAGCCATTTGTTGAACCGTTCTGTTCATCCTTTCCACTACATTTTGCTAAGGAGTCCTTGTAGTAGAGAATTCCCTTCTTATTCCATGTTCTTCACAAAAATCGAAAAATTCATTTGAGGTAAATTCCCCTCCTCTATCAAACCCGAGGCATTTGATTCTACGATATGATTCATTTTCAACCAAGGCTTTAAATGCTTTGAACTTTTTGAAAGCTTCGTCTTTATGCTCAGAAGTCCTATTCAACACATCCTTGAAAAGTCATCAATGAACAATATGAAGTATTCTTCTCCTCGAGGTGACCTCTTCCTAGTTGGACCACATACATCAGTATGGACAAGTTCAAGTGGCCTACTAGCTGATCCTTCCTTCTCAGGGAAATTAATTCTGGTTTGCTTACCAAACTGACATGATTTGCATATTGTATTGTTAGGAATTCTGATGTCAGGGAGATCATGAACCGCCTGATATTTGCATGCTTTCCTTATCTGAGAGAAGCTTAGATGTCCCAATCTTCTGTGCCATAGCCAGTGTTCATCATTCTTGCTTAGATAGCATTATTGTTGTCCTCCCTTGAGTATGTATAAATTATTTGGTGTTCTTATGCCTTTGATCATTGTTTCTCTTGTATCAAGCTCACGAACAATACATCCATTTGATCGAAATATTACCTCATTTCCTTGATCACATATTTGACTGACACTCAATAGATTATGCTTTAAGCCATCAACATACATAAAATTTCTAGCTTTGACCTTTTCTTTCAAAAGAACAGAACCTTTACCTTTTATGAATGCAGGGGTGTCATTTCCAAATGAGACCTTCTTTTTCTTTTCTAAGGCACTATATGATTGAAGTTTTTCTTTATCACCTGTCATATGTTTCGAGCATCTATTGTCGATGTACCACTAATTTTCCTGCCCTTCCGCATATAAGGCTATACCACATCTTTTTGGTTGTGGTTCTTTCTTCCTTCAAGTTTTGGGACTCAATGAAGCTTGCTTCTTCTGAGTTGTTTGCCAAAACCTACTCCTGCATTCAGAATCTTCATGACCGAAGTTGTTACAAATAGAACATTCTATTTCATTTTCAAGAGCAGAAAAGTTATTGTAGGTTCTTTTCATGATTCCAGTCACACTCCTTTGATTTCGTGCTTCTCTGGTCATGATGGTCTTGTAGGCAACACATTGAGCTGCTTTGTGTCCAAAGTTATGACAAGAGAAACATTGGCCATTGAAGAAATTTCTGCGATTATCAAGCCTTACGTCCAGGTGATTGTAATTTGCATAACCATTCATTCTTGAGGTAAATTGAGAATGATTTACCTGCGGTTGGTTGTAGCTTCTGTTCATCCTTGAAGTCGATTGCCCTCGATTTACTTGGTGATCTTTGTTCATTCTTGAAGTAAATTGTCCCTGATTTACCTGGTGATCTGCATTGTGCCTTTGCTGTCGATTGTCATTCTGTTCACTTCTCCTTGTTGCTTCAAGATAACTTTTGGAGGTAGATGGCTTCTGTGCTTGAGATTCTTCTTCAGTATACCCAAGACCTGTCTTGATTAAAGGAGAACACTGCATTTTGATAATATCATCTAAAGTTTCAGATCCTTTAGCAAATCTAAGATTAAGAGCTTTTGTTTTCTCAATATCTTTTCTAAGTCCCACAATTTCACATTCTAACTTTTCATTGTGTTTTTCCCTTTCAGCAAGTTGGAATGTCAGAGTATCTATAATCATATTCTTTTCTTCTAAACAAATTTTAAGTTTAGAGATTTCTTCATAAAGAACTTTTTCATCTATAGCATCCAAGAAATCATCATCTTCAAAAGCCATCAAAAGTCTATAATCATTACCTTGTTCATCTTCATCACTATTTGAAAATCCATCACTGTCTTCATGTGTATAATAGCTCTTCTTACTTACATTCTGTTTTCTGTTCCAACTCACTGGTTCCTTACCTTTGTCAAGCTTATCTTTATGAGGACAGTTGGCTGCATAGTGACCGACTTTTCCACAAGCAAAACATTTAAAAGGTAGCTTACCTCTGAATCTTCTAGAACCCCATTGAAGGTTCTTGACAAGGTTTGATTCTTCCTCTCCTTCTGACATATGTCCTGACTCATTGCATTCTCCTTTTCTTGAGGCTTTGAACGCAGATTCTCTCATGTTTGATGGTCCCCCTTTTCTCATTTCGAAAGCAGTTAGGATTTTGTGCAGTTCTGACATGGTAATGCTTTGAAGATTATGCTTTTCTTCTATGGCCAAAACTTTTGATTCAAACTTAGAAGACAAAGATCTTAGATCATTTTCAACCAAAGTAGCTTCTTTTATCTCTTCACCCAAGTTTTTCATACAATTAACAATCTCATCTATACGTAAGAAATAGTTAGCCACACTTTCATCATTATGCATTCTGAGATTTTCATATTGGATTCTAAGAGTTTGTAGTTTTGCACGTTTTACCTGATAATCTCCTTCATAGCTCAGAACGATCATGTTCCATATTTCTTTTGCAGTTTTGAGCTGCATAACCTTGACAAATTTTGATTGAGATAAACTCCCTAATAGAGTATTGATAGCCTTTGCATTTGTTTCACACTGCTTCTTACCAGCCGTATCTGTAGGAGTTGCTGATGGAAATGTGTATCCTGTTTCCACGATATCCCAAACTTCTGTACCAAGAGATTGAAGATAGGCTGTGATTCTTACCTTCCAATAGACGAAGTTGCTTCCATCAAAGATTGGTGGCCTAATAGATGCCTCCTTTTCGTAGTTGTTCATGATGATAGATCTTCCTTCAAGCGATCAAGCCTCTTCTAAAGGACCCACTCTAATACCAATTGTTGGAAATAATACTGAGAGGGGGGGTGAATCAGTATTATTAAATCAATTATTTTTCATTTTACAATCAGATTTGTATACGCTACTTCAGCTATGGGAAACTGCGTATATACGCTACTGTGTCTAAAGAAACCAACGTATATCAGAATGCTTAAGATTCATTAATTGTTGATCTTTAATCAGTGCATCAAGACTTCATTAATCATAAGAACAGTAAGCAAGAGCAGTAAAGTAGAACAGATCATCACACACATGGACACAAAGATATAAGGTGGAAACCCAATGTGGGTGAAAACCACCTGCTGCAATTCGTCTCTATCTTCTTTTAATTAGAAAATTCTTTTTACAATAATTCTGTACTGGTGCAGTCTTATACCAGTACGCAGGCTGCTACCTGCAGAAAGCTACAATCTTCTCTCGTTCTCCAGCTTTTCCTAGAAGGGAGCTACAACTCCCTTAGCTCTTGTACTAGCTGAGGTACTAGTACGTAGGTGCTGACCTATATAAGGCTACAACCTTCTCTTTTCTTCCAGGGACCACGTTTCATAAATTTTCAGGTTGGATCCATGAATAACATCAATCAAACATCAAGTATATCTGTATCAACCAATCTCCTTTGCACCAAACAAAACTAAATCAAATAGTCACTTCTCTGAATGTTGTACCCAGAAAACAGCAACAGTATCCAGACACCAATTCTAAACCTAGGCCACTGCAGCAATAAATAGAAGTAGCTAAAACATATATCAAGAGACGTACGCTACTTCAATGTGTACAACCTGCGTGCATACGCTTCTGAATTAAGGCCAACATGCGTATACGCTATTTTGAATTACAGAACCAACGTGTATATGTGCCTTTGCTTCGCTGAACCTGCGTACAGATATATAAAAGACAATTCATCCTTTTCACTTATTTAGACATCAGTTATACCCAGATTATCAGATTTATAGATCAAGTCATGCGCCAAGAATAACAGATCACACAAAGATATTACTATTCAAGCCTTAAGATCTTGACCCATCAATGGTATTTATCCTTCATCTTGCGCTCAGGTTCCTCCTTGATTCAGATCCAGCTATGCACCATAACCCAGTGACCAGTATTTCAGATTTAGCTCTTCATCAGATATTCCATGCTTAAGTTCATGTCCATGCCTAATGATCTCCTTCCCCTTTTATAGTCTTAGGCCTTACACAATACCATGGTCAACCATAAAGAATCAATACCTTGGACCAAATACCTGGGTTCAACACTTCAAACGAGATACTATGGTCCAAATACCAAGGACTAAATACCATGGACCAAAAATAAGTTTTCCCACACGTACGCGCTTTTTCGTGCATGAAAGTGTGTGCATACACATACACGACTTTTTATCGGAAATCCTGCATGTATACGCGACTTCGTCAAAGGAAACCTGCATATATCTCTTTTTCTTTCATTCTGAGTGCCTGAATAGTGATCTGCCATCTGAGTGAGTTTCCATCAAGGACAACACATGTGTCATAGAGCCAAACCTGTGTCATAATGCCAACAAAGATTTGAAGGAATAGATCATTGTGAGCAGGTGATGTGACAAAGATCTAGAAGGAGCCAAATCACTCTGTTGATGGCAAAGGACAACTCGGTGTCAAGGGAAAATGAGGACTAAAAGGGTTGGTGGAAAAAGGGCATCTTCAACAAGTAAGTAGTGTATTTTATCTCTCTTTTTTGGGCAGATTGTAGATTTGAAGAAGCAGATTGCAAGACCTAGGTGTGCATACTATGTATACTAGTTGTACTAGTGATCAAGGGCCATGATCCCTAGTATGGGAACCCCGTGATCCATTTATTGATGGACTAATAAAATAATTGGGCTTTGGGCTCAAGTCTCCATGTACTTAATTGATTTCACTACTGAAGATTTCCATTGTGCAAAGTGCTTGAAAGTTGAGGGCTTCTAGTGTGTTTATGTGCGTAGTTAGCTATAGACTAGATCTAGGGCCAAAGGAAAATTCAACAACAATAACATATATTTTTAGCATAGAAAGCAAATAATTGATATTTATCCAAATAAAGCAATAACTCAAATAATGGATTAGAATAAGCTTGCAATCCATATGAGCTTGCACCTTACATTATATTATGTTGTGGCACAGGGTTTATATGTTTCATCTTGCCAAGATCCATTGTTGATAGGTGATTTTGATAATGTTTTTCTAATCATTCTTGACACAAAAGAATAGGTTTAATGGTTATTTCAATGTTTAATAATTTCATATTGACTTCTCCTAAACTTCAGGAAATAAAATGATACTTGTTTGTTAGGATGGGATCCTATAGTCTAGCGCTCAAATTGTGTGACTTAAAGTTGTTTTCTTGGGATTTCCATGTTTGTTGAAAAGGAGTCTAGCACCTTTCATGTGGAATACATGTTGGATAGAATGATCGAGGAGATGTCAAAATGATACCAGTTGGAGAGTGGGGATAACTATATTTTCTACAAAATAATCTTCATATTTTTGGTGAGAAAGGATGTTGGTGGTACCCAATTTGAAGATAAAATTCATTGTGGAATATATGTTGGTTAAAATGACTAGGGAGATGTCAAAATGATATGGGTTGGAGAGGGGATATATATATATATATATATATATATATATTTTTTTTTTTTTTTTTTTTTTCTTTTTTTGTTTAATTCTTTGTTTGGTTTTGTTCAGGCCTATGATAAAATTTTCATGTTTTTGGTGATAAGGATCGTAGTGGTAACTGATTTGAAGATGAAATGCATAGTGGGTTCCTTGCTAGAGGAGCTTCAAAAGTCACCCCTATGATTTTTGTTCTTAATATAGATTTCCTCGTGATCACATGCTATTGATTTCTCATCAAATGGATTGGAAAGAGTGGGCATTTAAATTAGTATACACAATTTGATAGGTAGTTTCTTTGTTGACCTTTGGCATTTTTTTTGGGCATTGGAGTAGTTAATGATGAGTTTCATGTCATGGTTGACATAAAGAGATTTGATACTCTTGAAATTGAATATTTTCACATGCATTCGCCCTTTTATCCATTGAAGACTCACTACATTTGCAAAGGTTGCGGCAAAGCTTCATTGTGTTTTATTGTTACACAATTGATTTCTTCTCTTTCACTTATTTTTCTTGTGTGGTCTTTGCTTAGCTTTATTGGTGTTTCATTTTGTTTTAGAAATGGGTTTTACTAATATGCTTTCTTTTGTTTGTTAAGGCATTCAATAATGTTTGATGCTTATTACCAAAGTGACCCAAAGATAAACAGTTAATGGGATTTGAGGGATGCATAGTATCTTATGTTAAAGTTTAGATGGTTGTAGTTGAGTGAATATCTAGCATCATAACTAAACATATCAAAAGTACTTGTGTTATACAAAATTCTTGTTTTGTCATTCTTCCCTTAAAGTGCCAAATTTTAGCTTACTTTGGAAAGTCAACATGTGTGGTGTATATTATATTCTTCACATAAAAAAAGTCACCTTCTGAATATTTGACCAAGTCAAACACAAATTGTTGAAATTCTCTGCAAGTGTAGTAGAATACAATTTTATGAAGTAAGAATTACTTCCTAATGATTTTCAACTAGTCTTTTTCAAGCCGATTGATATCATTGAATAATTACACATAAAATCTTAACTGGAAATGCATTGAAAACAATAAAGATGATAGAAAGACAACCATGAACAATAGACACAAAAAATTTCACCTTGGAAATCCAACCTTGGAAGAAAACCCATCAATCTTTTCTTGAGGAGAAATTGTCTTTTAGCGAGGTTTATAAATTAGAAACTTGTCTAGGAATTTGTGCCAATATACATGTAATAGTGCTAGACAAACCTGGTCAAATAGTTGCTAGTCAAACCAGTAAAAAATCAAATGTCAACACTAGGCAATGACTTGGCCAAACTTCCATGTAGTCAATCTTTGGCCCTATGGTCAACTCTTGACCCTCGTCAAAGTCTAAGGTCAATAATCCACACATGTAGTTGTGGTCAACTTTGTAGTCAATTCGCACGTGTAGATACATACACTTTGCAGTGAAACAGTTGCAGTCAACATTGGTCAAAGCTCAGTTAAACAGTGAATGTGGCCTAGCCAACGATTTGGTCAAACTTGCCTTCTTTCTCACATTTGCGGCCTCCAAAAGGAATGATAGAATGATGAGTGATGAAAAGACAATCTCGAGCACTAGATTTCCCCTTGGTCAAATTTCTCCTCCATTTGAAAATATCAAGGAGCTTGCGATGTTGATGATTTGCCTCTCATGTGCTTGTCTATTTATGTAGAGCTCTAGTGTTGAGTGGAGACCCATTAAGGGGCACCTCATCACAAGAAACCCTTTTACTAATGGAGCCTACATCACAACTTAACAATAAACTAGAATTGTTTACCCCACTGCTGGGTGGAAAACCCCAATCAATAAACAATTCAAACCCGCTTTATACAAAAATATGACTCCATCTTAGAGCACAATGTGAGCATCATGGGCCAATATCTCCTAGCAAAACCAACATGGCCCAATGGGAGACAGAATACCCCTAGGCCATTCACCCCTAACCAAATCAACATGCCCCCTTGGGTGATTTTATCATTCTCCCCTAGTCAAATTAGCATGACCCCATGGGAGAATATCTGCTCGACGTTGCAAAAACATCAACACTCCCTCTTAGTGAGATATAGTTTTAAAACACAAATTTTTGTGAAGAAAGAAAGACATAAATTTTTTTAACGTCCACGAGGCTAAAAATAGCCTATGGGACATATTGCTTCTTCATCTACTTGATGTATTCGGCCCTTTTTCTGTGAAGCTTCACAATAAATGCTCCCAACTTCTCGACAAACCCCTCACTAAATAGATTATCCCAAGAGCTAGCTGCCAATGTATCTGCATAACTTTCCTTGTTGTCTTTGAAGGCCTCACATTCTAAAAGGAAATGTTTTTCTGTTTCTACTTTTCCAGAAGAACAAAAAATGCATACTCTTTCCTCCCATACTTCTTTGGCCTTTTCCAGCACCCTGTTTCACAATGGAGTTGATGAGAATTAGTCCTTAACTAAGCAATAAGAATTTTAGCTCTCTAGGAGATATTGGCCTCTGTATGCTTTTGGTTGATGACTATGAGTGAGATTAAACACTTCAATATGGTATTTTTCTTTCTTCCTAGCTCATTATCTCAAAGTACGTTTGTGGAACTTTTCCATAAGCAAAGTTTTTATCTCTTTGTTGTTTATGGGACATGTGTTCAAGCAAATACCCCATTTACTAAACCATTTATTTTGTTGTATCCAAGTTTTTTTGCTGTTGCACAATTTGTCATTAAAGACAACCTTAGGCCGTATACCCTCTTCCATTTGCTCAATTTTTTTTAAATACCTTATCACTCGCACCATAGCAATTGCTTCAATACGAGCAATCCTTGTTTCACTTAACAAGATAGCATAAATAACTGCACTTTTAATCTTGAATTTGTTTTTAATCAAATGCTTATGAATTTTCTCAATTTGTCTCCACTGCATGTCGGATGTACTGCTGGCACATAGTTCACAACCATAGAGAATCACCAGAATCACTAGAAGCCCAAAAAGAGTTTGAGTGGTTTTCCAGTCCCATAACTCTACCTCTCTTCACCTATTTTGAAAAACACAAAATGCTTTCCAACCCCCCAAAGTTCAAAAAACACTTTGAAACAGAAAGTGTTGATGTAGCTTGACGCTGCATCAACATTTTTTTTGCGAGTTCAAATTCCATTTTTTTTGCATTAGAAATTAATTATTTTATGCAATAAACATGAAAAAACACCTCGAAATTGAAATTTTTTTACGCTGCACCAACTCTCTTATTTTGGTTAAAATTAGAACATTTTATAGTAAAGGCATTAAAAAAATATGACGACTCCAAAAAACCTTAAAATTTCAATACTTTTCGATGATAGTGTTAAATATAAAATATCACTACTCTAAAAAAACCTAAAAATTTAATAATTTTCAACTATGGTGTTATAGATAAATATCATGGCTTCGAAAAACCTTAAAATTTTGACGTTTTTCAACCATGACATTAAAGATAAAATACCATGACTTTGAAAAACCCTAAAATTTTGACATTTTTTATCCATGAAATCAAAACCAAATATCATGACTAGAAAAAACCTTAAAAATGAACACCTAAATCAAAGAGTCATTATAACCAGATTATTTGCTTCTTTTTAATGTTAAAAGCATAACTCTTTTAAAATATTAGCATAAGACAACGTGATATATTACAACGAAAGTTTAAAAGTCAACCATCGAATTGACACGTAGTGCGGGCAAACATGACCAATTGCAATGAAAACTTTAAAATAAACCATGAAATTGACACACAATGTGAGCGAACTTGATCCATGTAACAAAAATATTAAAATCAAGTATCAAAATTGACACATAGTAGCGGTTGCTAGTTGAGCATACAAAAAAAAGTTAAACAAATATAAATAGATGAATAAATAAAAATGAAAAAATAATAAAGTAAAATAAAATAAGAATAATTAAAAAGGTAAAATAAAAGTTAAAAACAAAAAAAACAAAAAGATTTTAAAAATAATAAAAAGTGAAAAAAATTAAACATAAAAATAAATAAAAATAAAAAGGAAACAAAAATCAGCATATTTTTTTAAAAAAAGTAATTCATATATATATATATATATATTAAAAGAAAGAAAAGAAAATGAAAACCCAAGAAATATTCAGCTAAAAAACATATATATATATATATATATATATATATATATATATATATATATATATATATTTTAATTTTAACAAATAAAAATAAAAAATAAAAAATAAAAATAATTAAAAAAGCAAGTTAAATAGTTAAAAAAACAAATAAAAAAATGGTAAAAAAGAACTAAAAAAATGTAATTTTTTTTAATTATTATTTAAAAATATTAAATATTAAATTGTGAAACAAATAAAAATCAAATATTAAAAAATTATTAAAGAACATTAAAAAAAAACAATGTTTTGGGGTTGGGGGATTGCCACCTTGCTAAGGGTCACAAACTAGAGTGACTACCACTACTTCAACTGCCTCTTTAGCTAGAGCAACTGCCACCACTTTAGCTGCCATTTTATCTAGAGCGACTGCCACCACTCTAGCTGTCGTGTTGGCTAGAATGTTCACCACTGCTCTAGTGGCCTTGTTGATGGCCCTTTATTACTGGGGTGGGGTCATGCATCGATTCGCAAAATCGACGACCTTCCTCATGGCATTGTGTTGCGGGTTGTCGATTCGAGGAATGACGCCTAACCCTACCTCAGTGCCAAAGGGCCGCTGGCGGGGATCCGTAAACCCCACACCAATATTTTTTTTTTTTTTTTTTTTTTTTTTTTTAAATTTTAATGTTTTTTTTCTTTAATGTTATCTTGTTTTATTTTAATATTTTTCTCAAATTGGTTTCATGTTTTTTTTTTTTTAATTAAATTTTTAATCAATGTTATTTTTTTTGGATTTCTAAAATGTTTTATTTTATTTTTTTAATAATTTTTATTTATTTATTTATTAATTTTTATTTTCTTATACCATTTTTTAAAAATAAATTTTGATTTAATTAGTTTATAATGTTTTAATTTATTTTTTTCAATTTTTTTAAAGAATTTATTTTTATTTTGTAATTTTGAATTTTCTTTTGTTGTTGTTGTTGTTTTTTTTTTTAACATTTTTGTTTTGTTAGCTTTATTTTAAATTTTACGTGAATCATTATTTTGGGAAAAAACTTCAATTGTTATCATTTTTTTGACATAAAATTCATAGAATCATAATAAAACTCATAAAATTTTAATAAAATTCACAAAATTTTAATAAAAGTTGCTATTTTTTCAATTTATTTTGTTGAAGTTTTTTCATAGAATTGCTTTATTTGACATGCTATTTTTAGCAAAAAGGCCTCGAAATGCATATTTTTTAATTACATCTTTATGCAAAATGCGTATTTTTTTTGTTAAGTGTCTAAATTGTTATTTTTTTGTGACAATTATTTTATGTGTATTAAAGTATTATTTAAAAACACATAAATATATAAAAAATTCTAACTTCAAAATATTAATTTCATTACAAAATATCATTGCAAGGAAAAACAAAAAATACAAACTTGAAAACCCTTAAAAAACAAACATCTCAAGAATAAAGAAGAGAAAGAAGGAGAAGAAGAAGGAGAAGAAGAAGAAGAAAACAACTTGAAACAGTTAAATAACCAATATTAAAAAAAACACAATGTGCGAATAAGACAGAAGAAAATTTATAGGGTAAAAAATATGCTCCCAAAAGGAAAAATGATGATGCAACACTAACACTTTTCAAAATCAGCATGAAAATCATCAACATTTAAAAAAAATATCCATGGTTAACACATAAGAAAATTGAAAGTGTAAAAAATAATTCCCCCCCAAAAAGAGGTTTATGTTGTATCAAGACTTTTCAAAATCAACATGAAAATCAGTAATATTTAAAAAAAATCTCCATACTTAAATACATAAGAAAATTTAAAGTGTCAAAAATATGTTCAAAAGAAAAAATTGATGTTGCATCAACACTTTTCAAAATCAGCATGAAAATCATGATTTTTTTTTACCTCTAGAAAAACGAGAACTTAATATAGTTCTTGTTAAGTTGGCAATTTTGTTCCTTGTCAAGTTCTCTACCTAAGCCTTAAACTCTTGGAACTTGCTAAAGACCTAATTCTTAGTCTTCATGAAGTAGATCGATGTCTTCTGAGAGAAATCATAAATGAATGTCACAGTACAAGAAGCCACCCAAAGATGATACTCTTATCAGTTCTCTTATATCTGAATGTACTAGATCCAAGATCCCCTTAGACCTACTATCACTGCTTAAAAAAGACCCCTTGGCATTCTTGCCAAGTGCACAACCCCTACAAACACCCTCATGCTCTGCATGGAGCTCTGGAAGACCTTTAACCATATTCCTCAATGCATGAAAAGCCCTATAATGCAGGTGGCAAAATCCTCAATGCCATAATTCACATACAATATTATTATGTACTAATGTCTAGGCTAGACATCCTAACAATCTATATAATCCTCTCTCTCAAACACCAATCACTCCTATTGAGTCTATGCTCAAGCCGTTAGGCCATATAAGAACTTGACTATCAACAAATGCAAGTCTATAACCTCTATCCTCTAACGGTGAATAGAGAGTAGGTTCTTCTTCAATCTTGGTACAAACAATACATCTCTCATATGTAGAGAATCTCTGGACTCTAGCTGAAATGATGTTGTATCAACTCCTTTCACTACATACTTGGCAATACCTCCAAGTTCCACCTGCAATGTTGAATCCTTCTCCGTCAAATATGAGAGACAATCTCATGAACATATCTCGTGCCTTAAAGCACCACTGTCCACCAACCAAACATCACCATCACCAGTAATAGTCCCTTTAAGAGCGGAGACAAGGAAATATTCCTTCTGAAGTTCATCTACAATCACATCAAGTTTAGATCCCTTTGACTTCTTCTGTGTTAGATGCTCATAATCATCATCAACATTGACTGTTGATGCATGTTGTTTTCCCTTCCTTTTCTTTTGAGAACACTAGGAAGCATAGTGCCCAAATCTATGACATTTGAAGCACCTGATCTTTGAAAGTTCCTTCTTTAGATCTTGAATTGGAGCCAATCTTCAACCTATACTCTTCTTATCAACATTTCTTCTTTCTCTTCCTTTCCTTGCATGGGATATAAAGGCGTGGGTTTCTTCATCTTGAGATCTTGCAAGTAGTTCTTAGACAATAGTATGGTCTCCTCTTGGGCACAATTAGTTAAAAGTTAATCAAACTTAGGTAGCCCATTGTGTGCATAAATACCCTATACAAATGGATCCCATGAAGAAGGAAATCCATTAAAAGTCACTGGAGCAGGCTCCACATCATCAATGGTATTTCCAATGGCTTTAAGTTTATCTATCAACTGGGAGACTCTCATGAGATAAGTGGCAATTGAATCTGATCTAGACATCATGATACTATGGAGTTGATGCCTCAAGGCTAATTTATTGCTAGCATTGTTCCTTTCAAACAATCCCACCAAGGCATCATAAATCTCTTTAGTAATCTTCAACTCAGCAACATGTGGAAACAAATGGTCCCTTATGGAATCTATCCTGATCCTCTTAGCGTTTGCCTCATTCTTCTTATGCCCGTCTTTCTTCTCAGCATATGTTAGTTCTAAGATCATTTCCTTCACATAATTTTGAATATCAATTTCATCCAAGATAAGAAGTATCCTGGTCTTCCAAGATCTAAGTTTAGTAGCACTATTCAACTTGTCCTCTACCTTGACATTAGGCACCATCTTGATAATAGAATTGAAACATGTACAAGCTCCCTTAACACTGAAATCTGAGGCTATTCAATGAATGCTTCTTTCAACAAATATTTAAAACAATGTTGAAATGATATGCAAGTGTAGTAGGATACAATTTTTGAATTCATAATTACTTCCTAATTGTTGAGAAATCCAAAAGATGGTAGTTAAACAGTTTCTCTTATTATGACATTATCTTGTGATGTTTTCATTATTATTATTTGTTTTTTTGAATTATCTTTTCTTATCATCAAGACTAATGCCAAGAAACAAATAAAGGAGAACACAAGATGTAGGCACGTTGCCAGGGAAAAAGCCCACTCTAGGGGAAAACCCAGTCAAAATTCTTCCTTTAGTAGATTGAAGATGAGACAACCAATACCCTTACAACTTAGACTCAAGACTACCTCCATCAAGTCATCCTCCTTTCACTGTGTTAGTACCAAATTCTTGTCACCGAGTTTGCATCGAATACTTTCCACTGAGTTTGCACCGAGACATCATCACTGCAATTCCACCAAGACTGAGATCATAGCACTGTAATAGTACTGAGACCTCATCATAGTTATAACACCGAGACTTCATTTTTGTGGTGGCACTTAGACATTCTTATTGTGATGACACTAAAACCTTCTCATTGTTGTGATATCGAACCCTTATCACTGTAGTTACATTGAGACAGATATTGCATCAGGACTATGTTAAGCACTGAGACCTTCACTATGGTGACACTGAACCCTTATCACTGTAGTTATACCGAGATCTGTTATTGAACCTTCTCACTATTGTGGCACCGAAACTGTGTTATTGTAGTAGCACCTAAACTGTGGTAGCACTGAACCTTAATCCACATTTTATCCAAAATTATCTTACTGTGATATCAAAACTTCATTTCAGAGATAATCCAAGCTTGTTTCTTCTCTATGGAATGCAAGGTTCTTCGACTGGTATATGTAGTTGTTTCTTCTTGAAATAGGCCGACATGAATTCATCAATACTTGAGTTATCATGTAGGTTAGGCTGACATGATTCACTTGAAAGAAGAAGACTTGATGATGATCTATTTGAAGCCAATAGGAGGCTTGAACTATGACAATTGACCCAATCATGAAACCCATGCTTTAACAAGTCAATTCAATAATAATAAAAATTCGTTTTTCTTTCTTTTGACAAATATATTACATCTTGACTTCAAGTACAATTATGAAGACTGAACCTAGTTATATTCTTCAACACTCCCTCTTAAGTAGGGAGGTATTCATATTTACATATAACCAAAGAGGTACATGGAAGATCTCAAAAAACATCATCTACAAAGATGTTTAGGCACCGCAATGCCATTGACTAGATTCCTGACCAGAGAAATGTATCCATTGGTCTCTCAACAGTTTGGGCACCGCAATGACATAGAATAGATTCTTGACCAGGGAAATCTATCTGGGTGGGACTAAGATGGACTCAAGCTTCCAACGTCTCTAGGTACCATCAGGCTTACTTGTTAACCATCAACCCAGGGATCTAGGTGTGTATCTAAAATCATAAATCTATGACCAAGACCACCTTTCCATCTTCGGGACCTAGACATCAACACAAAGTGTCAGCCAGATGTCCTCCCAGACAATGCTTCACTCACAAAGCCCCATTACTCCTTGATCTAACAGATCAAGGGAAACAAATCTCTCTTGATCAAACTGAGTGGTAACCAACATGCTATCAAAACCTTCGAGAGATTTACTTGTACAAACACAACCCTAATCAATAATATACTTTCACATATTCATAAATAAACACAAACCTTCAGGGTTTTCCTGATGTTGCTTCTCACTATGTTAGGACTATCAACCGAATCTTTGACAGAAGATACTTTCCTTTTCAACTTCACATATAATAACATATCCTTCAAAATTCATTCTCCAATCAAAACTATACTCTCCCTCTCAACCATGGAGATTTTCTCTATCCAGGCTTCCTCTTTAACTGAGGGAGATCTCTTCTATCCAGGCTCCCTCTTAACTTAGGGAGATCAACTTATTCTTTTCATCATTGAAGAATCTTTCATGGGTTCCAACCATGTCATCAGAGTTATCATTATTATCACATCAACTTTACTTGCGATCATCTTCGCCATCTTGAATATTATGTACGTGCACAACTTAGATAGTGAGCACAACCAAATGTATAGAAGCATGAAGTTAGTCATATGAAAATCATGAAAGCATTTCGACTTTATATATCAGATACCCACACAAAAGACACATACTCTTCAACACTTGCTAGGGACTTTTTCATAAACCCTAGACTACTTCATCTTATTTCATAACATCTTTCATTGCATCTAAGTTTTCAATGTTTCTTTCAATGGTATGACATACCCTACTACAACATATAACAAACCCTAGAAACAATTCAAATGAATATAGATCTACAAAGTATGTAACAACTTTCAGAATTCATATGTTAGCTAGGGTTGGATATGAACTCTAGATTTTCATATATAAGTTTTTAACAACCAAATACCAATCAATAATATGACAAGCATCCACTAGGGATTATTTCAAACCCTAGATTTTCTTATTTACACAATCTCAGCAATCACTATATAGATAGATCTCAGATTATCAAATCACACATATTAGAGAATTTAACTACTACTAGGGTTTTGCTGCAAAACCCTAGATTTTTCCAAACAACATCATCTTAGAATATTAAACTCAGACAAGGACTTGTATTATACCCTAAGATTTATGACCATCAATAATTAGGTCAACAGACATATCTAGGAATTCATCATGAATCATTAACATAACATATGTCAGGCAACATATTAGACATATACCGACCTAGCCCATGCTAGGGTTTCAACCAATGGACGCATACATATGTAGGATCATAAAATACACAACAAATTTTTTGCTTATAGGTTCAACCAAACCTTAAAGATGTAGGGTTTCATAATTTAGCAAAGCAAATCCTACAATGCCAAAATTTCAAAGGTTCAGGATCTTAGATAACATCATTCAACCCTAACAAGCTAGGTTTTCATGATCATACCAAAACCCCAAACATGACATCATCAACAAAAACTTCAAATAACATTTCCCAATAACCTAAGCATTTTTAGGGTTTCAAACATTAACATTATTATACCCTTAGGTTAGGGTTTTCCAGGGAACCTTTCTAGGGTTCTATAAGAACAATCAAGGATGGAGGGTAGATTTATCAAAAGATGAATCACACTAAACAAGAATCTTTATGATTCAAGACAACTAGACATAACAATATTAGTAATGTAACACATTTCAAAATAAGATGAATGTACTTTTTAAGAGAATTTATAAGGTGTATAGTCTAAGACATACATGGAGATGTTCAAACCTTGTAAGGATTCCTTGAAGTGTTCTTCTTGTATTCAACCATGGTCTGTAATACATACTCTAAAGCAAAACATGTGATACCAAGAACATGATTTAATTTCTTAACTTAGATAATCACGGAGGATGGAATCCTATGATATCGAAGATCAAGTTATTCACTCTTTCAATCAACATTAGGACTTTTGTTTGAAATCATAGACTACTTGTAAACCATAGAAGATAAGGATTAATATTCCAATATGAGATTTTGGTATGCTATCTAAGGAGTACAATCTTTAACCTAGACTAGCTATAAATAAGGATTATATGAACCATAAGAAACTTATGAATATACGTACCTTGCGTTTACATACCTCTAATTTGATAGCTTATTAGACTTGTTGAATGTGCATCTGACAATACTTACTTGATTTCCATGAGTTGGTACCTCGTACTCAGAGTATTAATTTAGATCCTCAAGGCCTGAATTTCATTTTCCATAGGACAAACTTTGGATACTTTATGTGGTGGCACAATTTAGTCATATGCTTCATACTTTGATAACTTATGAAAAAGTTATATCTCTGTAATAATATCCATATAGTTTCATTCATATAGTGTCTTCGTTACAGTCTTTAATGTATTATGTAGACTTCATTGAACTTCTTTTCACTGTGATATACCGAAATGAACCTTCTTCTGAGATTTACACCGAACCCATACTTGAGATTTATACACTAGACTCTGAGATCCCTCGAATTCATCTCTCTGAAATTAATTTGAACTAGTTCACCGTGGTATACTGAAGCTGTGTCACTTGATTTCACCGAAAAATTTCTCTGTAATTTGAGCAAGTTATATCTCTTCTAGACTGTGAATTCACCTTATTATCTGAAGATTGATTCAAATTCCTTTATTGTGGTATATTGAAATCCTTCTTTTTATGGTGTTTTATTATGGTGAATATGTTCTTCAAGGAAAAATAAAAACAAAACCTTTCATTGATTACCATGACCATAGCTCAAACTGCCTTTGACCATGACCATAGTATTCAAACTTCCTTTGACCATGGCCACAACTCTGAAACCATGTTGAGAAATCCAAAAGATGGTAGTTAAACGATTTCTCTTATTATGACATTATCTTGTGATGTTTTTCATTATTATTATTTGTTCTTTTGATTTATCTTTTCTTATCATCAAGAGTAATGCCAAACAACAAATAAAGGGGAAAAAAAGATGTAGGCATGCTGCTAGGGTAAAAGCCTACTTTAGGGGAAAGCCCAGTCATATTCTTCCTTCAGTAGATTCAAGATGAGACGACCAAGACCCTTAGAACTTAGACTCAAGACTACCTCCATCAATACATCCTCCTTTCACTGTGTTAGCACCGAGTTCTTGTCACTGAGTTTACATCGAATACTTTCCATTGAGTTTGCACCGAGACATCATCACTACAATGCCACTGAGACTGAGACCTTACCACTATAATAGTACTGAGACCTCCTCATAGTTATAACACTGAGACTTCATTTATATGGTGGCATCGAGACCTTCTTACTGTGATGACACCAAAACCTTCTCACTATCATGACACTGAGTCCTTATCATTGTAGTTACATCGAGACTGTGTTAGGAACAGAGACCTTCACTGTTGTGACACCGAACCCTTAACACTGTAGTTATACTGATATCTATTGTTGACCCTTCTCACTGTTCTGGCACCAAAACTGTGTTATTGTAGTAGCATCGAAACCGTGGTAGCACTGAACCTTAATCCAAATTTTATCCGAAATTATCTTATTGTGATATCCGAACTTCATTTCAGAGATAATCTGAGCTTGTTTCTTCTTTGTGGAATGTGATGTTCTTAGGTTGGTATATATAGTTGTTTCTTCTTGAAATAGGCTGACAGACTTCATGACCAATTGTGTCATCATTTAAGTTTAGGTCGACATGATTTCACTTGAACGAATCCGACTTGATGATGATTTATTTGAAGCCGAAATTAGGAGACTTGATGGAGGAGTCTTTGACCAATCAACAAATTAAATTTGAGCCAAATAAAAAATCATAAAGCCTACATGGAGGCTTGAACTATGACAATTGACCCAAGCACGAAACCCATGCTTTAACAAGTCAATTCAATAATAATAAAAATTATTTTTGCTTTATTTTGACAAGTATATTACATCTTGACTTCAAGTACAATTATGAAGACCGAACCTAGTTACATTCTTCAACACTAATGAATTTTAACTAGTATTTTTCAAGTCACTGATATCATTGAACAATTACATAGAAAATCTCAATTGTAAATGCAATGAAAATAGTAAAGATCATAGAAAGACAACAATGCACAGTAGACACAACATTTTTTTGTTGGGAAATCCAACCTTGGGAGAAAAACTAACAATCTTTTCTTGAAGATAAATTGTATTTCAGCAAGGTTTACAAATTAGAAACTTGTCTAGAAATTTGTGCCAATATACATTTAAAAACATCATTCAAACTTGGTTAAACAATTTTTTGTCAAACTAGTAAAAAATCACAAGTCAACATTGGTCAACAAATTTGTCAAATTTCTTTGTGATTGAACTTTGGCATGACGATAAAATCTTAGACCTAGTCAAAGTTAATGGTCAAACCTATGGTTTGCATTAAAAAATCTACACATGCAACTGTGGTCAACCCTGCGTTCAATTTTCACACACGGATCTGTATGGCTTGCAGTCAAAATCAGTCAAATAGTGACAATTAATGTTATTCAAAGGTCAGTCAACTAGTCGATGAGGCCTGATCAAGCTTGTCTTCTTTCTCACATGTGTGGCCTTTAAAAAGAATGATAAAATGATGAAGAGGGAGAAAGATGATCTCCAACAACATATTTCTCCTTGGTTAAATGTATCTTCCACTAGAAAAGATCATGCGCTTGCTATGTGGATGATTTTCCTCTTACATGCTTGTCTATTTATATAGAGTTCAAATGTTGAGTGGAGACTCATCAAGGGACACCTCATCACAAGAAACCCCTTCACTAATGGAGTCTACATCACAACTCAAGATGACTAGAATTGTTTTCCCCATTGTCGGGTTAAAATAACCCCAAGCAATAAAAATTCAAACCCACTCTATAAAAAATAGACCAGTCCATCCTGGAGCATAATGTGAACATCGTGGGAAATCTCCCCTAGCCAAATCATCATGGCCCCATAGGGGAATGAATTCTTTTGGGCCACTCACCCCTAGCCAAATTAGCATGGCCCCGTGGGTGAATGTATCATTCTCAACTAGTCCAATTAGCATGACCCCATGGGAGAATCTTTGCCTGATGCTGCAAAAAAAACATAAATTACGGTTTATCTAACCAATGATCCATTATAAATTGGCTACGCTAGATTGTAATGACAGTACTCTATTGAAGATTTAGTGTTGTTCTTTATGCTTATCTTAAGGTTTTCACTAGGATTTTACCCTGTGGAAGGGCTATGGTTATTCTTATTATTGTACACTTGTGTGAAATTAATAAATGGTCACTGCCTATATCCATTTTTGTGTTATATGATGGTGCGTTTGTCTTATAATGATGATTTATGTCAATGATTATGTTCTTTTGAGATTAAATATGATTTATCCAACACATTGTTGCCCCCTTGGGTACCCAACATTTTAGGGGGCATTCTTGGGCAACTCACCTCTCGCGTGTAAGGGAAACACTCTATGTTTTGAAACATGTGGAAATGGAGTGTTTGAAAATGACCTTCATTCCTTATGCGAGGCTAGAAGCGTGGAAACAAAAAGCCATTGATGTTAGAGGAAAATAGAAAGCCTCACATAAACAATTCCAGAGCAAGTGAAATTGAACAAATTCAAGTTTCCAACTTAACACTTTCGAACCAAGTTTTAGCAACCTATTGTCTGGCACAAGCTAAATTCAAGAGAATAAATGATATGCATGCCCTGAAGAAGTTTGACATCATAGATGTTATGGTCCTAACTTTTATTTATATAAATGTATTAAATATCTCTAGTTATGGTTAGGTTAGCCTAGTAGCATAGCAATGTCAACGTAACCCTCTACCTATTGTGCATAGATTAAGGGGACTCATTTGAATGATAATATTTTGTTGTGTATTTGACTATATTACACTAGTAGGTTGGCCCCTCGAAGTGGCCCTCTTTTTTATTCACTTTTCTCATTATTTAGGCATGGAATCATTACAATTGAGTGTTACTTATGCTAATTAGTTCAACACATTTGGTATCAGAGGGGCAATTCTTAGTTTGGAGCCTTCGAGTCGCTCCTTTCATGGTTTAATCTGTGTCTTTTTCTAGGGGCCTCCAAATTCAATGGCACTTGAAGTGCTGGAAAGAAGAAATCTTGTACTATCTATGGTTAAAATTTTAATAGTTGAGGCACAAGCATCACAAAGCCATAGTGCATACAAGTTAGGGATTTTATTTATTATTAAAGTTTTGCTAAAACTAGGAAGTTTCACAAAATCAAGCATATCTTATAATTGTGATATTAAATTATAATGAGATTTTTGGAATTTGAAGAAGACACATAAAGGTGTTACATGTAAAAAAAATTAGCATTATCAGGGAGAAATTGAAGAAGTTATTCCTTATACAACCTCATTCCCTTGTTAAGGGATGAAAACAATAGGGTTTTGATAATGGGTCATAACCTTCTCTTGGAAAATCCAAATTAAATAAGATATACAATGGAATGTTCCACCAAGTCTCTGGTGCAAGGAGATGCGGGTGTGGGGAGATGCACAGGGGGGACGTGTGGGAGTACCCTCAAATTTTAGAGAAATTTTTGGGGTGCGGGGATGGGAGTACCCTCAAATTTTAGGGAAATGAATGATGAGGATGGATCAATGATTCAATTGTCTAAAATATAATTATTATTTATGCTTTCATTATTGAATAGTGAACAATGAATATGAACTTGAATTTTATATATATATATATATATATATATATATATAAAATTCAAGTTCATATTCATTGTTCACTATTCAATAATGAAAGCATAAATAATAATTATATTTTAGACAATTGAATCATTGATCCATCCTCATCATTCATTTTTATACATACATCATTCATATGACATACTCGTTATTGAATTATTCATACATATCATGAGATTCAATAAAAAAAATTAAAAATCAATAATGAAATATTCAAATAAATTGATCCAATTCATCATTCAATGATTCATCATTCTACAATCTACATTGATTTAAAAATTAAATTCATCATTCATCATTCTAGAATCTAAATTGAAAGAAAAACGTACTAGCATATTACAGTTTAGTATTTTCTATATACTGTATAGTAGATACTGAAGTTTCAACACTAAATTTACATATCTCAAAGTTTCAAAATAAAAAAAATAGTTAAGAGTGAAGAGTCAAGTCATCAATATCTAGTGTCACAACTCAAAAGTTAAATTTGAAAAGTAAAAATGGATAATGAGCATTGAAAATAAAATCAACATCAAGGACTCAATCTCAATGATTGGTCCTCTACATCCATTTGTTGCATGAAGTCATCGGGACCATCAATGCGAATGTCAATATCTGAGTCAGAGTCACTCTCTTGAGTAACCAACGGAACTCCAAACAAACCATGTTGCAGCTCATTTGTTCCATCCTCATCATCTATTTGTGCACTATCCTCTGGATCCACATCCCATCATCTTTCCTGTCTGTCTTCCTATGTGCAGGACGTAGAGAACTGTGCATTGCAACTAGCTTCTCTGCTCTCCTAGAGGAAAGTCTATTCCTCTTGATAGAGTGGACGAAGTTATATGTGGACCAATTCCTCTCTGCTGCAGAGGAACTTGCAATCTGAGATAATAAGCGAATAACAAGTTGTTGGATCTATACAACATCATCCCCATGCATGGTCCACCAACCAATCGGGTCAGCCTGACCTAAATAATTGTGATCTTTCCTTGCATCATGCTTGTTGAAGGGACCACAGAGACTTGCAAATTGTTCTATTTGTCTCCTAATTGTTCCCCCTTCTTCTGAACTATACATCTTTGTAATGGCAGATTGAAATCCTTTTTTGACCTCTGAATCTTCAATGGGAAGAATTATACCAGTCCCTCCACATACCATTTTGGGTTGAGTGCATACGTTGCCATGTGCAAAGGTGTATTCAATCGATCACACCTATGTTGTATAACAGGTCGAATTTGGGTTGTATAGAAATCTAAGGAAGGGTCTTTCTCACGAATGGCCACCCTTACTTGATCCAACATACTATCAGAAGTCTCATATATTTCTCCAAGAGTAGGAGAATCTATGTTAGTGTAGCGAATGACCTCAACTACAAGACATACAAGTGACACCAAATAACCACAATATGTCCACTAGTCATTATCCAATATCTGAATCCTGATTTTGTTTCCTTCCTCTGTCTTGGATTTTGCCCATCTATTCCAATCTGGAGTCACAACCACGACCCGCAATGCTGATTGCACCTCCAACATCCTCTCTAATGAAATAAAATAACTAGCATATCTGGTATCAATAGGCTTGAGGAATGCCTTCCTCGCATTATCCCTGTACATGGCTAAAGAGGTATGGTGATTGCAAATAAACATTTGCACATTTCTTGTAGCTATCACCAAGTTAGATACCCACTCAATTTTTCCAATGTCTTTCAATGCATTATTGAGCGCATGCACACAACAAGGGGTCCATAAAATATGCCTGTATTTACTTTGAATCATTAATCCTGCTGATCTACACATTGTTGTTGCATCTGTCACAACCTGTACAACATTTGTAGATCCAACCTCCTCTATATCATCACGAATAAGCTCAAATTGGAAAGTTGCAACTTTGCGCTTTCCAGAACAATCAATATCTCTAAGAAAAAAAGGCCCTTCTCGGAAAGTAACTATGATGTTGATAAGTGGACGTTTGTCAATGTTTATCCACCCATGCATAACAATAGAACAACCTTCCCTCACCCATATTTGCCATAGATTTTCCTTTTGCACATTAATATTGGCCACTTGCACATTATTGAGTGCATGCACACAACAAGGGGTCCATAAAATATGCCTGTATTTACTTTGAATCATTAATCTTGCTGATCTACACACTGCTGCTGCATTTGTCACAACCTATACAACATTTGTAGATCCAACCTCCTCTATAGCATCACAAAGAAGCTCAAATTGGAAAGCTGCATCTTCGCGCTTTCCAGAACAATCAATAGATCTAAGAAAAAAGGCCCCTCTCAGCAAGTAACTATGATGTTGATAATTGGATATTTGGCAATGTTTGTCCACCCATCCATAATGATAGAACAACCTTCCCTCACCCATGTCTGCCTTAGATTTTCCTTTTACACATTAATATTGGCCACTTGCCTTTCTAATATCATTGTCCTCAACTTATGTTCACCTGGGGGCACATATGAGGGTCTTCCTGTTGCAATTTCCTCGACCATCTCCTTGTAGTAAGGAGAAAGACTAACATGGAAAGGAATGCCTTTGGAAAAAATAAATTTTCCAATGGCATCATCTGTATCATCACAGTTCATCTTACTAAACATCCTTGTAAGAGTTGGTCTGACTGCACAAGAACGAGAACCCTTAGTCGCAACAGGAGATGGTGGAGGCATATTTTTCATTTGTTTTAATTTTCTTTTGGAACATGTGGCTTCATCAATATTTTGGTGAGCTTGGTCCATGAAATTTTTACTTGAGAAGGTGCCCTATGCATTTGCTGCCATTTGCATCCTCAAGAGCTCTGATATTTGCAGTAAGGTTAATTTTGTACATGTATGAACCCTTTGCCACCTACACCCAAAGGATGCATCTTGATCCGACTATAACTCCCAACCCAAGAATGACCACAAACATTGCATTTCCAATGGTGCGCCCCAGCTCTTTGTTTTCCTGTTTTTGGTTGAGTTGAAGAATCAACCATTTTGGTAACATATAACAAAATAGGTTTGCTTGGATTAAATGTCCCCTTTGCATATTCTGTCAATGAATTTGATGGGGTTGCTGTTGCACTGGGAGAAACACTAGTTGCACTACTGCCATGGGTTTCATTCATTGATGAGGGGATTTCAGATCCAAGAGGACTTCTTGTTTGAAGATCATATTCACTATCACTGTCAGTGGCACTGTGGCTGCTCATGCTGTTGTAATCAACCATTTTACACTTGCAACTTGCTGCGTTTTAATTTATTTTGCAATTGTTTTTGGTTTTTCTGCCCTGCAGGAAGGGTTTAAAAAAAAAATTTCTCATCATGTAAATTAAAATTTACAATGCAAATCTAATCATGTAAATTAAAATTTACAATGCAAATCTACTAGAATTAAATTATTAAAATTTAAAAACTTTAAAAACATTACATTTTTTTTTTTTTAATTACATGAACAATTCACTGTGTTTTCATTAAATTATTAAAATTTTAAAACATTAAACATTACAAAACTTCTTACCTAAAAAGTTCTAGAATTAAAAAAACAATTAAAAAAATTTAAAAATTACAGTCCACACTACTACACTATTGTTCAGTGTTCATTATTCATAAAAAATAAAATAAAAAAAAAGGTTAAAAACAATTTGAGTTACTTGGACTGCGGCCTGTAGGAGAGAAAGAGAAATAATTAATAATGAAGAAGTCGACGACATAGGCACAGGTCGATGACAGAAATACAGTTAGGAGGTCAATGATGATGGAAGTGTGGATGTTGGCACAAGTTAGAGGTCGAATGCACAGGTCGACGACGGGAAAGGAGCAGGTCGATGACACTCCACAGGTCTCAGTGGTCTCGACGACGATTTATTCAACAAGTTAACAAATTCTGGAGCAAGAGATGGAGTAAGCAACGTCGACGACTACAGTTGCAGTAGAGTAGGACTCACACTCGACAGGTCTCGGCAGTCTCGGCGGCAATAGGAGGATGGCTCAGTGGTGACTTCAACTTCTTCAACAAGTCGACAAATGAAAGGAATGGATGTTTCGATAAGTTTTAAGTTTTAATATTTTTCAACCTAACTTTTTGTTATTCACTTATTTAATGTTTTTTTGTTTAATTTTTGTAATTTTTAATTGTTTTGATTTTTTATTTTTTAATTTGGGTATTATTAGACAAATTTAAGGGGGGACGCGTCCCCCTTCAAAAGGGACACCCAGAAGCACCCCTTTTAAAGGAAGACACTCAGACACACCCTTTTTAGGGAGTCTAGACTCCCAAACTGGGAAACGCATCCCCTTATGTCTCCAGGAGACTCCCCAAAAAGGGTACGTGGGGGAACACACCCCCAGTAGACTCCTCGTACTGGGTGCGAGGGGTGCGTGCACCCGACCCTGGAGGAGGTCCCCGTGGAACACTGATAAAATGTTATGAGACAAACATTTGAAATATCATAAGAAACCATAAGTACACACCATGTACACCAATGCAAGTGTATAACCTGATCTAGGTGGATATTGGTGGCAACCCACCTATTCCACCTAGACCTCTAGTCAGTTTCATCAGCTTCCTTGATTATAACAACATTTACTATTTTTAGCAATTTTTTAGGTCTTGAACTTCCTGAGCTGTTTTGACCTCGTAAACGACATGTTTTGAGGTCTCCCAAAGGCTTGTAGCCATAGGTAGGGGTTTGCTGCAGATCCTGTAGTACTCAGAGAGATCTTTCTAACAAGCTATCGTACACACCAAACATAGATCATATGACCAAGTTACGACCTCGAGAAGTTGGCTACCCACCTAATGATCCATAAATTGTTGTGGATGATCCACTGGATAGTTTGGCACAACAGATCTAATAATATTATATTAAAAATCTTAAAAGTCTACACTATTACAGTTTATTAAACATTAAGATCTGTGGATTTAACTGTAATTAGTACATGCATGCAAATGGAAATTATGCAGAAAATTAGAGAATGACAAAAGAAGCTTACACACATATAAGATACAAGATATTCTCTCTGGGAAACCCCTTCAGGAGAAAACCCAGCTAGAAGGTGAGGTCGCTTCGCTCTCTTTCTATGTTTGGAAATATGGCTGCAGGTAGAAAGAAGTAATGTCTGTGGCCCGTGGGTTTCTACAGTGCACAAATCCTCTCTGTGTGCTCTACCTCCTATCTCTCTTGGATATATTTTATAATCTATGGAACAAAATGCTCTCAAAATAACGAAATATTCCTCTTCCTCCTAGTGGCCCGGTTATAACACAGCTCGATAGCCTACTAGTGGTTAATTTTCACTACATCAACTCTTAACTAGAGTTACAATATAGATTCTTCTAGAATCTTTTACATCACACACACATGGCTAGCCCCTTTTCCATGAATAATGGGGGCTGACGCGGCATCCTCTCGAGCTATAGGTGTGAAAAAAAGAAGTTCAACTTCCGTGTGACATAATTTTTGTATATAGACTCCGATTGATGTGATTTGTGCACCAATCTCTGTGTGTAGAATAGCATTAAAAGGTGCCACACTAAATTGACAAAGTTTTACACCGAAAATGCTCTCAAAATAACGGAATATTCCTCTTCCTCCTAATGGCCCGGTTATAACACAGCTCGATAGCCTACTAGTGGTTAATTTTCACTACATCAACTCTTAACTAGAGTTACAATATAGATTCTTCTAGAATCTTTTACATCACACACACATGGCTAGCCCCTTTTCCATGAATAATGGGGGCTGATGCGGCATCCTCTCGAACTATAGGTGTGAAAAAAAGAAGTTCAACTTCTGTGTGACATAATTTTTGCATACAGACTCCGATTGATGTGATTCGTGCACCGTTGGAAAGATCTCTGTGTGTAGAATATCATTAAAAGGTGCCACACTAAATTGACAAAGTTTTACACCAAAAAAATGTCGTTTAATAACTCAAAATTCCCCTTGAAGGTTTTAGACCCCATTTCACCAAACTGGGTTCCATCGGTAAAAATGTTCTCGTGCGCTGATTCGTCCACTTTTTCCACTCTAAATGCATCAAGATGGATGGAAAACAATATAATGATCTAATTTGGATCACAACTCCCCATTTTGGGAGGCTTTTGGTCCCCAAAATGATTTTACTAAATGAGGTGAGAAAATTTTTCCTCCACCTTCTCTCTAGTGTACCAGTTTGCTTTGCTTGGAAGTTGTCCCTTAAATTCAATCTGCCAAAGGTCATGCTACCCCTGTCTTGTAGTCCTAGACCTCGTTTGCAAAACTGTATCTTCCTTCAACTCTGCTTGAGCATCTAGTGCCAAATCCTCCACAGAAGGTAGGACCTGTTCCTCTTCCTAATCTAGCATGGAAGGCTCATAGCATTTCAAATTCTCTAAATTAACAATTCAATAAATGCACATATATGGTGGTAAACTGAGTTGATAGGTAGTATCACCCACCTTTTCCAGTATTTCAAAGGGACCGTATTTGAGAGCCTTGATTTTATTACCAGGCCCTTATAACCTCTCCTTGTTTAATTGTAGCCATACTCTGTCTCCCACCTTGAATGTTCTCTTTGTTCTGTGCTAAACATGCCTGGCCTTATACTTCTCCTGCGTTTTCAGCCCTCAAAGCATCTCTTGTAAGATCTTCCCTCCCTCCTCCTTGCTGCACATATGCAAATATCCAAAGGTGGAGGTGGAAAATATCCAAAACAAGTCTCAAATGGGGACTTTCCTGTAGAAGTGTGTACTTCTTTGTTATAAGAACGTTGTATATATACCAAATTTTCATCCCAGGTCTTCAGATGCTTCTAGTTGTATCCTCTCAGAAGATGTACCAAAGTCCTCTCGACTACTTCTGTTTGTGGATGGAATGTTGTATATATCTTCAACTGTGTATCCATTTTCTCCCATAATGTAGTCTAGAATACATTGAGAAATCTTGTATCCCTGTATGAAATGATGCTCCTTGGTATCCCAAAGTGCACCCAAACCTGTCCAAAGAACACGTTTGCTACTTATTTTTTGTTGATGGTCTTTTTACAGGGCATCAGAACACACATCTTGTTGAACCTGTGAATTAGCACGAACAGGTAGACATGTCCCTTCTTGGTTGTCAGTAAACCTCCCACAAAGTCGATGGAAATTATTTCCCAAGGATGAGAAGGTACATGGAAGGGATGATATAGACCCTGTTTCCTATTGCTAGGATTGTTAGTACATCAGAGCATGCATCCTCTTATGAACCTAGCTACGTGCTCATGCATCTTGGGTCAATACACATACCTCTACAAGTTAGCCACAATCTTCCCTACACCAAAGTGCCCTACAACCTTAGAGGTGTGAGCCTCTATAATCAGTTGAAAACACTCACCTTTAAGAACATGTGGCTTCTACAGCCTATAGAGTAACCCATTCTGGAGATGGTAGTCAACAATTTTGTCGCCATCGTGCACATGACTCTGACTCTGCAACTACTGATACACCTCCTTGAAGTCCTCATCTTATGAATATGCCTCTTATGCATCACGGGGAAATGGATTCCTGTGCATAAGAGTCCCCAAAGCTGTAATATTTGATTTGGGTGGCCTTGATAGCATGTTGGCCAACTTGGTTATGCTGCCCTTATTATACTTGATCACCAAATAAAACTGTTGTGAAAACCCCATCCACTTGTAGTGCCTGGTCTGTTGTAGCTTACTCTAGGCCTACAAGTATTGTAACAACTGGTGATCTATGTGGATTGTTGTCTCCTTTCCCATCATATAGTGCTTCCACTTCTTCACAACTTGCACCATGTCATAGAGATCCTTATCATAGGTAGGGTAGATAAGAACTACTCCATGAAAAACTTTAGAATGGTAACATAC
Source organism: Pinus tabuliformis (assembly GCA_031772625.1). NCBI lineage: Eukaryota > Viridiplantae > Streptophyta > Pinopsida > Pinales > Pinaceae > Pinus > Pinus tabuliformis. Next base: position 1,156,155,104 of record CM062818.1, on the reverse strand, counting down.
CTGCCTTCCTCTCTGCATCAAGATAGCTCCCATAACATGCCCACTCGAATCTGTCTCCACTTCAAAAGGTTGCTACAAGTTTGGTAATGCTAGAATTGGTGCTTGATTGATATTCTTCTTTAGCTCCTCGAAGTCCTTCTGCTGACCTTTTCCCCATTGGAAACTGTTGCCACTTTCTGTTATGGTGTGGAGCGATGCTGCTACTGCTGAAAATGAGGCTATGAATCTCCTTAGGTACTGTGCTGCCCCAATGAAACTCTTGACCTGAGAAACATTATTAGGTACCAACCATTTCATGATGACCTCCATCTTGGAAGGATCTATCTTCAAATCTCCTCCACTGATCACATACCCCAAATACACCAAGGACTGCTGCCCAAACTTGTACTTTTTTAGATTTGCTAGCAGTTGGTGCTTCTTCAATGTCTCCAACACCCGCGTCAAATGTGAAATATGCTCCTCCCAAGCAGCACTATATACCAATATATCATCTAAATAAAAAATAACAAATGAATCTATAAAAGGGCGCAATACATCATTCATCAATCTCATAAATGTAGTTGGTTCATTACATAGGACAAATGGCATAACTAAGAACTCATACAAAGCTTGCTTGGTTTTGAATGTGGTCTTCCATGTATCTTCTTCTTTGAATCGAACCTGGTGAAATCCATACTTCAAGTCCAGCTTGGTGAAATACTTTTCTTGCTGCAACTAATCTAGAAGACTATCTATCCTGGGTATGGGTTATCTATTCTTGAGCGTGATTTTATTTAACACCTTGTGATATATACACATCTGCCAAGTCCCATCCTTCTTTGGCATAATGATAATGGGTAACCCACATGGTAATCTACTCGGTTGAATGACATCCTGTTCCAGTAGCTGTTGCAATTATTTCTTCACCTCACTTGCTTCTATAACATATTATCTGTAAAGCCCAATATTTGGAAATCGGGAGCCTGAAAATAGCTCGATATTGTGCTCCACTTCTCTCTTAGGTGGTAACCCTTTAGCCTCTCAGAACACATCCTTGTATGTCCGTAACAACTCCTCCAATTTTTGTTTTTTGTTTCTTAGTAAACCCCTCTAGGGATGCCTTGCCTCTTATTGACTCCTCTCTAGATTGAATTTCTTAAAAACAATAAAATATACTTCTTGCTGGAACTAATCAATTTCTTGGCTTAGTTCGCACTTACCAGTGAAATTTTCGACTTTCCTTTGTGCGTGTTGATGATGAATGATTTTCCATCCTTGGTGAGTCGGTACTGATTAAATCTCCTCATGAATATTGCATCACACATGTACATGTATGGACTCCTAAACATGACTACACATACATAAACGAGAACCACATCCAGATCTACTTCAAATCAACACTGATAGCAAATATAATTTTGCACTGCTCTGCATCCTTATTTACCCATCCCAGTGGATATGAGTTTCGATGATCATGAATTTACATCCCCAACTTATTGACCAGCTTTGCTACAATGAGATTCTTCTGTGATCCTGAGTGAAACAGAGCATCAATATTTGTCTTCTTGGCCTATATCTTTATATGGAAGAGTTTGGTCATTTCTTTCTCTTCTTGTTGCTTAAGGCTACTCAGATTCGCCTCCTTTTTCATTGATGTACAAACAATCTTCTCATCCACATCTGAGCTTCTTTCAACTTGGTTGCTTGAATAAGTGGCCATGGGATTCTTCTTCTTATTATCTTTCTTCTTGTTCTTTGGGTTTAGCTTTGGATGAAACTTCCAACACTTCTCCTATGTATGACCATCAATGTGGTAGTGTTTGCAGTAGTTTCTAGGATATTTGTACTTGTGTGTTGTAGCTATTGTCTTCTTCTCTTTCCCTCTTTTTGCTTCTACTTACCCTCCTTAGAATCTTCTTGTTGCTCCTTCTGCTTTGATCCACTTGATTGTGCTCTTTTCAGGACTATACTCTTTAGGTACTATGCCTGTACACAAGCCTCGTCCACCGATTTGGGCTTGAACAACATTACTTGCTTACACAGATGGCAGTGCAGACCCCCCAAATACTTTAGGAGTACATCTAGGTTCTTTGGAGAGATACCAAACATTATAGCCATCTTCCTTAATTCTGTGGTGTACTTCTACACACTTTGGACCAACTTTTTCCTAAAGTAATGCCACAAGATCCACTAGTCCTCCACTTACCCAATGGAATAAACTGTGACTTAATGAGGGTTTTGAAATCCTCCCACTTAGTCACTGGAGGTTCTCCCTCCAACCTCAGGGTTTCTGTGTGGCTCTCCCACAAAGTAAGTTCATGGCCCTCTAATTTCAGTTGTGCGAATGAGATATTTTTCCCTTCCTCTATTTGATGGACATTGAAATAAAGTTCTAGTTGCTACAACTAGTGGCTTAACTTAAGAGTGTCGATCTCGCCGTGATACGACTTGATATCGACTTTTGCTTCCATTTTGAACAGGGATTGATTCATGAACTGTGAACTGGGTTGATATTTTCCGGGTTCTTTCTTAGGCTAGTCCTCTCTGTCTTCTCGATCTCTCGATCAACCTTATCATTTTTACTCTGCATTCAAACCCCCATTTCACAAAATATACCCAACTTATTGGTTAGGTCCACCATGAGGAGGTTTACATTTTGGTTTATATCCATGAATTGTTATTCAATCCATGAAAACCTCACCTATGTAGGATCACGAGGTTTGTTTACAAATTCGTCAGCCATGATTAGAGTTTTATGATTTTCGACCCTGTCGACCTAGATCCCCTGCAAATATTGAAAAATACCCAAATAAACCTGCTTTGATACCAAATGATCCATCAAATTTCATTGATATTCCACTAGATAGTTCGTCACAACAGATCTAATAATATTATATTAAAACTCTAAGAAACTATACACTATTATAGTTTATTAAACTTTAAGATCTGTGGATTTATCTGTAATTAGTGCATGCATGTGAATGGAAACTATGCAGAAAAGTAGAGAAAGACAAAATAAGATCACACACATTTAAGACACAAGATATTCTCTTTGGGAAACCCTTTCGAGAGAAAACCTAGTTGGAAGGTGAGGCTACTTCGCTCTCTTTCTCTGTCTGGAAATATTGTTGCAGGTGCAAAGAAGTAATGTCTGTGGCCTGTGGGTTGCTATAGTGCACATATAATCTATGTGTGTTCTACCTCCTATCGTTCCTGGATATCTTTTCTCAACTATGGAATAAAATGCTCACCAAAGAATGGAGTATGCCTCTTCCTCTTGGTGGCATAGTTATAACACAACCTAATAACCTACTAGTGGTTAATTTTGAGTACATCAACTCTTAACTAGAGTTAGAATACAAACTATTCTATATTATTTTACATCACACACACGTGGCTAGCCCCTTTTGCATGAATAATGGGTGCTGACGTGTCATCCTCCCGAACTATAGTTGTGAAAAGAGGAAGTTCAACTTTTGAGTGGCATGAATTTTGCATACAGAATCCAATTGATGCACTTCTTGCACCGTTGGAAAGATCTCTATGTGCAGAATAACATGAAAAGGTGCCATGCCAAGGTGACAAAGTCCCTCTCCCCCCAAAAAAAATTTCATTTGATGCCTCAAAACGCTCCCTGAAATCAGATCCCGTTTCACCAAACTGGGTCCCGCTGGTAAAAACAGTAGTGTGAATTGATTCGTCCACTTTTTCCACTCTAAATGTGTTGAAATGGATGGAAAATATTGTAATGATACAATTTTCATCATAGATCCTCATTTTTATTTGCCTGGAAGCTATCCCTTCAATCCAATCTACCACAAGTCATGTTGTCCCTGTCTTGTAGTTCTAGACGTCTTCTGCAAAATTATATGTTTTTTCAACTCTGGTTGAGCATCTGGTGCCAAATCCTCCACAGAAGGTAGAACCTGTTCCTCTTCCTGAGCTAGCATGGAAGGCTTATAGAGTTTCAAATTCTCTACATTCACAGCTAAGTAAATGCGCATATATGGTGGTAAACTGAGTCGATATGCATTATCACCCACCTTTTCCAGTATCTCAATGGGACCATATTTGAGAGCCTTGATTTTCTTACCAGGCCCATGTAACCACTCCTTGTTCACTTGTATCCATACTCTATCTCCCACCTTGAATGTTTATTTTTTTTTTTGGTTTTTTTGCGTGTGCTGATCATGTTGGGCCTTATACTTCTCCTATGACTTCTGCAGTGTTTGCTGTAGCTGTAGATGGATATGCTTGATCTTCTCTATGATTTTGTCAACTCTCAAAGCATATCTTGTAAGATCTTCCCTGACTTCTCCTTGTTACCCATATGCAATTTCTTAAAGGTGAAGGTGGAAAATATCCAAAACAAGTCTCAAATGGGGACTTTCCTCTAGAAGTGTGGACTGCTCTATTATAAGAATGTTGTATATCTACCAGATTTTTGTCTCAGGTTTTCAGATGCTTCTATGTGTATCCCCTTAGAAGTTGTACCAAAGTCCTGTTGACTACTTCTGCTTATGGATGGAATGCTATAGATATCTTAAACTTTGTATCCATATTCTCCCACAATGTAGTACAAAATGCACTAAGAAATCTTGTATCGTTGTTTGAAATGATGCTCTCTGGTATCTGAAATTGCACTCAAACCTGCCTGAGCATCTGGTGCCAAATCCTCCACTATCATTGTCTGAAATGATGCTCCTTGGTATTCGAAATTTCACCCAAACCTACTTGAGCATCTGGTGCCAAATCCTCCACAGAAGGTAGGACCGATTCCTCTTCCTGATCTAGCATGGAAGGCTCATATAGTTTCAAATTCTCTATATTCACAACTAAGTAAATGCGCATATATGGTGGTAAACTGAGTTGATAGGCATTATCACCCACCCTTTCTAGTATCTCAAAGGGACCATATTTGAGAGCCTTTATTTTCTTACCAGGCCCATGTAACCACTCGTTCAACTGTATCCATACTCTATCTCCCACCTTGGATGTTTTCTCCATTTTACGTTGATCATGCTTGGCCTTATACTTCTCTTGCAACTTATATAGTGTTTCCTGTACCTCTAGATGGATATGCCGGATCTTCTTTATGATTTTTTCATCCCTAAAAGAATCTCTTGTAAGATCTTCCCTCACTCCTCCTTGCTCTACCCATATGCAAAATCCAAAGGTGAAGGGGGAAATATCCAAAACAAGTCTCAAATGGGGGCTTTCCTCTAGAAGTGTGGACTCATCTGTTATAAGAATGTTGTATATATACTACATTTTCATTCCAGGTCTTTGTATGCTTCTGTGTGTATCCCCTCAGAAGCTGTACCAAAGTCTTGTTGAATACTTTTGTCTATGGATGGAATGATGTAGATATCTTAAACTTTGTATCCATATTCTTCCACAATGTAGTCCAAAATGCACTAGGAAATATTGTATCCTTGTCTGAAATGATTCTCCTTGGTATCCAAAAGTACACCAAACCTATCCAAAGAACACATTTTCTGCTTCTTGTTTGATGATGGTATTTTTATAGGGCATTAGAACACACATCTTGATGAACCTGTCAACTACCATGAACAAGTAGTCATGTCCCTTATTGGTTGTTGGTAAACCTCCCAAAAATTCCATGGAAATGCTTCCCCAATGACGAGTAGGTACATGTAAGGGATGATGTAGACCATGTTTCCTATTGCTAGGCTTGTTGGTACAACATATCATGCATCCCCTTATGAACCTAGTTACCTTCTCTTGAATCTTGGGCCAATACAACATACCTTTGCATGTTAGCCACGAACCTGCCTACACCAAAGTGCCCTGCAACCTTGGAGGTGTGAGCCTCTCTAATCAGCTGCAAACAATCACCTTTATGAACACATATATTATCAAGCCTGTAGCGTAACCCATTCTAGAGATGGTAGTCAACAGTGTTGTTGCCATTGTTCACATGACTCTGACTCTGCAACTACTGATACACCTCCTTGAAGTCCTCATCTTCTGAATATGCCTCTTTGTATGCATCATGAGTGAATGGATCCATGTGCATAAGAGTCCCCAAAGCTGTAATATTTGATATGGGTGGCCTTGATGGCATGTCGACCAACTTTTTTGTGCTTCCCTCACTATACTCGATCCCCAAATGAAACTGTTATAAAAATGCCATCTACTTGTAGTGCTTGGTCTATTGTAGTTTACTTTGGATCTGCACGTACTATAACAGATGGTGATATGTGTGGATTACTGTCTCCTTTGCCATCAGATAATGCTTCCACTTCTTCATAACTTGCACCATGGCATAGATCTCCTTATCGTAGGTAGGGTGGTTAATAACTTCCCCATGAAAAACTTTAAAATGGTAACATACAACCCTTCCTCCCTGAATCAAGACAACTCCCATAACATAGCCACTCACATCTGTCTCCACTTCGAAAGGCTGCTGCAAGTTTGGTAATGCTAGAATTTGTGTTTGACTGATCTTCTTGTTTAGCTCCTCAAAGGTCTGCTACTGACCTTTTCCCTACTAAAAACTCTTGCCACTTGCTGTTAATGTGTGGAGCAGTGCTGTTACCGCTGAAAATGAGGCTATGAATTTCATCAGGTACTATGCTGCCCCAATGAAACTCCTAACCTCAGAAACATTAGTAGGAACCGACCATTTCATGATGGCCTCCATCTTGGAAGCATCTATCTTCATCTCTCCTTCCCCGATCACATAACCCAAATACACCAAGGACTGCTGCGCAAACTCACACTTCTTGAGATTTGCTAGCAGCTGGTGCTTCTTAGATGTCTCCAACACTTGTGCCAAATGTGAAATAGGCTACTCCTAGGTAGCACTATATACTAGTATATCATCCAAATATACAATAACAAATGAATCCATAAAAGGGTGCAATACATTATTCATTAATCTCATAAACGTAGCTGGTGCATTACATAGACAAAACAGAATAACTAACCACTCATACAAACCTTTCTTGGTTTTGAAGGCGGTCTTCCATGTATCTTCAAGTCTAGCTTGGTGAAATAATTTTCTTGCTGTAATTGATCTAGTAGACTGTTTATCCTGGGTAGAGGGTATCTACCCTCGAGTATGATTTTATTCAATGCCCTATAATCTATACACATCTGCTGAGTCCCATCCTTCTTTAGCACAATGATGATGGGTGACCCACATGGTGATGTACTCGGTCGAATGAAAACCTGTTATATTAGCTGCTGCAACTATTTCTTCACCTCACTTGCTTCTATAATAGACTTCCTGTACATCCCAATATATGGCAATGGGGAGTCTGGAAATAACTAGATGTTGTGCTCCACTTCTCCGATAGGTGGTAACCCTTAAGGATCTGGGAACACATCATTGTATGCTAGTAACAAATCCTTCAATTGTTGTTTTTGTTTCTTAGTACACCCCTCTAGGGATGCGTTAACTCTTATTGACTCCTCTTCAGACTAAATTTAGCTTTAAAACAATAAAACATACTTCTTGCTGGAACTGGTCAATTTCTTGGCTTGGTTCGCACTTACTAGTGAAAGTTTTGACTTGCCTTTGTGTGCGTTGATGATGAATGATTTTCCATCCTTGATGTGCTAATACTAGATAAATCTCCTCATGAATATTGCATCACGCATGCACATGTATGGACTCCCAAACATGACTCCACATACATCAAGGGGAACCACATCCAGATCTACTTCAAATTAACATAGATAAAAATATAATTTTTCACTATTATGTTATCTTCAGCTCTGCATCCTTACTTACTCATCCTAATGGATATGGGATTGGATGATCATGAAATTCCAACCCCAACTTCTTGACCAGCTATGATGTAATGAGATTCCCCTACGATCATGAGTAAAAAAGAGCATCAATCTTTGTCTTCTTGACCTGTATATTTATATGGAAAAGTTTGGTCATTTATTTATCTTCCTATTGCTGAAGGTTACTTAGATTCACCTCCTTCTGCACTGATGTACAAACGATCTTCTCGCCCACATCCGAGAAGCTTTCAACTTGGTTGTTTTAACTAGTGGCCATGAGATGCTTCTTCTTATTATCTTTCTTCTTGTTCTTCGGGTTTAGCTCTGGATGCAACTTCCAACACTTCTCCTTTATATGGCCATCAATGTTGCAGTGGTTGCTAGGATCTTTGCACTGGTGTGTTTTAACTGTTGTCTTCTTATCTTTCCCCCTTTTTGCTTCTTCTTCCCCTCCTTAGAAGCTTCTTGTTTCTCCTTCTACTTCAATCCACTTGATTTTTCTCTTTTCAAGCCTATGTTTTCTAGGTATTATGCCTGTACACAAGCCTTGGCCACCAATTTGGGATTGAACAACATAACTCGCTCACGCAGATGGCGGTGTAGACCCCCCAAATACTTGAGGAGTACATCTGGGTTCTTTGGAGAGATACCCAACATTTGGTGTACTCCTCCATGCTTTGGATCGACTTTTGCTTGAAGTAATGCCACTGGATCCACTGGTCCTCCACGTACCCAATGGGATAAAAATGTGACTTAATGAGTGTTTTGAAATCCTCCCACTTAGTCACTAGAGGTTCTCCCTCCAATCTGAGGGTTTCCTTGTGGCTCCCCCACCAAGTCAATGCATGGTCCTCTAATTTTAGCCACACGAATGAGATCTTTTTCCCTTCCTCAATTTGATGGACATTGAAATAAACTTCTAGTTGTTGCAATAAGTGGTTCAACTTTAGATAATCGATCTCCCTGTGGTATGACATGTTATTGAATTTTGATTCCATTTTAAACATGAATTTCATGGCACTCGAACTGGGTATAATAACATGAAAAAGTGCGGCATTGAAGCGGAAAAGTTTTACCCCAAAAAAACGTTCTTTGATGCCTCAAAACGCTCCCGGAAGGTTCCAGACCTTGTGTCGCCACACTGGGTCCCACAGGTAAAAACAATCCTATGTGCTGATTCGTCCACTTTTTGCACTCTAAATGCATATGGATGAAAATCAATATAATGATCCGATTCAGATCATGCCTCCCAATTTTGGGAGTATTTTGATCCCGAAAATATTTTACTAAATGAGGTGAGGAAAGTGTTCCTCCACCTTCTCTCTGGTGTACCATTTTTCTTTGCCTGGATGTTGTCCCATCAATCCAATATTCCAAAGGTCATTTTGCCTTTGTCTTGTAGTTGTGGATCTTTTTTATGAAACTATATCTTTTGTCAACTCTGATTGAGCATCTGGTTCCAAATCCTCCACAAATGTTAGGACCTGTTCCTCTTCCTAATCTAGCATGGAAGGCTCATAGAGTTTCAAATTTTCTACATTCACCACTGAGTAAATGCACACATATGGTGGTAAGCAAAGTCTATAGGCATTATCACCCACATTTTCCAGTATCCCAAAGGGACCATATTTGAGAGCCTTGATTTTTCTTACTAGACCCCTTTAGCCTCTCTTTGTTCAACTCTATCCATACTCTGTTTCCCACCTTGAATGTTTTCTTTGTACTTTGCTAATCAGACCTGGCCTTATATTTCTCATGTGACTTCTGCAGTGTTTCGTGTACCTGTAGATGGATATGCCTAATCTTCTCTATGAAATTTTTTAGCCCTCAAATAATCTCTTGTAAGATATTGCCTCACTCCTCCTTGCTGCCCATATGCAATATCCAAAGGTGAAGGTGGAAAATATCCAAAATGAGTCTCAAATGGGAACTTTCCTATAGAAGTGTGGGCTGCTTTGTTATAAGAATGTCATATATATACCAGATTTTCATTCCATGTCTTTGGATGCTTCTGGTTGTATCCCCATAGATGCTATACCAAATTCTTGTTGATTACTTCTGTCTACCTATCTGTCTGTGGATGGAATGTTGTAGATCTCTTCAGCTTTGTATCCATATTCTCCACAACGTAGTCTAGAATGCATTGATAATCTTGTATCTATGTCTGAAATGATGCTCCTTGGTATCCCAAAGTGAACCCATACCTGTCCAAAGAACAAGTTTGTTGTTTCTTATCCATTGATGGTATTTTTATAGGGCATTAGAACACATCATGCTAAACCTGTCAACTGCCATGAATAGGTAGTCATGTACCTTCCTGGTTGTCGGTAAACCTCCCACAAAATCCATGGAAATGCTTTCCCAAGGATGATTAGGTACATGTAAGGGCTTATATATACCCTATTTCTTGTTGCTAGGCTTTCGTGTACTAGTGAGCATGCATCCTCTTATGAACCTAACTACCTACTCTTGCATCTTGGGCCAATACACATATCTCTGCAAGTTAGGAACGATCTTCCCTACACCAAAGTTCCCTCCAACCTTGGAGGTGTGAGCCTCTCTAATCAGCTGCAAACACTCACCTTTAGGAACACATAGCTTATCCAACCTGTAGATTAACCCATCCTAGAGATGGTTGTGAACGGTGTTTTTGCCATTGTGCACATGAATCTGACTTTGCAACTGCTGATACACCTACTTGAAGTCCTCATCTTCTAAATATGCCTCTTTGTATGCATCATGGGGAATGGCTCCATGCGCATAAGAGTCCCCAAAGCTCTAATCTCTGATGTGGGTGGCCTTGATAACATGTTATCCAACTTGTTTTTATTTCCCTTCGTATACTTGATCAAAAAATGAAACTTCTCTAAAAACCCCATCCACTTGTAGTGCTAGGTCTACTGTAGCGTACTCTTTGCTAGTAGTTGGTTTGCTAGTAGGTAGTGTTTTTCAATGTCTCCAACACCTGTGTCAAATGTGAAATATGCTCCTCCTAGGTGGCACTATATACCATTATATCATCCAAATAGAAAATAACAAATGAATCTATAAAAGGGCGCAATACATCTTTCATTAATCTCATAAATGTCGCTGGTGCATTACATAGGCCAAATGGCATAACTAACCACTCATATAAAACTTGCCTATTTTTGAAGGAGGTCTTCCATGTATCTTCTTCTTTGACTTGAATCTAGTGACATCCGGACTTCAAGTCTAGCTTGGTGAAATACTTTTCTTGTTGCAACTAATCTAGCAGATCGTCTATCCTAGGCAGGGATTATCTATTCTTATTTATTCAACGTCCTGTAATTTATACACATTTGCCAAGTCCCATCCTTCTTTGGCACAATGATGATGGGTGACCCACATGGTGATGTCCTTGGTCGAATGACACCCTGTTCGAGCAGCTGTTGCAACTGTTTCTTCACCTCACTTGCTTCTATAATAGATTGCCAACCTAATATTCTGCAATGGGGAGTCTGGCAATAACTGGATCTCGTGCTCCACTTCTCTCTTAGGTGGTAACCCTTAAGGTTCTAAGAACAAATCCTTGTATCCCTGTAACAACTCCAATTATTGTTTATGTCTCTTAGTACACCCCTCAAGGGATACCTTGCCTCTTATTGACTCCTCTTCAGACTAACTTTCTCTTAAAAACAATAAAACATACTTCTTGCTTGAACTGAAAAATTTCTTGGCTTTGTTGGCACTTACTAGTGAAATTTTCAACTTGCCTTTGTGCACGTTGATGATGAATGTTTTTCCATCCTTGATGAGTTAGTATTGGTTACCTCTCCTCATGAATATGGCATCACACATGTACATTTATGGACTCCCAAACATGACTCCACATTCATCAAGGGGATCCACATCCATATGTACTTCGTCAATAAAATCAACACTAATAGAAAATTTAATGTTGTAATATTTTGTTACCTTTAGCTCTACTCCTTATTTACCCATCCCAGTGGATATGGGTTTGTATGATCATGAACTTCCAACCCCAACTTCTTGACCAACTTTTCTGCAATGCGATTCTCCTGCAGTTCTAAGTCAAACAAAGCATCAATCTTTGTTTTCTTGACCCATATATTTAAATGGAAGATTTTGGTAATTTATTTCTCTTCTTGTTGCTGAAGGCTACTAAGATTCACCTCCTTCTACATTGATTTCAAAAGATCTTCTCATCCATGTCTGAGTTTCTTTCAACTTGGTTGCTTGAATTAGTGGCCATGAGATTCTTATTCTTATTATCTTTCTTCTTGTTCTTTGGTTTAGCTCTTGATGCAACTTCAAACACTTCTCCTCTGTATGGCCATCAACGTTGTAGTGGTTGAAAGGATCTTTGCACTGGTGTGTTGTAGCTGCTATATTCTTATATTTTACCCTTTTTTCTTCTTCTTCCCCTCTTCATAAGCTTCTTGTTGCTCCTTCTTCTTCGATCCACTTGATTGTGCTCTTTTCAGGCCTATGTTCTCTAGGTACTATGCTTATACACAAGCCTCATTGTTAAAATTGGCAACCAGGGAAAAACTTCATGTGGGTCATCTTATTCATCGTTGATAATATTTTTATTAGATTCCTCTCATCGAGAGGTGTAGGATTGATATAAAGATCATCCGATTCCGATGAGTATTCATGGAGATATGAATTTATTTTGATTATAGAATTATTATCAAGCCGACCTACAACTCATGTAGGCTCAGAAGGCCAACAGTCACATCTATTCACCCACCAACGTTGTGTATAAATATAAGAGGAATTTTCCTCATTTTGACTCACTCATATCATCACATCTCTCTCTATCTACTGCGCAGAAATGAGTCTCTTCTCTACTGTGTAGAAAAGGGTCTCTCTCTCACACATGTGAAGCCAGAATCTGCTGAAACTGAAGCTGCAACTGCAAAAGTAAAGATTGACTAGCGTGGCCTAGAAGATCTCCTCTTTAGAACTGTTTTATAGGTCCATTTGGATCTCCTCTGAAAGCCGCAACTTTTTGTGGTAGAATGAAGTCAATCCAACGAACGATTTGCAAGATATCGACTGCCTTAGTTTGAAGTCGGAAACTGCTGAAACTGAAGCTACAATTGCAGAAGTAAAGATTGACCTGAGTGGACTAGAAGATCTCCTCATCTGAACTGCACTGTAGGTTCATCTGAACCTCCTCTTGAAGCCACAACTTTTGGTGGTGGAATCAAGCCGATCTGATGGTCAGTTTGTGAGATATCATTTGCCCTAGTTTGATAATGAAGCTGCTAATGCTGATGCTGTTGATCTAGGGTTTGCTACTGCTGATATGAATCAGATTTATTGTACTATTTCTCTCTGCTGAATTATTGAAGATAAAAGAAGATTTGATCAAAGGGTTTCCCCACACATTGTGGGGTTTGTCCCTGGCTAGCCGCCACATCTTGTGTTTCTTGTCTTGGCTTGTTTTCTGTCGATTGTTTAATGTTCTATCTGCACTTTACTTTATGTACATGTGATTGCTAATCTGTGGAATATAATAAGAAAAAGAAGTAAACTGTTATAAGCATAGAACATACCATAACTTAACATGGTATCGGAGCTGAGGTGAAGACAAAGCCCGAGCAAGAGCAACAACAATCATCGAAGAGAAGATTGGCAAGGTTATCCTAAAAGAACTATGGGGTCCTCAACACTCTTCCCTGCCGAAGACAAGCTCCATGAGAAAGCAAACTATCACGGATGGAAGATGTCTATCGATCTAACCCTAGAGGATCAAGGAGTGTTGGGTCACGTAAGAGGCAATATTGTTGAGCCTCCATCAAATGCCCCTCCTGCTGCCAGGAACAAATGGAAGAACGAAGAAATTAAAGCGAAGAAGATCATCCAGGAATCTATTGACAAGCGCTTGGTGGCCTACATCTCTGATCTAGACACCTCCAAGGAAATATATGATAGACTGGTGAGTTTATTTAAAGTTAATGATGCAACTCAAGTTTTGTTTCTTAGAAATAAGCTAAGGGAAATCAAGAAGGGTAAAGATGAAAGTATGCAAGCATACTTCTTAAGAATCACCGAGATCAAGAACGATCTCCTATCTACTGGGGAAACTATTACTGACAGAGAAATGGCACTCACAACTCTTGGAGGATTACCATCTGAATGGTATGTGTTCAGGACTAGTCTTCTGAACAATAATGTAATTCCTGGTTTCGAAGAATTAATGGCTAGATGCATTCAAGAAGAAACAAGGGTAGAAGAGCAGGAAATGCCCTTGCTTAAAGGTCCTCCTGCTGCTTTTTCTTCTCATGCTAAGAAAAGAAATAATTCTGGGTCTAAATTGGAAAGAAAGGCTGGATTTAAGGGTGGAAGAAAAGGATGATGTTTCATTTGCAATAAAGCAGGTCACTATGCAAGGGAATGCCCTGATAGAAAGGACTCTCACTGCAACGATGATCAAAATCCCTCTCATGGTAATCGAAGGAATGGAAAATTCAATAGCAAAGGTAAAAGGAATGCGGGAAATCAAGGAAGAGGGCAACCATTCAAGAAGGCTAGAAATTCGAGGTATGAATATAACACTATTGACAATAAGTAGGCTGAATATTATCTACCAACTGCTCTATCTACCTCCGCTCCTTCGGACTCAATGGGAATTTGGCTCATTGATAGTGGTGCCTCAAGACACTTCACTGGTTACAAAGAAGTACTCTATAATCTGGTAGAGAAAGAAACTAACCTGGAAATTGTCCTTGGAGATGACATGAAATACCCAGTGAAAGTTGTAGGCAATGTTTCTCTCAAATTGAATCAAGGTAATACGATTCACTTACAAGATGTATTATATGTACCTGATCTAAAAAAGAACCTGGTATCCATCTCAGCAATGGAAGACAAAGGCTATCTGGTAACCTTTAGTGATGGTAAGGTATGTATATGGAAAAATAATGTTAAAGATGCTTTCACTCTTGGGTTTCGAGTTGATTCTTTATATCAAGTCGGTGGAAGTCTGCTAGGTGTCATGTCTTGTGACACAACACTTCAGTCCGAACTTTAGCATCGGAGGTTTGACCACCCTCATTACAAAGCTCTACCCAATGTAAGACAGATGGTAACAGGGATGCCTGAATTCCAAGTGGAGAAAGAAGGTGTATGTCCGGGATGTGCCGAAGGAAAGCCCAAAAGGGGACCATTCCCTTCAAGTCAAAGCAAGACCTTCGATATATTACAACTAGTTCACTCAGACATATCAGGTATGATGCCTGTGAACTCCTTTGGAGGATATTCATATTATCTCACTTTTACAGATGACTATTCTCGAAAGACCTGGATATACTTCTTGAAAAAGAAGGATGAAGTGTTCTCTTGGTTTCGACACTTCAAAGCCCTAATCGAGAATCGAACCGAAAAGAAGATCAAGATCTTAAGAACTGATAATGGGACTGAATATGAATCTAATGAGTTCCATGATTTTTGTAAAGAGGCTGGCATCAAGAGGGAGACTGCTACACCATATACTCCTGAACAGAATGGTGTGGCAGAAAGGAAGAACCGCACAATTATGGAAGCTGTCCGGGCCATGCTAAATGATCAAAGACTTCCCAAGTTTCTATGGGCTGAAGCTGCAAACACTTCCGTATATGTACAAAATCGATGCCCTCATCAAGCATTGGGTTCCAAGACTCCTGAAGAAAAGTTCACCGATAAGAAACCTGATGTTTATCATTTTAGAATTTTTGGAAGCCTTGTATATTTTCATGTGCCGAAAGAGAAAAGAAATAAATTGGGTGCATCTGGAAAGAAGGGAATTTTCGTGGGCTATTGTGAAAATACTAAAGGCTATAGAATCTATGTAGCCAGTCAAAGGGAAGTCGTAATTAGTCATGATGTCACCTTTGACGAAGATATGGCTCTCAGCAAGGTGAATAATCTTCCGACTTTGAGGAGCTCTCAAGAAGTCGACACCAGGGAACCGAAATAAAAGGATGATGAATCAATGCCTGATGTAGAAGAACCCATGGATCCGATTGATCCTCATCGATATGAACCTTCCTCTTCTAGGAAGAGGCCTTCATGGCTTAGGGGGTTACTTGATGATGCTGAAGGACATGCTGCACCCCAAGGAACCTTTCGAGAAAGTAAGAAACCTAATAGGTATTAGGGAGACCTGACCATCATGAGCACAATCATACAAAATGAGCCTTCATCATTCTCAGATGCTGTCAAGCATCAAGTATAGAAGGATGCTATGACCGAAGGATATGAGTCTATCATGAAGAATGATGTTTGGGAAATAGTTTCCAGACCCCAGGACAAGACAATTGTTACTTCCAAATGGATTTACAAGATAAAGCATGCAGAAGATGGAAGTACGGAAAATTATAAGGCTCATTTTGTTGTTCGTGGTTTCTCCCAAAAGGAAGGTATAGACTATGATGAGATATTTGCACCTATTGCCAGATATACGACCATCTGCTCGATCATAGCCCTTGCCGCTTCACAAGGATGGAACCTACATCAGATGGATGTCAAGACTGCGTTCTTGCACGGCTCGATCAAAGAAGAGGTCTACGTGGAGCAACCCAAAGGATTTGAAATTTATGATCAAAAATCTCATGTATGCAGGTTGAAGAAGGCTCTCTATGGGCTGAAGCAAGCACCCGAGCATGGTATGAGAGGATCGACAGCTACTTGATGAAGCTGGGATTCACTAGGAGTGAAGCTGATCCTAACTTTTACTTTAACATTGAAGATGATAAACCTCTCATACTGGTATTGTATGTGGATGACCTTTTTCTAACAGGTGCAGACCCTCTCATTCTCAAATGTAGGAGGGAGTTGGCTTCTGAATTTGAAATGAAGGACCTAGGATTGATGCACTACTTCCTAGGACTTGAAGTGTGGCAGAAGCCAGGAGAAACTTTCCTATCTCAAGGAAAATATGTGGTGAAGATATTTGAAAGATTCGGTATGGTGGACTGCAAGCCTGTAACTACCCCGATGGAGCTTGACTTCAAGAAGTTAAGCGATAGTGCTGCTGGACCTGTTTTACGAAATACTACCGAGTATCAACAACTTGTGGAGCATTAATGTTCTTAGTGAACTCCCGTCCAGATTTATGCTTTGCAGTCAACACGTTGAGTCAGCATATGGTTGAACCCCACCACATACATTGGATTGGTGCCAATAATCTGCTGAGATATCTTCGTGGCACTATCACTTATGGGTTAAGATACACTGCCAGAGATGTGAGACTATTTGGATACACAGACGCTGACTGGGCAGGCAATGTGGAGGACCGTAAGAGCACTTCCGGGTGTTGTTTCTCCTTGGGATCTGCTTCGATATCTTGGATGAGCAGGAAAAAAAAGTCGGTGGCCTTGAGCATCGCCGAAGCAGAGTATATTTCTGCCAGCATGGCTTCCTATGAGGCAGTTTGGTTGCGAAAGCTCTTTAGTGAGCTATTTGGATTTACATTGGATACCATCGTGATCCTTTGTGACAACCAGAGTGGGATTCGTTTGTCAGAGAATCCCGTATTTCATGATCGCTCCAAGAATATCGATATCAGATACCATTATATTCGAGAAATGATGCAGCAGGGAGCTATAAGGCTCCAACATATCGGTACAGATGAACAGGTTGTCGACATTCTGACAAAACCCATTGGGAAAGTAAAATTTCTGACTTTCCGAGAACAACTTGGAGTTGTTCAAAGACCCTCCAATGAGGGTCATGTATGATGCATTGAGCTCTGGGAGCTCCAGGGGGGTGCGGGGTGCTTCTTGGAGCAGCATATGACCACAGGATGATTCACTATCCCCTGGTGGTATACATGTACACCCCTATGGCGACATTGTAGCAGGATTGATGTGTTCTCTTGTGAGGCCTGGATTGATGTGTTCTCCATGGCGATTGTAGAAGGATTGATGTGTTCTCCTGTGAGGCCTAGATTGATGTGTTCACCATGGCAGCCTGGATTGATGTGCACTGTTCTCCATGGCGATTGTAGCAGGATTGATGTATTCTCATGTGAGGACAGGATTGATTAGTTCTCCTATCGAGGCATCCTACCCATGCAGTCTGGGACTCATGGGAAGTACCTCTCATCTGATCAATGAGCAGGGAAATGAAGTTAGGGACCATAGTAGTACCGATGGACGCATCATTGTATCTACTGTACTCCCTACGCTAGGATGACCTCCATTGATATGGGGTCAATGATACTGGTCTGGGACCAGTGGTAGGAGTTGTACCATACTATGACACTGACTTCAAGTCGGTTGAGATTGGTCTGGGACCAGTGGAACATACTCTGAGATTGACTTCGTGTCAGTGTAGTACTGGTTTGGGACCAGTGAGAGTGGTACATACTATGTTGCTGACTTCGAGTCAGTTGAGACTGGTCTGGGACCAGTGGTACACTCTTTAAGACTGCGATACTGGTCTGGGACTAGTGGTAGGAGTGGTACTTACTATGAAGCTGACTTCGGGTCGGTTGAGACTGGTCTGGGACCAGTAGTACGCACTCTGAGATTGACTTTGAGTCAGTGGAGGATGATACTGGTCTGGGACCAATGGAGTTGTACTCACTATGACGCTGACTTCGGGTTGGTTGAGACTGGTTTGGGACCAATGGTACATACTCTGAGACTGACTTTTGAGTCAATATGATACATCCTCGATCATTTCTTCTTCTTCATAATTCGGACAAAAGCAGAGCAGAACAGAACAATGCAAGAGCAGAGCAGAACAGAACAATGCAAGAGCATAGCAGAACAAAGCAAAACAGTACAGATCAATACAGGGAAGAACAAGACAAAGAAGAACATGCAAAATAGAGCAGAGCAGGGCAAGGGTCAGGCTGTATAGGGCAGTGCATTTGATGGATGAATAGTAACGACCGATAGACAGATTGCAGATGAAGTTCTCCCTAGTTGAGAGGGAGTGTTAAAATTGGAAACCAGGGCAAAACTTCATGTGGGTCATCTTATTGATTGCTGATAATATTTTTATTAGATTCCTCTCGTCTAGAGGTGTAGGATTGATATAAATATCATCCGATTCCGATAAGTATTCATGGAGATATGAATTTATTTTGATTATGGAATTATTATCAAGCCGACCTACAACTCATGTAGGCTCAGAAGCCCAACAGTCACATCTATTCACTCACCAACGTTGTGTATAAATATAAGAGGAATTTTCCTCATTTGGACTCACTCATCTCATCACATCTCTCTCTATCTACTGCGAAGAAATGAGTCTCTTCTCTACTGCGCAAAAAAAGGGTCTCTCTCTCACACATGAAGCCAGAATCTGCTGAAACTGAAGCTGCAACTGCAGAAGTAAAGATTGACCTATGTGGCCTAGAATATCTCCTCTTTAGAACTACACTGTAGGTACATCTGGATCTCCTCTGAAAGCTGCAACTTTTGGTGGTGGAATGAAGTCAATCCGACGAATGGTTTGCAAGATATCGACTACCCTAGTTTGAAGCCGGAAACTGCTGAAACTGAAGCTGCAATTGCAGAAGTAAAGATTGACCTGCGTGGACTAGAAGATCTCCTCATCTGAACTACGCTATAGGTTCATCTGAAACTCCTCTTGAAGCCACAACTTTTTGTGGTGGAATCAAGCGGATCCGACGGTCGATTTGTGAGATATTGTTTGCCCTAGTTTGATAATGAAGCCGCTAATGTTGATGCTGCTGATCTAGGGTTTGCTACTGCTGATATGAATCAGATTTATTGTACTATTTCTCTCTGCTGAATTATTGAATATAAAAGAATATTTTATCAAAGGGTTTCCCCACACATTGTGGGGTTTGTCCCTGGCTAGCCGCCACATCTTGTGTCTCTTGTCTTGGCTTGTTTTCTGTCGATCGTTTAATGTTCTATCTGCACTTTACTTTATGTACATGTGATTGCTAATCTATGGAATATAATAATAAAAAGAAGTAAATTGTTATAAGCATAGAACATACCATAACTTAACACTCATCCACCGATTTGGGCTTAAAAAAATTACTTGCTCATGCAGATGGTGTTGCAAACCCCCCAAATACTTGAGGAGTACATCTGGGTTCTTTGGAGAGATTCCCAACATTATATCCATCTTCCTATATTCTGTGGTGTACTCCTGCACGCTTTGGCCCGACTTTTTCTTGAAGTAATTCCACCAGATCCACTAGTCTTCCACGTATCCAATGGGATACAATTGTGACTTAATGAGGGTTTTGAAATCCTCCCACTTGGTCACTGGAGGTTCTTCCTCCAACATCAGGGTTTCTGTGTGGCTCTGCCACCAAGTCAGTGTTGGAAATAATTTTGAGGGGGGGGTGAATCAATATTTATTTTCAATTGTTATTTTATCAGTTAAAACATTTATATTTAGAACACAAGATGAACAACAAGAATAAATGCTTTTATTAATATAATGTTTGCAATAAAATAGATACAAATATATATGATTCCAATTTGTTGCCAAGCACTGACTTGGACGTTTGTGAGGTTCCAACCTCCAAAGCACCAACTCTGTTTTGTCAAGGCACCAACTCCCAGGACAGCAATCCTTCCAGTTCTGAGGCACCAACCTCAAGGGCTCCAACCCTCTGCTATCAAGGCACCAACCTTGAATATAGGAGCACCAACTCTAAGGGCTCCAACCCTTTGCTGTCAAGGCATGTTTGATAGTAATGTTTTTCTCCCAAAACTCTTCTTTATTGAATTCTATCTATAGTCTCCATGCTACAACATCAATGGCAACTAGTCTTCATATGAAGAAGTTTTTACAAATCTTCATACTTTCCACACAGAGTTTGTAAAAGTTATCTCATGATGAAATCAAATAGCCATCATGATCTCTGATAAGTCTCCACACAACTTTAGTGAGTCTACTATTAGCTACACTAAGCTCTGCACAAGAACCAACTCTCTGTTTCAAGTCTCTGTTCTCATTGTCATGGTGAGTGCTTCCAGCATGACTATTGCACACTCTTCTTGCTATTGCAATCTCTTACTTCCCAAAAATACATTCACATATGCTTCAATACTGGTGTTGGCTACTGTTTCCTTCAAGCAATATCAAATGAAACTTTATTTATCTTTTCACAAAATTGTTCTTCAGGCTGTGTTATGTACCTGATTAATTCATCGCTGGTTCGAGCCTTTCACAGGTTAGCACGATCAACAGAGTTTCTCGTCCATCGGCTTCCTCTTGTCCTGTTGGACCTTTGGCATCCTCCTGTCCTGCTGGACCTTCGACTCTTTCCTGTCCTGTTGGACCTACGACTTGCTCCTTTCTTCCAGTTCACCAACAACCACGCATAAAGGCAATTCTCTATTTTCTTATACTGATACGCGTGACCTTTGGCTTCCCTTTCGCTCACTTGAACTTCCGCTTCCTTTGTGCTCGCTCGACCTTTTGGGTTCCTCTGCGCTCACTCTTCGGCTTCCTCTGTCTCTTCAGATTCATAGAATTCTTACAAGACACGTTAATGAGGAAGAGAGGTTGTATTATAATAAGATTTCATATTAAAGAAATAACTATATCAGAGAGGCCCCCCTTTTTTTTCAATATTCATACAATGGACCCAAACCTATCGGAAGCGTTTATTTGACTTTAAGCCCTAGGAAACACATTTATCGGAACCACAGGAATACACGGAAATACACCCTCCAAACACATAAGGCCGGACTTCAAATGCATTACACCCACATCTATAACTTCATCGGGTCTGCTCCTCCACAACTTTATCGCAATCGGCAGATTTGCACATAACATAGCCAATTCCCTGATACCCGGACGCGATATTATTTTAAACTGTTCTAATAACTCTGCCAGGTCCATATATATATATATATATATATATATATATATATATATATATATATATATATATATCAAAATCGGCACTTTCAATGTGGCAAGGCTTTACAAGAGGCTTATGATATGTGACGGGTACGATAATATCTTAAATCATATTGAAATGGTCCAGTCGGGTCCATGTATTATTGTAATCGACACTTTCAATATTGTAAGGCTTTATAAGAGGCTTTATAAGAGTGGATGCAATGTAACTTTAAAGTGTATTACAATGGAATCCTCGGGCCCAAGTATTGTATCACATCTATATATATATATATATATATATATATATATATATATATATATTGCAATCGCATATTTAATGTGCCATCCCTTTATAGCTTATGATATGATATTATTCCTTAGTGATCCTCCACCGTTGATCTGCTCACGATCTGACGGTAAACACTTAACCCGATCAACCAAAAACAGTCCATTGATCCTTCCTTGTCAATCAACCCACGCTGGATCCAACGGCCTGCATGAATTTCAGGGGAGAAATTTGCAAGGGAAATAACCACCCAAAAAAGTGGTTCTCTCTCCACTTGAGTGCTACGTGTCGCCCATTGAATGGAATCGACGCTCTCCTCTAAATACCACTTACCGCCTAGCGTCCACCCGAAAACCACTGCCACTATTACAAACCCGCTTATAGATGTTGAATGTGGAGTAACGACTCTCCGCTCCAATAACTCTTTCCACTCTTCTATGGTCTGATATAGCTCCACGCGGATACACAGAGTAATGACTCTATGCTCCAATAGCTCTTTCCGATCTTCTCTAGTTTGATATGGCTCCATGATGGCTTCTGATACACTGCTCCAATATCTCTTCTCTGATATTCCTCTTCTATCTCATGATATGGCTCCTCTGTTAACTGCTCTTCCACTGGCTTCTCCTCTTGATGCGTGTTCCTCTTTGTTCCTTCTAATGAACAATATGGCTCCTCTGTTAACTTCTCTTCTGCTTATGCACCTCCAATATGTGCTTCTCTTTGTTTCTCATGGCTTCCAATGACCCTTCCTCTATGCTTCTATTGCTCCTCTGATCGGTCTTCTCTTTGGATTCCGATAGTTCTTCTTTGGCATATATAACGTGCGATACTCTCGATATGACTCCTCTTGCTCCAATAGGTCTTCCTTTGGCTTTGCAATGTCTTTCAATGAACTTCTCTGATACCTTCATACCTTGATGGCTTCTAATATCTTTTCCGATATGCATCTTTTGTTAACTCCTCCATTAATAGACTCTTACTGATGGCTTGGCTTTCATGATGGCCTTGCTCCTTGGATTCTTGCTCCTGTTTGTTCATGGATCTACTCTGCTTCTCCTTGGCTTCATATCATCATTTAGTATCCTATAATATTTCCATATAGACATACTCCTGTTGCTTCATGGATCTGCTCTACTTGGCTTCACATCATTGTTTACTGTCCAGAATATTGGCATATTGACATCAAGGACAACCTAGATTAACAATCTCCCCCTTTATTATTAATGGAAATATTCTTCTTCTCTCCCCCTTTGACATCAATGGTAAAGGAGTGCACAAGGACTCCCCCTGTCGAGCTACTACTCTTCTTCATGAATAGTAGATCTTCACGGGTCTGTTACTCCCCCTGTCATAGTGCTCTTCTTTTTACTCAAGATAGAAGGATTGCTGCAACTAGCACATTATCCCCTCTTCATGTCTCAGAACTACTTTATCATGGCTTCAACAATGCTTAGAGATTCTTCACTTCAATGCTTCTAAACAGATTGCAAATAGCCACACACCAAATGTTCAAGTCCAAGTTTTTATGCTTCAATCCATATTTTGTTGTCTCCACAGTCAGAATTAAGGGGCCTTCATAGTCCAATCAAGAGAAAAATTGCCACTGAAATTGCTATCTTTCTTCAGATCCAAGTTCCTTTGTATCTCTATGCTTCTTCTTAAGTTACTGAGCTATATTCCACTGCACAACATTCTCCTTTATATAGTCTTTTTGATGAGCCATCTTTTCCTTGTGTTCTTGTAA
Source organism: Pinus tabuliformis (assembly GCA_031772625.1). NCBI lineage: Eukaryota > Viridiplantae > Streptophyta > Pinopsida > Pinales > Pinaceae > Pinus > Pinus tabuliformis. The sequence goes on along the minus strand of CM062818.1, from coordinate 1,156,131,510 downwards.
AAGTTTCTGCAAGTTATCTCCACTAGCTATTTTTTATATCCAATCTATGACTGTCTTTTAAATTTTTTTTGCTGATTGGCATCCTTTTGAAATGCTTCAGTTTTGTTAGATGCTACCAACTACTCTTGCTTCATACTTCATTCCTAGACGTATCTATTTTTTTGAAGGTTGCCTTTATTTGTGTCCATAATTTACCTGTTCTCACATTCAATCCCCGAGTCGAGACGTAAACTTCTGTAATAACAACAACATGGTTATTTGCCCTATTTCTCTAGTATTAGATGAAATTCTCTGTTGTTCCAATTTCTACTTAGTGATCAAGTGGAAAACATCTTCAACACCAGTCCAAATAATAGTTAAGAGATCAAGTTCTTCAATGGAGTGCTCCTAAGAAATGATCTTTATTAATGAATGAATGTTAATATAGCTCAACAAGGATTTCATAAGGACCCTTTCACTAATAGCTTCTACAATAATGATCAAGAATCACAGGCTCCCCATAATTGTATGCATCATATCTTTTGGCAGAATATTCCTATCAAATGCTCAGATTGTTGAAGATCAGGTCAACAACATGTGTTGTTGGCTGGAGAGTTTAAAGGACTTTCGGATTGTATTTGATTCTTCTCCATACTTGTGTAACTTTCTTCTTTTGCATAGTTCTAGCTTGTGTAAGAGCCCAAGTTAAGTTACAATCACGTGCCATATGACCAATGTTATGACACTTGAAGCATTCTATATTTTTCATGAATAAGAATTCATGATTTCTTCCTGCAAAATTGTTCCTTGGAGATTTTTTGGGACCATAATATCTATCTTTATGATATGCTTTACAATCTTTTGCCATGTGACCAAATTTTGTAGAAGAATAACAATAACCAAGAAATAAATTTTGGTACCTGGGAGATAGAGATTTCCTTGATGTAGTTTTGAAGTCTTTTTGTCTTGAGATCCTTTGATGATAACCATTACTTCTAGCATCCTTGAAATTATCTACATTTCTTCTTGGAGCAAGGCTTCTTCCATTGTTGCCTTGATTTTTCTCCTTGCCTTTGCTAGAACTGGGAGCATCACCATTTCTTTTTGGCTTCTTCACATCCCTTTTGTTTGAAGAATTATCATTCTTGTTTGAGGATTCACTTGCATACCCGATACCCGATTTATCAAATGGACATCTTTGATAAATGAGCATGTCATCCAAGGCTTGAGAGCTCTTCAAGGTTTTGTTCATCCCTTCAACCTTTTTCTTGAGGAAGACAATCTCTTCTTCCAATCTTTCACACTCATATTTCTTCTTAGCAAGTCGTTTCTCAGTTTCTTCCTTGATATGAGCATCTTCATTTGCTTCTGTTTTAAGGGAGATGATATCTGACTTCATTTTCCTTTGCTAGACTGCTCTCCATTTCTTCCTTGATCCTTGTAGCTTTACATGTTTAAGCCTTGAGAAGTTTGATGTTTAGATTTTAATTTGAATATTTCTTCATCCTTTGCTTTTAGTTGACATATCATGGTGCTTGTATTCTTTTCTGCTTCATCGACTTGTTCTTCTATGATTGCTAATGCTTCCATTGTCTTCTTAGCTCCTTGTGCTAACTTTCTTGCTTCTTGTAGTTGACTTGACAAGGTATCTTCCTGTTTCTTTGCTTTATCCAATTGACTTGTCATGGATATGACTTCTTCATGATGCTTTCTTTTGTTTTGATGAAATTCCTTCTTAAGCTTGGAAATCTCTTCATCCCTTTCTTGTACTTGAAGCTTGACAAGATCAACTTTCTTCCATGTTTGGTCTTGGTCACCAGCTAGTGCTTTCTTCTTAAGTTCCTCATTTTCCTTTTTCAAATTGATAATCTCTTCCATGGTAGCCATAAGTTGAGCGAGGAGATCTTCTACAAAATCTTTTTCATTCTCTTCATCTTCTAGATCTTCTTTAGCCTTGATATCGTCATTCTCATTTTCAGCTTTTGTGATGGTTTTTGGATTTCCTTCTTGATCTCCATCATCTTCTTGACTGATGGTCATGATCAATGCTCCTTTTGAGTGAAGGTCATGAATTTTGTCCCATATACCCTTTGCTGATGAACATTTTCCTAAATTGTTCTTTATAGAATCAGTTAGCCCGTTCAAGATTGCCTTCATTGCTTTTTCATTGTATTCCTTGGATTCTCCATCCACCATGCTATCAACAATAACTGATTTCCAGATTTCATTGCCTTGAGTCTTTAAGAAATTCCTCATTCTTGCTTCCTATATATTAAAGTTTCCATTGAACCATGGAGCCTTCTCAAATTGATTGTCTTCTATTTTAGTGGTAGAGGGAGACACATCCTTAGTAGGATTGGAGACTTTCTTTCTTGACTTCGCCATTTGTGTTCTAAAGATCAACCTTCAAGATTTTAGGATTTGAGTGAAGGTATTGGATATGATACCAATTGTTGGAAATACTGAGAGGGGGGTGAATCAGTATTTCTTTTCAATTATTATTTTACCAGTTAAAACATTTATATTCAGAACACAAGATGAATAACAAGAATAAATGATTTTATTAATATAATCTTTGAAATAAAATAGATACAAATATATATGATTCAAATCTATTTCCAAGCACCAACTTGGACTTTTGTGAGGCTCCAACCTCCAGAGCACTAACTCTGTTTTGTCAAGGCACCAACCTTGGACTTAGGAACACCAACTCCCAGGACACCAATCCTTCTAGTTCTGAGGCACCAACCTCAAGGGCTCCAACCCTTTGCTGTCAAGGCACCAACCTTGGATATAGGAGCACCAACTCCAAGGGCTCCAACCCTTTATTGTCAAGGCATGTTTGATAGTAATGTTCTGCTCCCAAAACTCTTCTTTACTGAATTCTATTTATAGTCTCCATGCTACAACATCAATGACAACCGGTATTCATATGAAGAAGACTTTACAACTCTTCATACTATCCACACAGAGTCTAAAGAAGTTATCTCATGATGATATCAAATAGCCATCATGATCTCTGATAAGTCTCCACACAACTTTAGTGACTCTACTATTAGCTGCACTAAGCTCTGCGCAAGAACCAACTCTCTGTTTCAAGTCTCTATTCTCACTGTCACGGTGAATGCTTCCAGCGTGACTATGCACACTGTTCTTGCCATTGCAATCTCTTACTTTCCAGAAATACATTCACATATGCTTCAATACTGGTGCTGGCTATTGTTCCCTTCAAGCGATGTCAAATGAAACTTTATTTATCTTTTCACAAAATTGTTCTTCAGGCTATGTTATGTACCTGATTAATTCATTACTGGTCCGAGCCTTTCACAAGTTAGCACGATCAACAAAGTTACTCGTCCATCAGCTTCCTCTTGTCCTACTGGACCTTTGGATTCCTCCTATCCTACTAGACCTTTGGCCCTTTTTATGTCCCGTTGGACCTACGGCTTGCTCCTTTCTTCCAGTTTGCCAACAACCATGCATAAAGGAAATTCTCCATTTTCTTATACTGATACGCCTGACCTTTGGCTTCCCTTTCGCTCACTTGAAATTCTGCTTCCTCTGTGCTCACTCAACCTTTTGGCTTCCTCTGCGCTCACTCTTCAGCTTCCTCTATCTCTTCAAATTCATCAAATTCTTACAGGACACGTTAATGCGGAAGAGAGGCCGTATTATAATAATATTGCATATTAAAGAAATAGCTATATCAGAGAGGCCCCCCTTTTTTTTCAATATTCATACAATGGACCCAAACATATCGGAAGCGTTTATTTGACTTTAAGCCCTGGGAAACACGACGGTTAACACATAACCTGATCAACCGAAAACCGTCCATTGATCCTTTGCCGTCGATCAACCCGTGTTGGACCCAATGACCTGCATGAATTTTGCGTGAGAAATTTGCAAGGGAAATAACCATCTGAAAAAGTGATTTTCTCTCTCCACTCGTGTGCTATGTGTCACCCATTGAATGGAATCAGGTGCTCTCCTCTAAATACCACTTATCTGCTAGCATCCACCCGAAAACCACTGCCACTATTACAAACATGCTTATAGCTGTTGAATGTGGAGACGACTCTCTGTTCCAATAGCTCTTTTTGCTCTTCTCTGGTCTGATATGGCTCCACGTGGATACACAGAGTAATGAATCTCCACTCTAATATCTCTTTCCGCTCTTCTCTGGTCTGATATGGCTCCACGATGGCTTCTGATATGCTGCTCCAATAGCTCTTCTATGATATTCCTCCTCTATCTCATGATATGTCTCCCTCTTTTAACTGCTCTTCCGCTGGCTTCTCCTCCTGATGTGTGTTCCTCTTTGTTCCTTCTAATGAAAAATATGGCTCCTCTGTTAACTGCTCTTCCGCTTATGCACCTCTGATATGTGTTTCTCTTTGTTTCTCGTGGCTTCCAATGACCCTTCCTCTATGCTTCTCTTGCTCCTCTGATCGGTCTTCCCTTTGGATTTTGATAGTTCTTCTTTGGCATATATTACGTGCGATACTCCCGATATGGCTCCTCTTGCTCCAGTAAGTCTTCCTTTGGCTTTCCAATGTCTTTCAATGAACTTCTCTGATACCTTCATACCTTGATGGCTTCTGATATCTTTTCCGATATGCCTATTTTGTTAACTCCTCCATTAAAGAATCTTAACCATGGCTTGGCTTCCCTGATGGCCTTGCTCCTTGGCTTCTTGCTTCTGTTTCTTGATGGATCTACTCTGCTTCTCCTTGGCTTCATATCATCATTTAGTATCCTAGAATATTTCGATATAGACATACTCCTGTTGCTTCATGGATCTACTCTACTTGGCTTCACATCATTGTTTACTGTCCAGAATATTGGCATATTGACATCAATGACAAAGTAGATTAATAGTCAGTGTATGGACCTCTAATTTTAGCTGCCCAAATGAGATCTTTTTCGCTTCCTCAATTGATGGACACTGAAATAAACTTCTAGTTGCTGCAACTAGTGGTTTAGATTTAGAGTATCAATTTCGCCATGGTATGGATCGATATCGAATTTTGCTTCCATTTTAAATAGGTATTGATTCATGACACTCGAACTCGGTTGATCTTTTCCGGGTTTTATATTCGGCTAGTTCTCCGTGTCTTCCCAATATGCTGATTCCCCTTATGATTTTTCCTTTGCATTCGAACCCTCATCTTCTCCAAATATCTCTAGCTTATTGATTAGGGCCGCTATGAGGAGGTTTACATTGCGGTTTATATCCAAAACTTGTTGTTTGAGTCGTGAAAACCTCACCTCTGTAGGATCACGAGGTTCATTTACAAATTCGTATGCCATTATTATGGTTTTACAATTTTCGACCCTGTCGACCTATATCCCTTGAAAATATACACAAATACCCAAAAAAACCTCCTCTAATACCAAATGATATGTAAACTACCATGGATATTCCACTGGTCATTTTTTCAAAATAGATATAATAATATTATATTAAAACTCTGAAAATTCTACACTATTACATTTTATTAAACTAATATCTGTGGATTTAACTGTAATTAGTGCATGCATGTGAATTGAAATTATTAAAAAAAAGTAGAGAACGAAAAAATAAGCACATACACACACACATAAGGCACAAGATATTCTCTCTGGGGAACCTTTTCAGGAGAAAACCCAGTTGGAAGGTGAGGCTGCTTTGCTCTCTTTCTCTGTCTAGAAATATAGCTGCATGTACACATAAGTAATGTCTGTGGCCTGTGGGCTGCTATAGTGCACAAATACTCTATATTTTCTCTATCTCCTATCTCTTATGGCTATATTTTCTCATCTATGGAACAAAATTCTCTCGAAATAACGAAATATGCCTCTTCCTTCTAGTGGCCCGGTTATAACACATCCCGATAGCCTACTAGTGGTTAGTTTTGACTACATCAAGTCTTAACTAGAGTTACAATATGACTCTTCTAGAGCATTTTACATCACAAACACATGGATAGATCCTTTTCCATGAATAATGGGGGCTGACGTGACATCCTCCCAAACTATAGGTGTGAAAACAGGAAGTTCAACTTCTGAGTGGCTTAAATGTTTCATACAGACTTTGGTTGACGCACTTCTTACACTGTTGAAAATATCTCCATGTGTAGAATAGCATGAGGAGGTGCCACACCAAAGAGGCAAAGTTTTACCCCTAAAAACAGAATTTTATGCCTCAAAACGCTCCTAGAAGGTTTCAGACCCCTTTTCTCCAAACTGGGTCCCACCAGTAAAAACAGTCTCATGAGTTGATTCTTCCACTTTTTCCACTCTAAATGCATCGAGATGGATGGAAAACAATATAATGATCCAATTCAAATCAAATGGCAGAAATGAGGCACACAAACCCCTGAAATTCCATCTCCTAGGTTTAGGTTTTTGGTTGTTTAGGGTTTCCCTTTGTTGATCAATAATAAAAAAGCCCTTGAGCCTCATTATAACATAATTCATAGGCATGTAACCACCACATCTCTTCTTAGAAAAACAATACCATTGTCCAAGCTAGTTTATTTCCATTCAGTATGTGAGCATATTTCAGTTCTTTGATGTTAATGAAATGAATTTTTATATCTGTTGCATCTCTGTGTTTATGTTTATATCTGTGTTCTATTGTGTTCCTACATAAGTCTGTATCATAACCTCTCCTTGAAGTCCTATCATATACATTTAACCCCATATATGCCCTTGCTTGTGGCCACACCATAAAAGGAAACAATTTTATCTTGTAGAGTAGTTCCTATTACTGCTCAAACTAGTAGGGGATCTAAAGTGGATTCCTAAAGGGTCAAATGCTAGACCAAGGGCAACAAATGGATACTTAGCCCAATGTCACCTCAGCTAAGTCTCCATACTTTTTACGAAATTTCACCGATGGGAGGAGATTCTATATATATGGAGTCACAAATGAAGGATATATCAACAAATGGATATAAAGTAACCCAGACAATCCTTTTCTAGAAGAAGATCAACAATGGAGCTTCCTTGCTTTCTAGGCAAGGTGTAATGTCTACTAGGAGAAGGATGTGGGGATTTGAGGGTTAGGTTTATGGAATATGACTTGTGAAAGAGTTTCCCAATCCCTAAAATCCTTATTGAAATTGGTATCCTAGATGGTTCTTGAAGAATTTTCTTTTTAAAGGAGTGCGACCACACGAGACCAAGTGGACCCAGCCTAGGTCAAGGGATAAGATTTAGAAACCAATGATGTTCTTAACCTATAAAATTAGGGGCAAAGGATCAAAGTAAGAATTTTCACTTAAAGATGTTGAATTGATCCTATGAGGCATTGGCCTTGGGGATACAAGGGGAAATTTTGATCTTTGAGCTAGGGCTTGTATTTTCTCACAACTCCATAGTTAGAATGGCCTAAAAATTGGAGTAGGCCTTGAGGATACACCAATGAAGGAGACGCTAGGAGATCTAACTTTTTGGAGGGCTAATTTATCGGGAAAATGATGCCCTAGGTGATCCAACTTGGCTAGAGCTAGAAAAAGGTGAAAAGCAGTTGAATTTTGAGTGGCCACCTCTTGGTAGATCAGTGCCTTAGTCTTGGGAGAATGGAGCCTATGATAAATATGAATGGGAACCTTGTTTCTTAGTCAAGGAGGCCTTAAGACTACCTCGCTATACTTATAGGGAAAAGGGAAGCAAGCTTACAACTTTTATACTTTGAATTGCAAAAGGTGATGGCTTATCAAGATGAATTCGTTGGTAGAATTATCCCTAGGAAATTTCATTCAAAATTACATGGCCCATACAATGAGAGATGCTATATTGAGAGAAAATTCCACAATTTAAGCAGTAAATGCATTCAACAATTATCCCTAAAAAAGGAAAAATTCCTAATCCAATGTATATGAAAAAGTAAAGCAAGAATATCGTTAAAAGCATGTACTTACATGTAATAGAATATATCCAACCATCCACAATTTGACAATAGAGAAGATCCAAGATAAGATAAACCAAATCCAAACATCAAAATTCATCCTTAAAGTTACAATTCATCTTCTAAGAAAAAGTGTGAAATTCTCAAGAGATAGAAGAGATCCAATCCAAAATGATGATGAGAAAATTAACACATCTCACTTGTATTTATACACTAATTAGGAGTTCGAATTAGTCTCTTAGGCCTACATAAGCCCAAAAAATAAAATAATGTGTTAATAACTTAACTTTTGGTGACAAACCCACCAAACTAGCTCATAAATGAAATAATAGGCCTCTCATGAGGTCAAATGATAAACAATACATGTTGTAGGGCCCTTCAAGAGGCTCAATGAGGTCCATAGGTGCCATAAAGAAGAATAGGACCCTCAAAAGTGATGGACAAGGGGTTGGTCCCTCATTCTCCAAACAATAAATCTTTGGTGCTGCTAGTGGGTGTGGGGGAACAATCATAACCTCATGGGTCTCCACATGAGTCGAAGAGGCCTATAGATCATCTATAAGAGCTCAAATGATGGTGTAGGTGATGCCACATAATCCTATAAGTCCTGGGTTAGCTGCCAAGTGCATGGTCTATCTATGGGCCTTTCTATGCAATGGTGAACCAGGTGCATCTTCCTCATCCAATGGGTGAATCTCGAGCAATATCTGAATGCCCTCGGGGATCCATGGAGTGTTTTCTACTGTTGTGGAGGCCCATGTCTCTCAACACACACCCTACATGTGCCAATGTATCCCTCTGGAGTGTTAGGACCTCATATAGAGAGACCAAACCCAAGATGGAGACCATATGCAATCCTGCATAGGATCTAGTGCCTCCCCTAGCCTTCTAGTACAACAAGTTATCGAATAAATCAAATAAAAGAGCTTACAAAGTGTGGACGACAGGCGGAGACTTCATAATGGCCTGCTCTTTGATAATGGGCTTCAGGATGTGCTAATGTCTCCAAACTCCAAATGGGGTTAACGGAGCATCCTATTAGGTGGTTTATACTTCTAAAGGGGATAATGTGTCCAAGGTACATCCTTTAAAAGGTGGTGGTATGTGATAAAGAGGTGAATGGAGTAGGGATGAGAAGGGGCAACACTGGGCCACATGCTGAGGTACAAGGGTAGCTAATGAAAGGGAAGCCCACACTTGGGTATATAATATATAGTAGGGATAAATCGTGGTACATGAGGTGCCCCGTTGTTGATTTTTTAACCCTTGTTTATATGCCTTTTTTGTCTTATGCTTTTTCTTTAGTTAACTACTCGGGGCTCAAGGTGTAAAAGCATGATGTGTGAGATGTAGTAGTGTATAGCCCCTTTTAAAGTAGGGTGGTTTTGAGATGTCAATGTTGTTATTTATGGCCATATGGATTAAATATAACATAAGCATTGGATATATATATATATATACAGACAGAATCCAAAGAAGCATTGGACCCAAGGAGCAGTCCCAAGGATCAAGAGGAGCAGTACCAAAGAGAAGAGCGAGAAGCAGTTCAAATAGAAGCCATCGAGAGCCAAAGGAAAGCCATCAGAAGCTTAGACGAGCAAAGGAGGAGAAGATCCAAGAGAAGGCTGCATATGCTGAAAAGAAAGAGCTAAAAGGAAAAAGTAGTGATATCAGAGGAGAAAAGAGAAATAATATTTTGAAAGAAAGCCAAAGAAGAACCTTATTGGAGAAATATCATATCAACATTTTTTTATTGTGTGTCACCACTCATAACTCCGATCTCCGATCTACGATAAGACCTAATTTTTGACTCTGATCTACGATATTTGAATTTGATATTTGACTTTGATCTCCAACTTCAATCTCCGATGTGGAATATGGAGCTCCGATCTCCAATATGCGATATGGAAATCCGATATTCGATGTGTGATATGGAACTCCGATATCTGATATGTGATATGGACCTCCAATGCGATATGGAACTCCGATCACTGAATTTTGATATGCAGGCCCGAATTGATTTAACTTAACGATTTAATTAAAAAATCGCATTGGCCACTTTATCAGAACTTTTTAATGACACCTTTGATAAAACCCTTTGATTTCCGATTTCTTATATTGGTCACAAACTTGATTGGTTTTTATCACAATGATTTTAATATAATTTCATGTCTGCCTAGTCAAAATTTCCTATATAGAAAGATTCAAAGGTTGTGTCATGTTAAAGCTTTCGATACAAATCCCCGATATCCATGTGGTCCAAATGTACATGAGTAAAGTGATGATGTGGCATGTGGGACCTGCCGACATCCATTATAATATGGTTTCGCATTGTTTAAATATATTCGTTTGATTAAATCTATGGCCCCTCCCATATTGCTATTGTAATATGGTTTCCATAACAATTAAACTATGTTATACTTGGTCAATTACTAACAAAGACCCTTTTCGACAATTATTCAATATATTTTCAATGTGCCACCTCATGCACAAGTCGGTCTCTCCTCAAATGAACGTGTCTTTTCGTTTATTGGCGAAACTCGTATAAACACAAGTCAAATACTTCATTTCAAGTATCGATTCAGTGAAGATCTATCATAGAGAAAAATACACAGTTCACAACTTGTGAACTAGGAATGCCGAGAAGGAATTGAAGAATTAAATTGTTTGGGGATATCTGTTCTAGAGCTTGGAAATCGGATCTATAGAAAAACCTATGGCTTGGATCGGGAACATTTTTGTTTCGGTAAAGTCCATATTTGTGAGATATTTCAGTTTCGGTGGAGCGTGGATTCATGGGTAGTGCAGTCCTGGTGGAGCCCAGATCTTAATATAAAAGTGTGAAGGACTATGATCTCTTAAGACTACTGGAGGAGGCTTAATGATAAAAAGGGTGAAGTAATATTTAGACTATCTGTGGAGGGGAAATAGCTTAAAGGCTCGAAGTTATAGTCACCTGTGGAGCTCAGACTACACATTGGATTTGTGATTACTTTAAGGATAATCACCCGTGTTTATGGGGAGATCATACTATACTACAATGAATAGAGAGCTCGGAAATTAGGGAATTTTTGAGGTCTAAAATCTGCATCCTAAGGAAATTATAAATAATATTGTAAATAATAAAATAATATTAGATCACATCATCAAATTTTAGAGGGAAAAATGAAAAAACCATTTTTTCAACTAGTATTTTCAACTTATCTCCCTATAGATTTACTCAAATTTCAAGTGTAAACACTCATTGGATGAAAAATTTGATTCCTCATCCAAGGAGTATCCATGTTGCATACTTTCGATAGACACTACTACATGAAAAATGAGAGATACATGAAAAACATGTTGCAATCACGCTTTTTCATGTATTTCTCATTTTTTGAGTAGTAGGGTCCATCAAAAGTATGCAACATGGGTACTCCTTGGATGAGGAATTAAATTTTGCATCCAACGAGTACTCCCTCTCGAAATTTTAGTAAAACCTTAGGGAGATAAGTTGAAAATACGAGTTGAAAAAGTAGTTTTATTATTTTATTATTTTTTAATCTTTTTACTTTTTTACTCCAAAAATGGTGAATCATCCCCCATGGTTTACATCATCATCTTGAATCCTATTGGTTCTTATAAAGTTTATTTTTGTTGTACACTTTTCTTAGGAGGCCCATTTTAGATCTCAAAATTCCCCTAATGCTTGTGCAGACCCCAGACTAGTAAATAGTTTGAGAGACTCGTATTAACAATGTTAATTGTGGAGGGCTCAGACAAAAATCCTTTGTAGTTAACTCAAGAAAGTGGCCTTGAAAGAAGGTTCAAACATGTTGCTTTGAATAAACTCAAATTATAGTAGTAGCATTTAGAAACATCTTGTTTTTGAAGCATTGTGAAGACTTCCTTGGGGAGTTCATGAAGAAGCTCTTGAAGAGGCCTATATCAGGTGTAGAACTTGGGCTACCTATTGAACACATATTTAAGGCATTGGAGATATTATTGGAGAATATCACAGATTGAAGCAATCAGGAAGTGACTTTGGAGATAATTGTTTGGGTAACATGAAGAGCATTGGTGGCACCTTCTAAGAAGACACGATTGTCATTGATGAAGTGACTTGGAGGAGGAATTGCTAAAGATAGACATGGTTCGTTCAGAATATATTGGAAGCCACAAATAGTCATAAAAATTATCTTGATGAATTGCAGCTGAGGGTTGGAGCCTTAGAGGTAAGAGCCTCATAGAGACAAGGTTGGTGCCATGGAAGATAGGGTTGGAGCCTTAGAGGATAGGAGTCGTCAAGAGACTAGGTTCGAGCCTGTACCAAAGGTAGGGTTGGAGCCCAAGGGGATAGGAGTCCTCAAGAGACTATGTTGGATCCTGTACCAGAGATAGGGTTGGAGCCCTAGCGGTTGGTGCCTCAAATTGAGAAGGTTGGAGCCTAGGAAGTCTAAGTTGATGCTTGGTAAACTACAAGTTGGAGCCTGGTGGATTGAAGATTGGTGTCTTCATCTAGGGTTGGAGCCCTACACATTATTGTATTGGATTTATTGTAAAGAGGATTGGAGTCCTCATTATATCTGATTAATAAAATTATTTATTCTTATTTTTCATTTTGTGTTCTAATTATAAGTGATCTAACTGGTAAAAATAAAGTTTGAAAAACAAATACTAATTCACCCCCCTCTCAGTATTTCCAAAAATTGGGATCAAAGCTAGTACCTTCACTTAGCCTAACAGATTGAAGGTTGATCCTTGGAAAACAAATGGAAAAGACAAGAAAGAAATCCTCCAATCCTTCAAAAAGTGTCTCTTCCTCATCCGTGAAAACTAAAGACAATCAAATTGGGAAAGTTCCATTGTTTAATGGAAACTTTGATATATGGAAGATGAGAATGAGAAATTTATTAATGGCTCAAGGCATTGAAGTTTGGGAATTAGTGACTACTGAAAGCGTGATGGAAGGAGAATCCAAGAAATATAATACAAAATAAATGAAGGCAATCTTGAATGGGCTACTAGATCCTATAAAGGCCAGAGTGGAAAAATGTTCATCAACGAAAGCTATGTGGGACATATTTCATGATCTTCACTCAAAAGGAGCATTGACCATGACTTCTAGACAAGAAGATGATGAAAATCAAGAAGGAAATACATAAACCATTAAGGAAGTTGGAAATATGAGTGAAGACATCAAGACCAAGGAAGACCTAGAAGATGAAGAGAGTAAAGAGGACTTTGAAGAAGATCTCATGGAGAAGCTTGTAACTAAGCTAGAGGAGATAAGAAGTTTGAAAAAGGAGAATGAGTATCTCAAGAAGAAATCACAAGGTGGTGACCATGACCTTGAAAGGAAAAGGAAGGAAGTTAACCTATTCAAGCTTCAAGTTCAAGAAAGAGATGAGGAGCTCACGAAGCTTAAGAAGGAATTTCATCAAAACAAGAGAAAGCATCATGAAGAAGTCATATCCATGACAAATCAATTAGAAAAGGCAAAGAAAAGGGAAGAAACTTTGTCAAGCCACCTTGAACAAAGACATAAGATCTTGAACAAACTTGAAGCAGAAATTGGTCAATACAAGGAAGAGTTCTCCTACCTTAGATCTCAACTAGAAAAAAAGGAAACAAGCACAAGGAGTTGAGAAGGTGATGGAAGCTTTGGCACTCATAGAAGGACAATTTGATGATGCAGAAAAGGAAAGAAATGCCATGACAAGCCAACTATAAGAAAAGGATGAAGATATCTCTAAACTAAAATTATATATCGCCTTTCTCAAGGTCGAGACATGTGAAGAGAAAAGGATGAAGGAAGAAATGGAGATTAGTCTAGCAAAGGAGAATGTAGAAATATTTAGGATGAAATCATATATCATCTCGCTTAAAGTATATGCTAATGAAGCAACACGATTCAAGGAAGAAATTGAGAAACAACTAGCTAGGAATAATGATGACTGTGGAAAAAGGGAAGAAGATATTGTTTCACTAAGGAAAGAAGTTGAATTGCTGAACAAAATCTTGAAAAGTTGTCAAGCCTTGGATGATATGCTCAACCATCAGAGATATCCATTTGATAAAATAGGTCTTGGTTATGTAGGTGAATCCTAAAACATAAGTAAAACAACTCTTATTGCTTCAAACAATAGAGATGTGGAGAAACTTGGAAGAAATATTGATGTCCTTAGTTCCAACAAAGGAAAAGAGAAGAGTCAAGATGACATTGGAAGAAACCCTACTCCAAGAAGATGTGAATATGGTGTTAAGACTGAAAGAGGCAATAAATCTGATCAAAGGCTTCCAAGACAGAATAAATTTAGAAGTACATCAAGACAAAACTATGCAGAAAGTATCAAGGATGCAAGAGGAAATGGATATCATCAAAGAATTTCGAGGCAGAATGCTTTCAGAAGTGCATCAAGGCAATCATCATTTCCCAGGTACCAAAATTTATTTCATGGTTATTGCTATTCTTGTACAAATTTTGGGCACATGGAAAAGGATTGTAGGGCATACCACAAGGGAAAATATAATCATCCCCATCAGTTTCCCAGAAGAAATTTTGCAGGAGGAAATTATGCTTCCTCATTTATGTACAAAAATGAATGCTACAAATTTCATAATATTGGTCATATGGCTCATAATTGTAATTTGAATTGGATCCCTAACCAAGCTAAAAAAATGACTACCAAGCAAGAGAAGAATGTCACACAAGTTTGGAGAACAAAGAAAATTGGATCTGAAAGTCTCTTGAACACTAAAGACATCCACTCCTGTTTTTTATCTAATGAGTAAATCCTTGGTAGATGTGATATTCCAAGTGTTTTTGATGATAAGAGTCTGCCAAAAAAAAGGAGATCATGCATACTGTTAGGGAGAGCTTGACCATTCTTGCAGAAGCTATCTGTGAAGAGCCCTATGAGACATTTGATGAGTCACATATGGACAACATGCTATGAGGCATATCTCAAAAGAATCCCTCCAAGACCAAGTAGGTCTACAAGAATCAAGTCAGCCTAACTAGAGACAAGTTGTTCTTATGAAAGGTCATTCGAACTTCAAGGGAAGCCTATATATATGTAATATACTCAAGCTCATTTAAAGCTCACTCACTCAAGCTAGTTGAAGCACCATAAGGAAAATAAAGAAAAGCGAAGAAGAGGATAAAAAAGGAAGGAAGAGGAAGAATTTAAGGACTATTTTTGGGTCTAATATCTCACACATGTGAGCTACAATTAGGGTTTCTGAAGTTATAAATTGTAGACATCAAAAGTTCCAAATATTAGTGTGAAAAGGATCATACTTGCAAGCCAAAATCCTAAGAAGAGAATTCTGAGGCAAGCGAAGGAGATAAGTCCCCCAATTTTTCCCTAAATAGATCACACATGCGAAAATCAGTTGCTACAAGAAGGCCGAAAGGTTGTAGACCTATAATAGAAGATGAATTCTGAAGTGAAGCTGTAATTTGGAGCATTGAATTAAGTTTGACTAAGCATTGAGGTTGTGAAAGAAAATCTAATCAAAAGGATAGGTTTGACATGGTCTTGGAGGGGTCTTTGACAAGGGTCTTAGGTCTTGGAATTCATCATTTGAACATTCTATAAGAAGAGAAGAATTCTTGTGGGTTTTCTTTTAAAGAGGAGAGGTTTTGGCCCTGGCTTACAACCTATATTTTGTGCTCTCTTATCTCATTGATCTTCATTGTTTGGTAGTTGTTTGGTGATAAGAATGTAATAATAAACAAGTAAAAGAAGAACTAATAACAAGAACATCAAGTTAAGGAAAATAATATCACAAGCAATTATCAAATTAAGAGAAATCATCTAATTAAGCTTCCCCTAAATTTCTCAACACAGACAAAATAACTTCAAGTGACCCTATCTTGCCATGTTAGCAGGAGACCTGAGATGCCAACATCACATGGCTTATGCCTTTGTGGTTATGTTATTATTCGTACAAATCATTCTTTATTATGTACCATGTCACTATGAAGCTCATTTCCACATGGCACACATAAAAATCACTAAAGGTGACATTTCAACATGGGCTTGCGCAACATTAGCAAAAGTAAAATCCCATGCAATCACTTGTCACATTAGAATATACAATTATTTTCCATATCAACATGTACAAGTCGCATATGACCCATTAACTGTGACACCAATAGGTCCAATCAACATGCCCTATGTATAATTCCGATGAATAAGGCATTGCATTTTTCTAGTGATCATATAATTAGCTCACATATTTAGCATAAATTTAGTTCCTAATCACTATTTCTAGATCACCACTTTGGGATAACTCTCCATTGACCTTTTGAATTTATCACCTTAATATTAAACAAAGAAATCTCAGTTACATAGAGATATTTCTAGTGATTTTTTTTTTTTTTTTCATTTCAAATAATGTTTTGATCTCTATGCACTATCAAATTGAATTTATGCATTTTATATCACTTGCATTGTAATGTTGTCTTTCTTTCACATAAGTCTTGGTGCAACCCAATTTAGGCAACAAACTTCTCAAGGTTATATCTTCATCACATCGAATCCTTTGTTAGTTTTTTTTTTTTTAATGTGAAGTTGCATATTTTGAGATATATGCATTATAATATGTGTATATGAGGCCACAACTATTCTTGAACGACCCATTAAAGTACCATTTTTCACTCAATTAGGTCACTACTAACACATACCCAACAATATTTTGATTGATAGTTGGATCACATTGCTTTCCATATTGGGCTCCATCGTTGGTAGTTATTCTTCATAGTGACATCACACCATTTGTTTGGTTGGGGGAAACATAGCTTCAAAACCCTATCCTGCCATGTTAGAAGGAGATCCACGGTAACAACATTGCATGGCTTGTGCCTTTATGACTATGTTAATATTTTTACCTTATCCTATTCTTGACCCACCTATTGAAGCATCACTAATCACTCAATTGGGTCACTACTATCAGGAACCCAACAATATTTTGATTGATAGTTGGATCAAATTGCCTTACACATCGAGCCTTCATCACTAGTAGCTATTCTTTATAGTGGCATTTGAACCATTTGCTTGGTTAAGGGAAACATAACTTTGACACCCTATCCTACCATGTTCACTAGAGATCCATGGTAATGATATCACATGGCTTGTGTGTTTATCACAACATTATTATTTGTACAACTCATTCTTTGTTATGTACCATGTCGCTATGCAATTCATTGCCACATGGCATTTTTGATGGTGCTGGACCTGCCAACATTCAGGCGATCTCCCTGATATGAGGCCCCAACTAGACCTGAAACCTGTTTGGAGTAGGAGTCACAACAATGGGTGGTAGCGTAATGCCTTCACCGTGGTAGCGCGCAGAGGGAAGTATGATAACTTTGGGTGAGAGCAAGTGTGTGACCATGCGGAGAGTCAAGTGCGTTGCATGAAGGTTCTAACACAGAGGGGAAATGGAAGTGTTCCCCTTAGAAGCTTGTAATAGTAGGTAGCTTGAAAGTAACAAATGAGTAGAATGACATCACAAGCTAAAATGAAGAATATTCCAAAAATTAAAGTGATGAGTTAATCCAACAACACACATTCAACAAGATTTGTACAAATGCATACAAAGTAGTTCATAAGAATATGTGTAAGTTACATAACATACATTCCCAACAAAACTAGAATAGTCCAACTACATTAACAACATATGTATGAAAACGTGCTAGCTCTAATATTATTACTATAAGTAAAAGTTCCATCGATACATACACCATTGACAACCACTAGATCCAATAGTGGAACATTACAGTCAAGAACACCTACTCCTCCAAAGAAGTATATTCTCTCTACGCTATGGAGAAGCCAAGGATCTTCACAATACTCGCAACCCTTCTCTAAGCCTAAGCCTAGCCAAAAGATTGGCTCCCAAAATCCTCTTCTATGAGTTATGAGGTTCTATTTATAACAAAGGGTGGGATGATCCTTGACATTCCCCTTTGTGACTCTTTGAATTCCCTCAAGACTCTTCAACTTCTTCACTAAATGACACATTACATAACACGATGACTTTTCACATTCCACTAATGACACTTGGAATTTCACTTACAACATATTTAAAAATAATATTACATTTTCGACATGTACCCATATAAAACAAAATAGGCTAGAGACAATCTGACGAGACACAACACTATGAATCTAGAGTTTGGGGAAAGTCTAGCTAAACAACATCCACTTGGTGCTTCTTAGTCACATATCGGTGTCAAGATTGGTATTGTGTGATGGTGTCACCAAACTATTTGATGGTGTATTTCTGGAAGCGAATTCTTGCCTCCATCGCATCTGTGTATATGGTCTTGGAACCCATATCCAACTTGTTTTGAAGCATGAGAAACATGGTGTTTACCTAGACACGACCACCGATGTACTTCTGCATATGTGCATTAAACTCCAAATCTTCCCTGGTGGCCTCTTGTCTTAGTTTCTTTATGTAATCATCGATCTCTAGCCAGACTTGGTTCTTAGGTTTAGCATCAGTGAGGGAACTGATTGATGGGATCCCGTGCTTTATCACATGACATCCAAACTATTTTACAAACAAACATATAAGTCCTGTATGCTGTTGATGAATGGGGTGAGTTACTTGCAGTTCTGGATCAACATTTAGACCTTTTGTTTCTCCATCTCTACCTGTGGCTTCATCTTCCTTACTAAGTCAATAGGGACCCCTTTGCACTGCTTTTTCCACTCTTGTACATGGGTGATGACAACATGTATGTTCTTCAGAATTTGAACAAACTCTTTGCTCTGTTTTTGTAGGCCATGCACACAGAAAAATTCTTTATGCATGGTGAAAAATTTGTCATAGCGCTTCCACATAATACCCTCAAGTGTTGATACCTCAACAAGTATCGTTGTCCTCATTTCCCACAATGAGGAAACTACATTCTATGGTGATGCTCAAAGTTATTCTGCCTCTTTCCTGGTAGCCTATAGGTTATTTTCCAGTGGTTCATTCTCGGCCATCAGGTACTTCACATTTGAGCTTGTTTCTCCTTTATAGACCAAGTTGGCTTCGACAAGGGTAGTGATATGCTTCTTGGTGTCTAACAATATCACCCTTTCCTTGATGAATGCAAGTGATGCACAATCATCCAGAAAGTGCTTCCTCTGCGCCTGTACAATCTTCTTCTGTAGCTCTTCAAATGATAGATTGCACACATCCATGACTGGATCATCATCAAGGAGAACAAAATCTCCTTGCTCACTTGGGACTAGTCCTAACACTAGAGCTGGTGGATGCTGAGATATGACCTCTGGTGCTCTCGACATAGGGCCAATTCCTTGATTGTGTGGCTCCTGTTCCAACTCCATGTCTGTCACTTTAATTAATTGCCAAATCTGCTGAGCAAGTTCCTGATCCTACATCTGTTCACCCTCTTCCTTAGCTGCTAGATGTTCTGGCTCATCAACTTATATCGGTGTTGTTTCCTTTGTCATCGTTCCTTGCCTTTGTTCTTCTTCCTACTTTTGCTTCTCTTCTCTTTCTCTCCTCCTCAACTCTTGTTCTTCCTTCAAATTCTTCTTTGTCTCCTACAACTTTAGTTCTTCTTCTTGCAACCTCTGCTTTTCTCTCTTCCTTCACTCTACTCTCTTCATTCACTGCTCCCTATTTTCTTTTGCTACCAAAGCTTCCTTCTCTAGGATAGGATCTACCTCCATCTTGCAACTTTTCTCTCCCTATGGGTTCCTAGCAAACTTCCTCTTTCCCTTGTCCTTCGCTAGAATGTTGCCTTCTTCTATTTTTATTGTTTCTTTTGGAGCTGTTGTTGTCTGTAGAGGAGCCTTCCAAGTTCTTTCCATATTGACTGGCTCATTGAGTCTAGAGGAATTTTAGCAGTACCTCCAAGGGTCTTCCTTTGACCAATGAAATGTTTGGTGGATCCATGGGAAGTACACTCTCTCACAATGGTCCTTGCAAATACCGTGGGGATCATACGAATTAAAGTATCTGGTGCCAAAATCAAATTTCATTATGTCCTTAGCCTTGACATCTGCGTATTTCAAGATCTTAATCTTGTATAATATGACCCGTAAACGAAGAGCAGGCCATGGCAGTTTCTTCTTCCTATGTAGTCCTGTTGACAACCCTGTAGCGAGGTGGTATGAGACTTACTGCATGGTCAAATTATTAGTGTCATACCTGGGTAGAAAATGCGGGGTCTTCTCTCTACCAAACACTTTGATGAAGGTGCCACCTGATGAGGCATACCAATATGCAATGTTTACTATTGCCTCCATTACTTCTCGGGACATGTAAGGTGGATCCTACTCAAAGATAAGCCTGTACAACAGGATGATAGAATGATTAATTAGCCTTCCCATCACTCCTCGATAGCTACATTTGGAAAGTAACTTGCAATAGATGTTGATGGAAGTCGCTTTTAGTGTCCATGTCTAGCTCATGCTAGGGAACTACTTTTAGGCACAAATTACATCTAGTAAGTATGCAGGCATGTAAAACCTTGCTTGCTGATTCTTGGGTGGATTCCAATTCTTAGCTACATGGGTCCTCAACCGATGAGCCAACAAATCCGACCAGTTGAATGGCCTCCCATCATTCAACAAATGGTCTAGTAATACCACCCACCCTTCAAGAAAGGTTCCTGTTTTCTCTTGATATATTATGCAGGCAAAGATGATCAATAATTGGTAAGCCTTCCTGAGGGACTTCATCTTGTAAACATGGGTAGGTGTCTATCTAAATTTCAATCAATATTTCACCTAATTCTTGAAAATATCTCTCGTGTTCTCATAAATATGGGTGGCATAGAAGAGTGAGTGCATGCAGTTCACCGACTCGAGAAAGTGATACATTTGCTGAAATTTCTCTGCCTTGAAGGTGGCAAGCTCTCTCTCGCTGGAACTGCTCAATGTCATAGTATGTTCATCCATGTGTGAGACAATCCAACTGATGATGTCCGCACATGGGAAGGTGGGGTACCTACATTCAACCTTGTATAAACGTGATCGTTGGATACTAAGATAAACTTGTCGGTCCTCTAAGTCTTCCTTGAAGTCCTCTGCAAAAGTATCTTTGATTTGTCGCTATGTTAGTGTTGTGCCCTTCTCAATGAACAACTGATTATCTACATATACTTGAAAATCAACTGATATCTTCTCAACTTCTTCCTCGGTACTGCTCTCAACGGTTTCTTTTGATGTAGCTCTATTGGATGCCATGTTAACTATAAATGCTAGAGAGATGCTCAACAACTATTGTACCTGTGGGACAAAGAGAACACTCATGGTAGGAAAACGTTAGCTTAAAAACTGAAGAAAATTTAAGACAAGATCAAGCAGTAAACGTGATCATGATGGGAAGGATTGTACAGTTTTGGATGACAGAGGTCACTAACTGACTATGGGAATTTTTCACTACGCAATCCCAACAATTAGTCGAGAAGCTTGATGACTAGAAATACACATTGCACAATTCAGTCTGGGCCAAGGTTAGGAGAGAATACGCATTGCACAGTCTCAGTGGCCAAGTTGGGAGGATGGCTCCTGGAAATGCATAGTGCATAGTTGGAACCAACCCAGGACAAGTCTGCATAATTCCAGAAGCCAAGGTAGAGGGCTTGAGCTCCCAAATTGTGTAGTGTATGTAGTGAAGTGTGAGATCCGGGGAAGGGGATCTAGATCTACCCATGGAGAGCATGAAAATAAGAAGATCTGAAGGATGATGTGAAGTTGAGTGTAGATCTGATTAAGTGCTGATGCATGCATGTGAAATAAGGGCAGGAATCGATTAAATTGAAGAAAAATGAAGCATGGGAAGAGAGTCGCCACAACGATGACCGTTGGTGCAAAAATGGGAAAACACATGCGACACTTGGGAAAGGAAATATAAAATTTGAAGCAACACTTATACAAGATAAAAAGGTTAAAAAAATATCAGTAATTCAAAGAAACAAGTGAAACAACACTCCCACAAGATAAACAACAAAAGTAACAAAAAAACAACAAAAGACAAGAAAAGAAAAACTCACCCTGAAAAGCGAAGATGATCACACCGAAGGCTCCTAGATCTCCTCGAGAATGCTAAAGCTCCAAGATCGAGTGTGAAAATGAGATGTATCATCGACGATTAAATAGATTTGGTCAAGTTAGGGTTTATGACATGCATGCCTAAAATAAAGGAAAAAGGGAAACTTGGCGACAATTTCTAAAAACAACTCAAGTGCCTCCTTCGAGTTGCCAAAAATAGATCCCTATTTTTTAGGGATGTTTTTTTCTTTTTTTTTTTTTTTTTTTTTTTTTTTTTTTTTTTTTTTTTTTTTTTTTTTTTTTTATGGAAAAACTACCATGCATTGCTTAGAAATATTGTGCATTTCTGGGAAGGGATGGGCAACTCTCTGGCTCATGCACTGCACAGTTTTTGAGCACAATGAGGTCTGCACAATTTTGGGCTCAATGGCTCTAGGATGCCTCTCCTATCTGCACAATTTCCTAGCTTAAGGCTAGATTTGATTCATTGCTATGCATTTTCTGAGCTCAAGGCTCACTAGCAGTCAAGATTGCGCAATTCCCAAGAGCAAGGTGAGTTGCCATCAAGAATTTCACAGTTCTCTAAGGCAAGACCATAACTATTAAGGGAACAAGTCAAGAGATTGGCTTGTGGGTTATAAAATGAAATAAGTGATCAAAAAAAGCCAAGATGAAAATAATTAGGCTTATTTGAAAGAAAGTACCTGGATCAATGCAAGATGAGCTATTTTGGTTTATAATGAATGCTTCAAAATCGAAGCATAGGAAAAATTTTGGAGGGTGGTTGTAGTTGCTACAACATTGACTACACATTGGTAGAACTCCAGCTCTTTGTATGGAATTTGTCTTGTTCTTCAATTATCATAACTTCTTCACTTGTCTTGATTTAAAGAAATAGTCCCTACCATTCTCTTTATCAATAACACACATACCAAGCCAAGTCAAACTGAGTTGTTTCGATTGGGCATGAGGGGTATATATATGCACAAGTAAAATAGTCTGTTAGAGTTTTAGTTTCATCTCTAGTATTACTTTGCTACCAGCAGGCCTGGATAGTTCCTCAATGGAGTTACTTGCTTTACCTCTTTCCCAGGAAGCCTTTCTCTTCTTTCGCCCTTTATATTATTTTTTATTTTTTTCATTTTTGAAAAGATCTATGCATAGGCACTTATTTATTTCATGATGCGGAAGAGGGATACCGAATTATTGAGAGCATAAGACGTTATCCCTTTAGAGAAGGATATTTAGATATAACTCTAACATAATTGCTAAGGTTTCCCCCCTCCTTACTCTACTTGATTGAGTTGACAAGGGTTAACCGAAAATAGAAAACCAATTAGAGTAGGCAATATTAGTTAAGAGTGCAAGCATTGTGATTTCAGATGACTCTCTTCTAAAGGAACACATTTTCCATCAGGGTATCATCGACAAGAAGAAATACAAGATTCACACAAATATAGGGAATGGATAGATAACCAAGTGTTGATAGCTGTACAAGTTACTCTTGGATTTCACCTTGCTTGTTTAAGGAGCCAAACATGGTTTCATGTAGAAACTAACCTATAGGTGAAAAAGAAAACAAACCAAGGAAAGAAGCAAGACAGAGTAAACAAAGTAAGCAACTTAGGAAACAAACAAGAAAATAAAACACTACTCCTACTCCTAACCTAACTAGAACACATGCCAAATCATGTAAAGTGATACTTCCAATGTAGCCATCGATCCATTGGTTGGCTGATGTAGGTGAGAGAATGGTCAAAAAGAAAGATATTCAAGTAAACCAACTAAAAAGAAATATGAAACAATCCAAACCAATACATTCCAAGCTTGACTGCATCCACAAAAAAGTAAATTTGCGAGACACTCTGCGGATTTATCATGGTGTCCTAACACATTGCGAGTGGAAGACAAGCATATACACACTTTCAAACTTGAAAAATGAGAAAACATAAAGAAAGATGAAAAATTACGTTTCACGACATTGCTTTCTACGTATGAATCCTCCAATGCTTGAGCAATACGATCGTGTGGTTCCGGCGAAGGATGCGAAAATAGTAAAATAGATTGATTTTCAAGGTGAACAACAGAGTGATGAGGAGCCTGGAAAGATTCAACAGATTTATGATAAAAAATGGAACTAACCTCAAGGCTACGAGAACCTGACATAACCATCAACTCGGGCTGAAGTGCCTCGACATCTTGAGGAGTTTCCAATTCATTAGAAGATGGATCATCAAAGACCGATGGCCTAGAAAGATCAAAAATGGACAAATCATAATCATGATCAGATGAATGAAAGGATCATGACATCCATGATCAGAAAGTTCAAGATTATGGACAACAACATCCTCATGGTCTGGCGAATCATATAAAGGGGATGATGAAAAACAAGAAATTTCATCCTCTGTGTTTCTAGAAATGTAAGATGAGAGATTAGGAGGATCATGGAAGATAGATTTTCCTCTCCGCAATCAAATGAGAAAATGGTATTCCACATGTTCTACGAATGATCTGGAAATAGAAACATCTAGAAACGAATTTTCACAAGATGGAAAAAAATTAACATAATCATGGAAGATTTTAGGATAAATAGGACGAGGTGTGGATAGAAGGAGGTCATCCTTCACCGTATATTATTGTTTAGGCTCCCACACATACTCATTAAGAATGATATCGCACGTTGGTTGTTCAACACTAACTCCGTCGAGAACTTGATCCTCATTAACATCACAAGTGAGATTTGAGATGGATGAACAAAATACACCAAAATATGGAGAATTGAAGGGACCAAAGGATGAAGGATGATGAAAAAGACCACATGATAATGATCGGAGTTACAACCCAAATCTGCATAAAACTCTTGAGCAGGTGGGGTAGGAGGAGATGGTGATAGGTCAACAAGTGAATGGTCAAATTCTCCCACCTCAACCTGTAGAGCTAGAGTTGTTTGATGGGAAGGGGATCGGGCGTCACTTGGTACCAAAACCTTGCCCATATCAGATTTGGAAGTTGTAACAACGAGGTATGTTGGGAGAGGTTTGAAAGATTCTAACTCATGTGGATTCTCAGAAAAATGAACAAGATATTGAAATATTTCATCCAAGAATTCCCAGTCAATTTCTTCTTCAGGAAATTCATTAATGAAGGAAATGATTGTGAAAATCTTAAAGAGATTCGTCAGGTGATTTTCACAATTTTAAGATTTTTTTTTATTAAGGGCTTTACAGTCATAAATAACAAAAGCACAAAAGAATTATCTAAAAAGGTGATCAAAAGAGTGTATAAAGGCTGCAAGAAATGTGTGACACCATTTCTTTGCGCACCCTTTGAATGTGAAAGTGAACAACCCACATGCAATATCATCAGATGTGACATCATTCCTGTCATAGAAAATAGCAAAAGGAAACTGTGCCTGAATAAGGTTGTTCCACCCTCGACATTAAACTTATATCTAGACAAGTCATCTAAAATTCTCATCGGCACTAGCAAAGTTAGAAAAACATGTCGGGGTTTTTATTTGGACATAAGTCATGAAATATGTATAGAAATTTAAAACAGACTTTAAGGGTTAAACTTGTCATTTGGCCCTCCTTCTAGCACCACAAATGTTGACGGTGCTGGACCTGCCAACATTCAGGGGGTATCCACGATATGAAGTCCTAGCTAGATCTCACACCATTTGGAGTAGGAGTCCCAGCAGTGGGTGGTAGTGTAATGCCTTGAACACGGTAGCGCGCAGAGGGAAGTATGATAACTTTGGGTGAGAGCAAGTGTGTGACGCTGTGGAGAGTCAAGTGCAATGCAAGAAGGTTCTTAAACGAAGAGGGGAAGAGGAAGTGCGCCCCTTAGAATCCTATAATAGTACGCAGCTTGAAAGGAATAGATGATCAAAATGACATCACAAGCTAAAATGAAGAATAGTCCACAAATTAAAATGATGAGTTAATCCATGAACATGCATGCAACATGATTCATAAAAATACATACAATTAGTTCACAAGCATATGTGTAAGGTAAATAACATATATTTCCAACGCAATCAGAATATTCCAACTACATTAACAACACATACATGAAAGTTCCATCCATACATACACCATTGACCACCACTAGCTCCAATAGTGGAATATTACAGTCAAGAACACCTACCCCTACAAAGAAGCATACTCGCTCTATGCTATGGAGAAGCCAAGGCTCTTGATAATACTCCCAAGCCTTCTCTAAGCCTAAGCCTAGCCAAAATCTTGGCTCCCAAAAGCCTCTTCTATGAGTTATGAGGTTCTATTTATAACAAAGGGTGGGGTGACCCTTGACATTCCCCTTTGTGACTCTTTGAATTCCCTCATGAATCTTCAAATTCTTCACTAAATGAAAAATTACATAACATGATGACTTTTTACATTCCACTAATGACACTTGGAATTTAACTTACGACATATTTACAAATAATATTACATTTTCCACATGTACCCATATAAGAAAAAATAGGCTAGAGACAACCTAGCAAGACACAACACTATGACTCTAGAGTTTGGGGAAATTCCATGTCAGCAACATCCACTTGGTGCTTCTCAGTGACATATCGCTGCCAAGATTGGTACTGTGTGATGGTGTCCCAAAACTGTTTGATGGTGTATTTCTAGAAGCGGACTCTTGCCTCCATGGCATCTGTGTGTATGGTCTTGGAACTTGTATCAAAGTTGTTTTAAAGCATGAGAAACATGGTGTTGACCTTGACAGGACCACCAATGTACTTATGCATATTGTGTGCATTCAACTCCAAGTCTTCCCTGGTGGCCTCTTATCTTAGCTGCTCCATATACTCATCGATCTCTACTCGGACTTGGTTCTTGGGTTTATCATCGACCAGGGAACCGATTGAAGGGATCCTATGCTTTTTCATCATAACATCCAAACTAGTGTACAACCACACATATGAGGCTTGTATGCTGCTGAGCTACTCATAGTTCTGGATTAACATTCATACCTTTGCTTTATCCAACTTTGCGTATGGCTTCATCTTCTTTACTAAGTCAAGCGTGGCCATTTTGTACTGCATTATCCACTCTTGTACATGGGCAATGGCAGCATGTATGTTCTTGATATTTTGAACAAACTCTTTGATCTACTTTGTAGGCCATGCACACAAACAACTGGTTTATGCATGGTGAAAAATCCATTATAGAGCTTCTGCATGGTACCCACAAGTGTTGATACTTCAACAAGTATCGCTATCATCATTTACCCCAATGCAGACACTGTATTATGTGTTGATGCTCAGAGTTGTTCCACCTATTTCCTGGCAACATCTAAGTTATTTTCCAGTTGTTCATTCTCGTTCGTCAGGTACTTAACATTTGAGCTTGTTTCTCCTACATAGGCCATGCTGGTTTCGGCAAGGGAAGTTAGATTCTTCTTGGTGTCTAAAACTATCACCCTTTCCTTGATGAATGCAGGGGATGCATGATCATCCGGAGCATATCTAATTATGTACTACAACATGGAAGGAGATTCCACAAAAAGAATGGGTACATGTGTTCATTCATACATTGGGGACAATTCCTCAGAACTGGTACCTGGAAACATAGCTTTGACATGGTACTACAAGCTGGGAAGATATGGTTGATGGGTTTATATTGAAATTTATCTTTGAAGATTATTGTCCATATATAGGTTCAACCCTTTAGATAGTTAAGAAGAAGATATTTTAGAATTTAGCTCCAAGGAGATGGCAACAATCTGACTGGGTTGTGTAGATAGAATATGCACTAGAATTCTAAAACCTTATTACAGAAGAAGAGGACTATCCTCACAACATCCAAATAACATAATCAAAAGGACATCGCAAAGTCAAGGGACTTGAGCTAGAGATACTCTATATAACAAATCTAGTGAAGACAAAGAAGGTGAATACAACATCAGAAGAGGAATCGAAGTTTGCAATTATAGGAGATTATTGGGATGAAGAGACAGACATTAAAGTTGCAGAATTACTTCATGAGTATCAGAAGTTGTTTCCCACTAATTTTTCAGAAATGAAAGGTATAGTAGGAGATTTAGGAGTTATGAAGACCCCCCTTAAGTGTGATGTGAATCCAGTCAAGAAAATACCTTATAGATTGAATCCGAAGTATAAGGAGAGAGTAAGAGTTGAGTTGGATAAGATGATATCAGAAACAATTATTGAACATGTGGAAGAATCAGAATGGTAAGTCCTATGGTAGTACAAGAAAAGAAAACTCAAGGAGAAATCAAAATTTGTTTTGATTTAAGGAAGTTGAATGATGCATGCTTACATGATCCTTCCCTACCCCTTTCACATATGAAGTATTAGACAATGTAGGAGGCCATGAAGTTTATTCATTTACAGATGCATTTTCAGGATATCATCAGATTAGAATTGCACTTGAAGATCGATATAAGACCACCTTTTCTAGAGAATGGGGTTCATATCAATACACACTGATGCCTTTGGATTGAAGAATTCCCCTACTATATTTTCAAGAGTGGTGGTTGCATCTTTCAAAGAATATATCCACATGTTTATGGAGGTATACTTTGACAATTAGACAATATTTGGGTTGTTAAGAAAATATACTAGAAGTTTAAGAATTATGCTTGATACATGTAGACAATATCAAATCTCTTTGAACTTGAATAAGTGCATGTTTTGTGTACCTTTTGGTATATTGTTGGGACATATTGTTTTCAAGCAAGGACTAATGGTAGACCCTGCAAAAATTGCTAACATTGTGAACTTACCTCCAATGAAGATAGTAAGACAACTTCACACTACATTAGGACATACATGAGACAATTCCTTAGAATTGGTACCTGGAAACATAGCTTTGACATGGTACTGCAAGCTGGGAAGATATGGTTGATGGGTTTATATTGAAATTTAGCTTTGAAGATGATTTTCCATATATAGGTTCAACCCTTCAGACAGTTAAGAAGAATATCTTTGAGAATTCAGTTCCAAGGACATGGCAACAATCTGATTGGGCTGCGTAGATAGAATATGCACTAGAATGCTATAACCTTATTACAGAAGAAGAGGAATATCCTCACAACATCGAAATAATATAATCAAAAGGACACCGCAAAGTCAAGGGACTTGAGCTAGAGATACTATATATAACAAATCTAGTGAAGACAAAGAAGGTGAATACATCATCAAAAGAGGAATCGAAGTTTGCAACTATAGGGTATTATTGGGATGAAGAGACAGTCATTAAAGTTGCAGAATTACTTCATGAGTATCAGAAGTTGTTTCCCACTAATTTTTCAGAAATGAAGGGTATAGTAGGAGATTTAGGAATTATGAAGACCCCCCTTAAGTGTGATGTGAATCCAGTCAAGAAAATACCTTATAGATTGAATCCGAATTATAAGGAGAAAGTAAAAATTGAGTTGGATAAGATGATAGCAACAACAATTATTGAACCTATGGAAGAATCAGAATGGTAAGTCCTATGGTAGTACAAGAAAAGAAAACTCAAGGAGAAATTAGGATTTGTGTTGATTTAAAGAAGTTGAATGATGCATGCTTACATGATCCTTCCCTAACCCTTTCACAGATGAAGTATTAGACAATGTAGGAGGTCAGGAAGTTTATTCATTTATAGATAGATTTTTAGGATATCATCAGATTATAGTTGCACTTGAAGATCGACATAAGACCACCTTTTCTAGAGAATGGGGTTCATATCAATACACACTAAAGCCTTTTGGATGGAAGAATTCCCCTACTATATTGTCAAGAGTGGCGGTTGCATCTTTCAAAGAATATATCCACAAGTTTATGAAGGTATACTTTGATGATTGGACAATATTTGGGTTGTTAAGAAAATATACTGGAAGATTAAGACTTATGCTTGATACATGTAGACAATATCAAATCTTTTTGAACTTGAATAAGTGCATGTTTTGTGTACCTTTTGGTATATTGTTGGGACATATTGTTTGCAAGCAAGGACTAATGGTAGACCCTGCGAAAATTGCTAACATTGTGAACTTACCTCCACTGAAGATAGTAAGACAACTTCAAACTACACTGGGAAATACATGATATTACAGGAAGTTTATTAAAGGATATGCTCATATTATTGTGCCTATGGAAAAGTTTTTGAAGAAAGATGTCACTTATCAATGGGATGAAGAATGTCAAAAGAGCCTTGACATATTGAAGGAAAAGATGGTAGCTACTCCTATACTAGTATTCCCTTATTGGAATAAGGAATTTCATGTCCATGTGGATGCTTCTTGTATAGCTTTGGGAGTGGTACTAGCACAACCTGGTGTAGGAGAAATTGACCATTCTATAGCTTTTGCAAGTAGGAAACTATCTAAAGAAGAGAATAATTACACAATTAAAAAAAGGGAAGGATTGGCAATGGTATATGCCTTGTATAAGTTTAGACATTATTTGTTGGGGTCACATTTCAAGATGTTTACAAATCATTCCACATTAAATTATTTGGTTAATAAGCTTGTTTTACAAGGGAAGATTTGCATATGGTTATAACTGTTCCAAGAGTATGACTTTGATATTATTGTTAAGCCAGAAGACTGAATGTAGCACTTGATCATTTGTCAAGATTGGAAATAGGTGAAGAACCAATCAGTATAGAATATAATATCCTTGATGCGTAGTTATTTGCAATCAGAGTTGTAGAAGATGATTTTGTAGACATTATTTAGTTTTTGAACACAAGGATGGATCCTTTAGAATATGCTAAAAAGTAGAAGAAATAATTAGTTGTGAAGGAAAATGATTTTTCATTGATAGCGAGATACTTATATAAGATGGGACCAGATGAGATACTGCATAGGTATGTTCCTAAACATGAAAGACAAATAATTCTAACAGAGGCTCATGAAGGCATAGCTGGTGGACATTATGCAGGAAAAGCTACTGCGCAGAAGATTTTAAGAGCAGGATTGTGGTGGCCTACACTACACAAAGATGAAAAGGAGTATTTCCAAGCTTGTGATGTGTGCCAAAGAATAGGAAAACCTTCAAGAAGAGATGAGATGCCACTAGTACCATAGGTTACATTGCAGGATTTTGATAAATGGGCTATTGATTTTTTTGGACCTATCAATCCACCTAGAAACAGGATTGGTGCGAGGTACATAATTACTGCAACTGATTATTTGAAAAAATGGGTCAAAGCACAACTAGTAAGAGATTGCAGCATAGACACTACTGCAATTTTTATCTTTGAATACATACTGTCTAGATTTGGGTGACCAAAGATCTTGATGAGTGACCAAGTTTTACATTTCCAGAATAAGACAATTGAAGCATTGACTGAGGAATTTCAAGTTTGTCATCAGAAGAGTACTCATTATCACACTTATGGCAATGAAACTATGGAAGAATTCAATAATATTTTGGAAAATGCACTGACTAAGGTATGCAATGTAAACAAAAATGACTGGGACCTTAGGATTCTAGTAGTATTATGGTCTCATAGAAATACATGTAAGAAGTTGATAGGTTAGACACACTTCAGGATAGTTTATGGGAAAGAAGCTGTGATGCCCATGGAATACATTGTCGCTAGCCTAAGGATTGCAACTTTTACAAATATGGTAGACCCTGACATAATGGAGGAAAGAATGTCATAGTTGATTTATTTGGAAGAAGACAAATTTATAGTAAGATTCCATTAGCAAGTACAAAAAGAAATAGAAAAGGCCTGACATGATAGGAATATTAAGAAAAATAGGTTCTAGGTACGAGGCCTTGTTATCCTCTATGACAATAAGTTTATGAAATTCCCAGGAAAATTCAAAATACATTGGTAAGGTCCATATGTTATCAAGTATATGATTGATGGAGGCGTAGTTCAGTTAGTGAAGTTAAATGGAGAATTGATTAAGGGAAAAGTATATGGAAGCAGGCTAAAATTGTATAGGGACAACCCTGGCCCTCCAAATTTTCTTTGAGGAAGAAAGAAGAAAAGTCTTAGTGCCAACTATAGTTGAAAGTGGGCACTAGACTATAAACTACGCTGTAGAGAGATTTGACATAGAAAGAACCTTGCTACAATCTAGAGTATGTCGAAGCTTGTAGAGCCACAATGTAAGACGAGATGTATGCTACAGTATGAAATACGTCAAAGTTCATAGGAAAATAGAAATATGATCGTTAAAAGGGAAAAATATGTAGAAAGTTTCATTTATGAAGACAAATTGGAAAAATCTAAGGATAGATATGAAATTAATGAGAAAATATGAATGCAATTTGGACAAAATCAAATCTAATGATGGGGTTCAAATTTCAGAATTGTTATAAAAATCTGCCTTCCGCCTAGATTTGGGACTTTGCTGAATTGAGAGCTTGAGTGTTCATAGTGCGAGAAATTGTAGAGAACTTCTGCATGAACATCCCGCCAAGTGAAGAATTTGTGCATATATTCATTGAGAGAGGTTTGGAAGGAGTCATGGAAGCAGGTGTCGCAACAATCACTGGTACATCCGTAGCATCAGCAGAGATGCCCACAGTAGCATCAACCACAACACCATCACCGCAGAAACAACGAAGATCCTTGAGAAGTAAGAAGAAGCAAGATAAGAATCTTGTTAAACCTTAGCAACAACTTGAGCTAGTCAAAGACTAATAAGAAGTGGAGGAAGTAAAAATAGAGGAAGGCAACGCAGTATTTTTATCACCCCTACCACTATACATCTCACTAAGGAAACAAAATGATAAACCTGTAAAAGAATCAAAAGATGTGAAGTATGACACATTTAAACCCTTATTTCCTAGAGCAGTACCCTTTAAAGGAGAAGTTTTAGGGAAAATTCCAAACTCAATTTCGTGGATTATGACTTTAACACAAGGAATAAGTACCCTTAGTTCACACCAGAACATTATTTGAAGCATGTACACTACCTAGACAACAGAGTGATGAGGTTAGAGCCACAACAATGGGAGAACGGGTTGGCGCAACCAAGACTACTAAATATGTTGAACGCTCTGCACTTTGGCATAAGTGTGGGGAGTAGAGCGTGTGTGAAGAAATTTCTCATGATGGTGCACGATTGGAGGATCACAGGATTTCCATATCAAGGATGGAACCCTGTGAAGGAGTTCATTGGAAAGGATCATGACTACACTATAGTGGAAAGTATGAAGGAAAAATTTAGGCTAGTAAAAGGAAAGAGAGGTTACAATATAAATTCGATTAGCGACCAAGAAGATTTTGCAACGTACATCTTGGATGGGAAGATTATGAGGAAATGTCATGCAAATGAAGTTCCTGTGTCGGTGGTGTCGTTAACTGTGTAGTGTGCCAAAAAGGTTCAATATAACTAGGCCAGATACCTATGCAAGGAGTTCCTCGATGACTGCCACGAGGTCTAGGAGAAAGGTACAAATTTCCACTATGCTTGGTTGATCTTAATTATTTCTATGTTGGCATGGAGAGAACCAGAGGAGTCACAGTTCCCTCAGGTGCCTATAGATACTTGTGAAGCCGCGAGGTATGACTCCTTGTGGCTTACTATCAAGGTGGCGTGCGCATAATAAAACATAATATTTTTTATATTATACCACATGGATTTACATATGCTAGTGAACCAACATCCCCATCTCTTGCCGAGCTTGTACGAGCAATATAGCTTTGTGGTGAAGTTCAAATAAAATTTTCACAAAGTATACACATAGGAACACAAAGATACAAAGGAGAAATGAGATGCCTTGCCATATATGGTGACTGAATACGATCTTGCGGTGCTGATACAAAAATGGCCGTAGAATGGATGACTCCACTGGAGGAAGTAGGAGAAATTGTGACAAAAGAAGAGGTGGAAACTTCGCAACATGGCAAAGCTAGTGGAAAAGATAAGGAGCACGATAAACATGAGTTAGAGGAAGAGGAGAAACAGGAGACAAAAAAGGCAGAAACAAAAAAAACAACCACAAAGAAGAGGAAGGCCTACGGTGAGGCTTCCACAAAGAGAAAAAAGAAGCAGAAAGTGGATAAGACAAAAGACATCACACCAATGGTCCTTACTGATGGGGACTTGGAGCATATTGGAGATAGGATTCAGGAGGTGACAACTGGATCCTGGAGAAAAGTAGAATATCGCTACGGTGCACTTCTTACCAGTGTGTAGGAGAGGATATTAGAGTTAAATTTTTTGGCACTACTAGTTAGACAACCTACGCAGATAGAGGAAAGGGTTGGAGCAGAAAGGCAGATAGAGCCTATGCTTGCAGGGAGGTTAGCACATAAACCTATAGGAGCCCTACAGTTTGACTCTGCCAAATTGCAACAGGAGGCTAAAGAATGGAAACATGTCAACATGAACATCGCAGTAGTGTCATTGCCAATACTACAAAAAATGCACTTGGAGATTATAGAGAAGTTGAATTTACGGGAATAGAATACATAATAGTTGAATATATAGGTGGAAAAAGAGTGAGCTGCATTGTGGCAGAAGCTTTAGAACATGGTCCAAGAAAGGGATCAAGTAGCACAACAACACCAAGAGGTTAAGGATACAATGGAAACAATGTGTAGAGAAATTTTGGACCTTGGTGTTCGAGAAGAAGAGCTAGTAGAAGAAAATGTCACAAAGCTTGATCTTGTAGTAAAGGGGTATAAGGAAAAAAATTCTGCAGTGCAATTCAAGTATGAAATGAAGATTAGTGAGCTACAAATGAAGCTACAACAAACTATGCCACTGGAAGTATGGGATTGGAGGGAGACTGACCTAAAGACTGTAATTTCCAGTATTTCCACAACATTGATAGACTGTGGAAAATCGTTAGACGAATGTTTGCAAAATTGGAATCGCTACAGGAAGATCCAAATGTACAGAAATTGCAGGAAGAAATGAAGCAGAAGCAACAAAAGTAAGAAGAGATTCAGGCATCTGCGAAGACCTTACCAATCTCGTAGAGGCTTGTGAAGATCAATGAGAGTAAGGCCCTCCAGAAGAACATTGAGGAACTAAATAAGGAGGATCAGATTTTGATAGAGAGGACTCAACATTGGTAGGATGAGGCTGTCCAGTTATCACAGGCAGTGGATGAGAAGATTTAGGAGCTTCGACAAAGGGAGACAACATTGGTACAAAAGGTTGCAGAGCATGTGACAATGGCATTGTTGGAAGAAGCACGTAGTGAGAACAAGCAGGTGACAAAACCTATGCAACAGTTCAAACAAGCAACATCGAAACAAAAATTAGAGGCAAAGCAACTGAGTGACTTGGGATGAGTCACATGTGAGTGTTGGGGGCCTGTTGGGCGCAACCAAACTTGGCATAGATTTTGGTGAAGATTCTGCATTTTTTGGAGCAGAGTGCAAAGTAAAGGATGCAACAGAGCGCAAAGTGCACTGTGCAGTGGAGCGCCAAAGTGGACCGTGCAGTAGATATACCGCATGGTATATGGGCTTATGCGCGGGTCGAAACCCTTCCTTTTTATTAAAATAATGTAATGTTGTAAACGATGAATGGTTTTTTACCATAGTAGCTTGTATTAGGGGAGTCCATAATATATGGAACATGGTATTATGGTGATATATCCCTCGATGTAATAGTATACATAGGGAGGAATAATAAAGAAGGAGATACTCTTGAAGAATCACATCATGTACCGAATGGTTGTATCTTTGTGAGTTGTGGTTTGAGAAAGAAGGCAAGGCTCTGTAGTTGAGTGCATGGACCGCCTGCAGTTGAGTGCATAGGCCAAGAACTGTTTGTTGTACAAGTTCTCTATTATAAGCAATAGTTCTTGTGGACATAGTCCCACATTGGGATGAATCACGGTAAAATATGTGTCTTCATGTGTTTATTTCCTTATTATTTGCTGTAGCATAGGAATTGCAAATTATTTCAGCACAATGATGATGTATGGATTTATATGATATGTTTTAAGTTATGAATGTAATGTTGCGAAGTAATGCAAAGTAACTTATGAAGGTTAAGTATAAGAAAACACATAAATACCACATCTATGCATCCCTTAAGGTTGCAGAAACCTGGTTTTGCATCATCCCATTGTCACTTCGGGTGACACTATGATCTTCTTGCAGGTCATTGCTGAAAGGGCCAGTGATTGAGGGTTTTGTTGGTGCGTAGTAAAAGAATCGGACCTCAGTCAGCCCAACCTAAGCTAACAGGCACCCAAATTCATCCAGCAGAACGTACATGTGAAGATTTTCCAGCTGAAGACATAATGAAAATTAAAAAATCTAAATTCTTCAAAGGTCTAATGTATAAAATTGAACTGTGTGGCCTATCTAAAGGCCAAAATTGATGACTGTGTGAATTTTCCTTTGATAGCCGTGCTGTCAAAAAAAAGTGTGAGTAAACGATTCAAGACCACTTCACACTTGGAAGATGAGATTCCCTGACATATTCTAATCAAGGACAACCAAATTTGAGTCACCCTGAAGATATGCAGCCCCCAAGGGATCCTCTTGTCCTACTCCTGGGTCATTTTCTCATTAATGGACCAAGAGAGGGAATAGAGATTCAAAATTTGTTAAAATTTGCAACTTGGGCCAAACACCATGTGGGTCATATTATTTATGGCAACTGATATTTTTATTGGATCCCTCTCATTGAGAGGTGTAGGATTGACCTAAAGATCATCCAATTCCGATAAGTATTTATGAAGTTATGAATTTATTTATGTTATGGACAAATTGTTAAGTCAGCTAGCAACTTATGTAGGCTCAGAAGCCCAACAATCATGTCTATTCAACCTCTACGTTTTAGTATAAATAGAAGAGGACTTCAAGTCATTTCTACACACACTTGGATATCTTCATCTCTCTACTTGTCTTTGGGTTTTAGTAGGAGGAGAGATCCTAAGGAAAAGCCGGAACTGTCGGAAAAGCCAGAACTGCCGGAAAATCTGGAATTGCCGCAAAATATGGAAAAGCCAAAAAAGCCAGAAAAGTTGAAACTACCAGAAAAGCCAAAAAATCTGGAACTGCTGGAAAAGCCAGAAATGCCAGAAAAGCCAAAAATACTGGAAAAGCTAGAAAAGCTGGAAAAGCTAGAAAAGTCGAAACTGCTGGAAAAGACGGAACTGCTGGAAAATATAGAAATGCTAGAAAAGCCGAAAATGCCAGAAAAGCTGAAAATATCAGAAAAGCTAGAAACGTTGGAAATGCGGGAACTGCCAAAACTTCCAGAAAAGCCGGAACTGCCGAAAAGGTTGGAACTACTGGGAACTACAGAGACAACCAGAGCATCTGTCTCTGAAGGAAGGCATCATGATGTATGAGATCATGGGCAGCATAAGAAGCAGCATGATGATATGAGCATGCGTAGCATAATGATGCATGATAGTATGAGCATGGGTAGCATAATGATGAATGAGATCATGAGCATGGGCAGCTTGATGATGAATAAGACCATGGAAGATGCAGCATGATGAGCAGCATGAAGATGAGAGCAGCTCAGTCATCAATGTTGAACACATGTGACTGTACATTAAGGTGTCATATGGTAATGTGCAGCAAATAGACGAGATGCAGCACTATGATAGGTGAACAAGTCACCTTAGAGAATCAGTTGAAGCAATATGTCTTCAACTGATCTCTTCCTGATATCAAAAGTCAAAGTGATTGACTTCAATTGTAAATGTATTATCTCTCTCACTTTCTCTGCTGAACTTTGAAGAACATAAAAGAAGAATTGATCAAGGGTTTCCCCACATTGGGGTTTGTCCCTGGGTAGTGCCACATCCTCTTGTCTTGGCTTGTCTTTTGCGATTTATATTTATGTTCTATCTGTAGTTTACTTTATGCTGATGCGATTGCTAATGTGGAAAAGAAATTGAAATAAATTTCTCTAGCATAGAACATACCTAAAATTAACATGGTATCAGAGTTGAGGTGAAGACAATGCCCAAGCAAGAGTGAAAGAGCAATTACCAAAGACAATAGGGACAAGACAAAAGGATCAATGGGTTCCACATCTCTCTTCTAAGTTCACAAAGGGTGAAGTTGAAGTAGAACATATTATCAGAATGGCGTAGCGGAAGTTTTTGATTGCCCATCTAAAGATCACTTCATTGGGAAGTTTGGATCTAAGGGTGGAAGGAAAGGTGGATGCCTTGGTTGCAATAAGTTTGGCCCCATTATGCAAAGGAGTGTCTGAAGGTAATGCAGGTCATCAAGGAAATGGTCGACTCTTCAAAGAAAGCAAGGAACCCCGAATCACTTTTATGTACCTGGTCGCAAGAAGAACCTGCTGTCCATATCGGAAATGGAAGTCAAAGGTTTCAGGGTGGAACTCATCGATGGAAAGGTATGTGTTTGGAAATAGAATTTTCAAAGATGTTTTTGAGTTCAGGGTTGTATCAAATTATAGGAAGTCCACCGGGGACCATGTCCATTGTCATGTAGCATCGAAGGTATGTGAGTCAGATGGTGACAGGGATGCCTAAATTCAAAAGGAGCATGAAAGTACATGTTTGAGATGTACCGAAGGAAAATCTTACAAGGGGACCATTCCCATCATGTAGTAGGTCCACAGGTCTGGAACAACCCAAGGGGTCTGAGATTGATAATCAGGAATATTGCATATGCAGGTGGAAGAAAGCCCTCTATGGCTTGAAGCAAAACACCCTGGGCATAGTATGAGAGGATCAATAGCTATCTGATAAAGTTGAGGTTCACTAGGAGTGAAACGAATCCAAACCATCCGAAGGTTGTGGATGGTATACCTCTCATACCAGCACCTTATGAGGACGACCTACTTTTAACAGGTGCAAACCCTCTCATTTGCAGAAGTAACAGGGAGTTGGATTCCAGATGTGGAATGGTGAACTGCAAGCCTGTGACTACCTCGAGGATCTTAACTTTAAGAAGTTATATGATAGTGATGTCAGACCAGATTTGGGAAATGCCTCTGAATCTCATAAACTCATTCGCATTGATGTTCTTGGTGAACTTCCATCCGGACATATGTTTTGCAGTTAGCATGGTGAGATCATATTTGGTTAAACCTCACTAGATTGGTGCCAAGAATATTCTAAGATGTCTTTGGGGCACAATCTCTCATGGATTGAGATACACTGCCAGAAATATGAAACTGCATGATTATTCGAATGTTGATTGGGCAGGCAGTGTGGAGGATCACTAGAGAACTTCTTAGTGCTATTTCTCTTTAGATTCTGCTTCGATATCATGGATGAGCAGGAAGCAGAAGTCGGCTGTTATAAGCACTGCTGAGACCGGATACATATCTAAAAGCATGATCTCATATGAAGCTACCTGGTTGGGGAAGCTATTCAAGTGAGCTATTTGTACCACTGTGATTCTGTGTGACAACTAGATGTGGGATTTGATTATTGAGGAATCTCATATTCGACGATTGCTCCAACAGATAGACATCAGATACTAACTTATTTGGGATATGGTAAGTTTATGAGAAAGGAAGCTCCATTGCTATGAGATGATGTACAGGTCGCTACACTTTTTCTAAGCCCTGGGGGAAGATCAAATCTGTAATTTTCCCGAATGACTTGGAGTTGTCAAGAGACCCTTGTACAAGGGTCCTACATGTTGTATACATTGAGCTCTAGGAGCTTTGGGGGCTTGTGGTTCTTACTGGAGCAACACACGAC
Organism: Pinus tabuliformis; assembly: GCA_031772625.1. NCBI lineage: Eukaryota > Viridiplantae > Streptophyta > Pinopsida > Pinales > Pinaceae > Pinus > Pinus tabuliformis. The sequence goes on along the minus strand of CM062818.1, from coordinate 1,156,092,017 downwards.
CACAAGATGACTCACCCTCCCATAGTGGTGCAGACTGAGACAGGATGATTCGCTCTCTTGTGGATAGGATGATTCGCTTTCCTGTGGATAGGATGATTCACTCTTTGTGGATAGGATGATTCAATCTCCTGTGGACAAGATGACTCACTCTCTTGTGGGACAAGATGATTCGCTCTCTTGTGGGATAATATGATTCGCTCTCCTGTGGACAATATGATTCACTCTCCTGTGAACAAGATACTTCGCTCTCTTGTGGGACATGATGATTCACTCTCTTGTGGGACAGGATGATTCACTCTCCTGTGTAGCAGGATGATTAATTCTCCTGTGAGGTCTGGATGATGTATTCTCCATGATGATTGTGTAGTAGGATGATTAATTCTCTTGTGAGGTCTGGATGATGTGTTCTCCATGACGATTTTCTAGTAGGATGATTAATTCTCCTGTGAGGTCTGGATGATGTGTTCTCCATGACCATTGTGTAGTAGGATGTTTAGTTCTCCTATGAGGTCTGGATGATGTGTTCTCCATGACGATTGTGTAGTAGGATAATTAGTTCTCCTGTGAGGCCTAGATGATGTGTTCTCCATGGTGATTGTGTAGCAAGATGACTAGTTCTCCTGTGAGGACAGGATTGATTAAGTTCTCATGTGAGGATAGGATTGATTAAGTTCTCTTGTTGAGGCATCCTACCCATGCAGTATAGGACTCATGGGAAGTGCCTCTCATCTGATCAATGAGCATGGAAATGAGGATAGGAACCATAGTAGTACCAATGGACACATCGTTGTATCTATAGTACTCCCTATGCTAGGATGACCTTCATTGATCTGGGATCAATGATATTGGTCTGGGACTAGTGGTAGGAGTTGTACCCACTATGACATTGACTTTGGGTCGATTAAGGACTGGTCTGGGACCAATGGTGCATAATCTGAGACTGACTTCAAGTCAGTAGAGGACTGGTCTGGGACCAGTGGTAAGAGTTGTACCCACTATGACACTAACTTTGGGTCGGTTGAGGACTAGTCTAGGACCAATGGTACATACTCTGAGACTAACTTCGAGCTAGTAGAGTACTGGTCTGGGACTAGAGGTAGGAGTTGTACCTACTATGACATTGACTTCGGGTCGATTGAGGACTGGTCTGGGACTAGTGGTACACACTCTGAGACTGACTTCAGATCAGTGGAGAATGGTATGACACTTTCTCGATCAATTCTTCTTCTTCATGTTTCAGCAGAGCTAAGTTGAGTAGAGCAAAGCTGAGCGGAGCAGAGTAGAGCCAGCAGAGCCAAGCAGAGCAGAGCAGAGTCAACAGAGCTGAGTAGAGGCAGCAAAGCAGAGCAGAGCTAGTAGAGCCAACAGAGCAAAGCAGAGCCAACAGAGCTGAGTAGAGCTGAGCAGAGCCAGTAGAGTTGAGCAGAGCAGAGCAGAGCTAGTAGAGCTAAACAGAGCTAGTAGAGCTTAGCAGAGCTGAGTAGAGCAGTGCAGGGCATTGACAGCAGAGGTAGTACAATTGGACATATGGATTAGCGGATGGAGTTCTCCCTAGTTGAGAGGGAGTGTTAAAATTGGCAACTAGGGCCAAAATCCATGTGGGTCATATTATTTATGGCAGCTGATATTTTTATTGGATCCCTCTCATTGAGAGGTGTAGGATTGATCTAAACATCATCCGATTCTGATAAGTATTTATGAAGTTATGAATTTATTTATGTTATGGACAAATTGTTAAGTCGGCTAGCAACTTATGTAGGCTTAGAAGCCTAAAAATCATGTCTATTCAACCTCTACGTTTTACTATAAATAGAAGATGACTTCAAGTCATTTCTACGCACACTTATATCTCTTCCTCTCTCTACTTGTCTTTGGGTTTTAGTAGGAGAGATCCTAAGGAAAATCTGGAAAAGCCGGAAAAGAGAAACTACTGGAAAAGCCCGAAAAGCCAGAACTTTCAGAAAAGCTGAAATAGTCAGAAAAGCGAGAAAAGCTAGAACTACCGGAAAAGCCAGGAAAGACGGAAAAGTCAGAAAAGCTGAAACTGCCAGAAAAGCTGGAAAAGCCAGAATTGCCGGAAAAGCTGGAACTACCGAAAAAGCCGGAACTGTCGGAAAAGCCAGAATTGCCGGAAAAGCAAAAAGCTAGAAATACTTGAGAAGTCAAAAAAGTTGGAAAAGCTGGAATTGCCAGAAAAGCTAGAACTGCTGGAAAAGCTGAAACTGCCGGAAAAGCCAAAAATACCGGAAAAGCTAGAAAAGTCAGAAAAGATGGAAATGCCGGAAATGTCAGAATTTTCAGAATTGTCGGAAAAGCCAAAACTGTCAGAAAAGCCGGAACTACCATGAACTGCTGAAATAGTCGGAGCATCTGTGTTCGGAGGAAGGCAACATGATGTATGAGATCATGGGCAACACAATAATCAGCATGGGCATCATAGTGATGCATGATGATATGAGCATGGGCTGCATAATGATAAATTAGATCATGAGCATGGGCAGCTTGATGATGAATAAGACCATGGAAGATGCAGCATGATGAGCAACATGAAGATGAGAGCAGCTCTGTCATCAAGTTTCAACACATGTGACAGTACAACAAGGTGTCACATAGTAATGTGCAGCAAATAGACGAGATGCAGCACTATGATAGGTGAACGAGTCACCTTAGAGAATCAGTTGAAGCAATATGTCTTCAACTGACCTCATGTCGATATCAAAAGTCAAAGTGATTGACTTCTATTGTAAATGTACTATCTCTCTCAATTTCTCTGCTAAACTTTGAAGAACATAAAAGAAGAATTGATCAAGGGTTTCCCCACATTGGGGTTTGTCCCTGGCTAGCACCACATCTTGTGTCCTTTTGTCTTGGCTTGTCTTCTGCGATTTATATTTATGTTTTGTCTGCAGTTTACTTTATGTTGATGTGATTGCTAATGTGGAAAAGGAATTGAAATAAATTTCTCTAGTATAGAACATACCTAAAATTAACAAAATTATATATAAACAGGCCATTGGAAGACAAAAGACAAAGAAATGTTATGCTGGAAAAATTGTTCTCAAGCGATCCTGCATTCCACTGTTGAAGAAGAAGTAGAGCCTTATTGTGTTGGCCAAATTGTTTCTCAACAATCCATCACTGTAATGTGGAGAGTATTTCACCATTGATAGAGCCTTGATACTTCTTTGAGAGAGGGGAGAATCTTGCAAAGATAGTGAAGAAATGAACTTCCTTGTCGAGGATTTTGAGCACCATTTCTCAAATAATTCTCTCCAAGTGTTTAGTATTCATCTATTGTATTCATATTCTACTTTTGGCAGTCAATAAAGGGAGCCCTTTTCCATTATTTAGTTGACTTGTTTGCTTCATGAAGCATTAATTATGTGTTTTTTTCTTAGATTTTAGTTTCTATTATGTATGCATTGTTTTCACCATTTTCAATGCTTTGTTTTCTCATGTTTGTCCACTAACAACAACCAATTATATCTGTGATTTCTTTGTAGGGAACAACCAAATGCTAAGAAGGTGTCTTTTGGTACCACATTGCTACAAAAACACTACCACAGATTTGGAAACTCCATTGGTATTTTTTTTACTCTAACGATTGTTTTTGCAGGACCTCCTCTCTGCATTATCACTGTTTGGTGCATTCAACATATCTATGGAATTTTTGCAGGACCTTCTGGACATGTTATCGATCGGAAAGCTTGATTATTCAATATTTTTTGTCATCGACATGAATTTTGTTCAGAAAGATGTTCATGCATGTCTGTGCACAAGAAAACCTACATAGTTTACAAAGAGCACAAAAAACCATTATAATTTTTCTTTCCCGGGTTATTGGAAGCCTTTAGTGAATTGGCTTCACCTCTACAATTTTTTTCCATTTAGTTCAGATTTCCTAATTACTTTACTAATCACTGTTAGTAGAGTAATTAGATTTTTTTTTTTTTTTTTGAATTTATCACATAGCTTAATTACGGGAAAAGTAAGTGGCCACATTGCACACATCTTGTTCAACTTATTTTGCTATTTTTCACAACTCACATAGCTTAATTAGTAAGGAGTAAGTGGTCCGTTATCCAAACATCTTGTTACTAACCAAAGCATTTTTATTTCATTAGTTTTTGGGACTTTGACCAAGTGTGATTACAGGAAGTAAGTAATTTCTACTTCCCTTGTGTCTTCTAGGCGAACCTGGGCATGCATATGAAATATTTCTTAAAGAACTTGAGTTTCCATCTTCCTTTAGGCACACATAGTGTAATAGGAAAAAGAGTAAGTGGCCAACTATCCACACATTATTTATTTTCATGCAAAGAACAATCAAAACATAGTGTAATTGAGGGTATTATAAAGGATCACCATATATCCACATCTTATCACGCTATGTATGTTCACTTGGCCACTTGCACACACATTACATGTCACACACTAAGATTCTATAAGATTTGTATAAGAAGGCATCTAGTTTCCAGAGATTTTTGTACTTAGCTTATTTTTTCTTACATTCTCTCACCCTACGTAAAGTAAGACTCCTAAAGGAAACCATGACTTGAACCAACTAAATTTCCCCACAGGGGGCACAAAAGAAGTTATAGTTCAGATTATAACCATTTGGGGTAGGCATCCCATAAGCCGCCATGGTCATGTTACATCTTTGAAACATAGAAGTTGGCTTTTAGGGTGCTTAAAATCCTTCATCATCCCATGGAAAAGAATACCCAAGCATATCATAGACCCAACTCAGAGGGGGTTCATATTAGGTGATATGCTAAAACACAAGACAAGAATATACTCTACTCTTCAATGGAAACCAATGTTGATCGATGAAAACAATAAGAAGAAAAGGAATAATTCAAATCACACATAACACAATATTTCTCTAGGGAAAGCAACTACTCAAAACTGAGACTATCTATATTGCATTAACCAAAAGATATGAGAAGAAAATATAATGCTTGTTCAATTTGAACAATTCCTGCACAAATATAATCAATCCCTCTGCTTCATAAACAAGCTCAAGCCAACACTTAGCCAAATATGCTACCTACCAATCCCTTAATTCCTTGCATAATTCTTGAGAGAATTAGACCATATTTAATTGGGAAATTCTCTCTCCATAAATACACAATCGATCCATAGGCCCTCAACTGATTGTATACACCATCTATACAACTCAAAAAATTATACAATTGATAGTATACTATCCCTGAAATCTGGTCTTAATTGGATCTTTCTCTGAACTGACATGCATGAGTTATTTATGAGTGAATCTTCAGGTAACTAGTGGAGTAGTGAAATTGCACTAGTGCCCGTCCCCAATACTAGGCCTCCTAGTAGTTCCTCCAATAGTTGGAACTAGTTTAATTGACTATAACTCAGTTAGACTGAGTTAATTAATTACATCTCAAAATAACTCAACCTGGTACCCTAAAATTTAGGGACCACTCTACATGATTCTAGATAGACTTCCAAGTCGAATTTACTAAGCCAACTAAGTTAAATTAACTTTCTAGATAGACTTCCAACTCGAATTTACTAAGCCAACTAAGTTAAACTAACTTAGTTAACTATTACAAGTTGCTACGAGAATAGAATTTCAATTTAATTCCTAATTTAATTCAAGGAGAAATTAAATTAGGATTTCTTGTTGCTATTTTTAACACTCCCTCTCAACAAGAAAGGGATTATCTACTACTCCAATCCTACCTCTTTGAAACTCGAATTTGCATCTTGACAAAGCATTTTTCAAAATGTTTGGATCCTACTCCTCTCTGGGAATGTATTCCAAAAACATAATTATCCACTTCACACAATCTCAAAGATGATGATACCACATATCAATATGCTTCGATTGATCATGAAAGACTGGATTCTCAGAGAGTTTGATACAACTCTATTGTCATAGCAAACCGTATTTGGATCCATATGCTGACCAAACAAACCAACAAGAATCTTCCTCATCTAGATAGCCTCACAAGCTGCTTGACTAGCAACCATGTACTCTACTTCTGCTGAACTGAGTGCAACTAATCTTTGTTTCCCATTGTACCAAGAAACAACTGCTAACCCAGTACTAAAGATACCACCTGATGTGCTCTTCCTATCAGATGTACTCCTTGCCCAATCTACATCAGTGACACCTTGTCCGTCTGTACAAAATACCATATTGAGTAGTGCCTTTGAGGTATCTCAACACATGTTTGAATTCCTTCCAATACATCTTGGTCGGCTTAACCATTGCTTGAATAAGATAGTTAACTTCATAACACATGTTCGGTCATGTGTTTACCAAATACGTGAGTGAACCCACAAGCTGCTTGTAAATAGTAGCATCCACTACTTCACCATAAGTAGCATCCTCCTTCCTCTAGTTACCAGTTAGAGCATTCTCCATGTGTTTACTGCTCTCCATGTGGAACTACTTGAGTATCTCGTTGGCATACTTTCCCTGAGAGACAAATAGTTCCTCATCTCCTTGCCATACTTCCATCCTAAGAAAGTAGTGCATGAGCCCCGAGTCTTTCATTTCAAACTCTCTTGCAATATCCTCTTTGTAAGACTTGATCATCTTATCATCACCTATCAGAATCAAATCATTGACATATAAAACAATAATAAAAATTTACCTTCAACCACAAATGGTAAAGGTTCGCATCTTATTCACTTTTGGTGAAGCCCAACCCAGTGAAATAGCTATCGATCCTGTTGTATCAAGCATGAGGTGCTTGTTCTAGTCCATATAATGCTCGCTTGAGTCTGCACACATGCGAATCTATATTGAAGGTCTCAAATCCTTCAGGTTGCTCAATATACACCTCTTCCTCAATCATGTCATTGAGGAATTTTGTCTTTACATCCATCTGATGTATCTTCCATCCCATCTGCGATGACAATGCTAGAATGGATCTGATGATGAGTACCTTGTTACAGGAGAAAAATTCTCATTGTAATCAAACCCCTCCACCTGAGAAAACCCTCTGTCCACAAATATTGCCTTGGAGTCATACTCCTCAACCATGAAATCAACCCAAACTCATTTTTGCACTGCTTCCTCAAAATATGATGGCTCAATCTCTACACATCTGCTCATTAGGTCCATGTAGCTAGTGTACCTCTCTAGTGACCTCCTCTGCTTGTGCTATGATGTGGGTGCCCCAACATTCTCTCTAACATCATGCAGTAACCTTTCTAGTGAACTTTCTCCCATATCTGGAAGACTCTGCATGAGTGGGTGTCTCCACTCCCTGCTCCTCTACATGTGGTTGATCCACATCATCCCGAGGTTCCTCCTTTGGAGCTAAAAGCTCCTCAACTGCATGCAACTGAATCTCCCTCTTAAGGTAACATCTCATGGCATTCTCTTCATTGAATTTTACATCTTTTCGAATCACTGTCATCCTGTTGGTTGGCAGGTACAACCGATAGTTGTGAGGTGTATTAGTGTACCCCACAAATATGCCCAACTTTGTTGTTGGCTAAATATTTTTCTGTGCATCTTTGGTTACATGGTAGTAGACTGATGAAATAAAAATCCTGAAGTGTGCCACATCTGGTTTCTTCCCTCAAAAAGCCTCTTCTGGTGTACTCATCCTGAGAATTCGATGAGGGTTTCTTCTCTGCAAATAAATAGCTGTGTTGCATGCTTCATTCCACAAATGTGATGGTAGGCCCTGGTCATGAAACATCACCTGTGTCACTCCCAAAATACTCTTGTTCTTCCTTTCAGCCACCCCATTTTGCTATGGGTTATGAGGTGATACCAACTCCCGTTGAATGCCTTTTTATGCACACAAGTTTTTGAACTCATTTGACACATACTTTCCACTATTACTACTCCTAAGAGCTTTAACTTTCCTGCCAGTATCTTTCTTGACAAGTTCTTTTAATTCAAAAAACTTAGCAAAAGTATGATATTTCTTCTGCATGAAGAAGATCCAACACTTACGAGAAAAATCATCAACAAATATCACATAATACCTATACTTGGTCGTGAATGTTTTCGAGAATGGTCCATTCACATCTGAGTGAACTCGATCAAGGATCACCTATGCTCGACTATCTTTGTCATGAAATGAACCTTTGGTGTACTTTCCCAATTTACACCCTTTGCATGTGCCTACCTGCTCTAGTGTACCCTTGGGAATATCGGTAGAAACTTGCTGCATGATATTAAAAGCACCATGGTGCAAGTGACCCAATCTCTTGTGCCACAACTCTACAATGTCTCGGCTGTCCAAATTCTCTACTTTAGTGCTCAAGGAAGAAAAATCTTCTACCTCCAACTTGTAGAGGTTCTCCACTCAAACCCCTATCCTCTTCACCTATCCAGTGGCTATGTGATGAAGGAATGACTTTCCTCTTCACATACCAAGTTCTTCTTCAAACCAAGAACATACATAACATCTCACAAAGTGATGGGAGAAACCAAATCCCTCCGAAAGGTATCTATACCGATGCCCATAGCGGTATACCTCCCATCATCACCCATCTCGATATGCATATGGAGATTCTTCTCCTCCAAGTTACTTAAGAGCTCTTTGTTACCTGTTATGTGGAAAGAAGCTCCACTGTCTAGGTACCATACACTACCCATCACTGATGACACCATACAAGTGATGAGGGTAAAATCTAGTTCAAAACGTGAATCAAGAGCTTCACCTACCACTCCTCCCGAGGGCTTCTTATCAGCCTTCTTGAGCGGACACTTTGTGGCAAAGTGTCCCAGCTCGTGACAATGAAAGAAATTGATTTTCGACATGTCCTCAAGCCACCCTGACAAGAATATGATTTGGAATGGGATGACTTCCCCTTCCCTTTCTTTGCCTTACTCGCTAAGATACAATTCTCCTCATCATCATGATTTAATGAGGATCTTCCTTTGGTGTTTGGTCGAATCTCTTCCTATACCAAGTCGGACCACAACCGCCCCCACTCTGGTAGCTTCTCCCTCCCATTAACTGAGTCCTGGTAACTATGCTAGCTCTTGGGAAGCCCTAGAAGTGCTAGGCTCAAAAGATCATCTTTTGCAATAGTAATCCCAATACTTCCAAGATCATCCTGATATTGGGTGAACTTGGTCAAGTACTTCCGAGTTGAGTTTCCCTTCTCCATCTTGATCTTTCTGAGATTTTCCTTCAGTGCCAACTTCCTGTAGTCACTACTATTTGAAATAGATTCGTCAATGCCTTCCACATTGCAAATGGAGTTTTCTTACTGTGGAGATTCGAGACAATGTGATCTCGAAATTCTTCTAGGATAATCCTTCTCGCTTTTTCCACACACTTTCTCCATTTAGACAAATATTTAACATCAGACGCTGGAGGTTTTGAAATATCATGATCTATGAATTCCTTGAGTTAGTTGGATTCCATCACTACCTCCATCCTGTCCTTCCAAGCTATGCAATTCAAGGTATCCTCCAGCGCATACTCAAGTCTCAAACCGTAGAATGACATATTTCTAAATCTGAAGTATGAACTTGCAAATTCGATTTCACTTGAACAAAAAAATTGAATTCTCCTCTTCTATACTGTCTTTAGCTCTGACACCATGTAGATTTTGATTGTAGATTCAACAACTTATGCGATATGCTAAAACACAAGACAAGAATCTACTCTACTCTTTAGCGAAAACCAAAATTGATCAATGAAAATGATAAGCTGAAAAGGAATAATTTCAATCACATCGAACACAATATTTCTATGGGGAAAGAAGCTACTCAAAACCCCAACTATCTATATTGCATTAACCAAAAGATATGAGAAGAAAATACAATGCTTGTTCAACTCGAACAATTCCTGCACAAGTACAATGTATCTCTCTTCTTCACAAACCAGCTTAAGACAAAACTTAGCCAAATATGTTGCCTACCAGGCTCCTACTTCCTTAAATAATTCGCGAGAGAATTAGCCCATATTTAATTGGGAGATTCTCTCTCAATAAATGTATAATCCATCCATAGGCCCTCAACTATTTTCATGTACCTTTTGTACACCTCGAAAAATTATACAACTAATAGTACACCGTCCCTGAACTCTAATATCAACCTGGTCTTCCTCTAAATTGACATGCATGAGTTATTTATGAGTGAATCTTCAGTTAACTGATGGAGAAATGAAGTTACACTGGTGCTCGTCCCCACTACTAGACCTCCTACTAGTTCCTCCAATAGTTGGAACTAGTTTAACTGACTATAACTCAGTTAGATAGAGTTAATTAATTACAACTAAAAGGAACTCAACCTGGCCCCCTAAAATTTAGGGATCACTCTACATGACTCTATAGAATTCCAACTCAAATTTCCTAAGCCAACTAAGTCAAATTAACTTGGTTAACTATCACAAGTTGCTACGAGAATAGAATTTCGATTTAATTCCTAATTTTATTCAAGGACAAATTAAATTAGGATTTCTTGTTTCTATTTTTAACAGAATTTGAATTTTAGGGTGCTTAAAATCCTTCATCATCCCACAAAAAAGACTACCTGTGTGCATCAGAGACCTGATTCACAAGGGCTTCTGGTTAGGTCCAGTGCGTACAATACTATTTGGAGCTACCCAACCTATATAATGCTTAGTACTGGTAACTCAATACCAAGAATCTAAATACTCGACTTCTCCCATGGAATGAACGTTTCTTAGTGTCCAAAATTAGGGCATCCTTTCCCTATAAGTGGAGGTGTGGATAGAGCTAAAGCGTCATCCATTACCTTGGTTAATTCTTTGGTTGCTGGAATGCATCACCTATTCTCTCAGGACATTTCCCCAGTATGCATCAGAAGATATCTCCACACTGCCCAATTACTTTGAGAGTGGCAAGGATGAATAGGTATTCATAGGATATTTTATCATACAAAAAAAACAAACTAAAACCATTTTTTTTATTGATCACATAACATAAGTTAACGGGAAAGTAATCATTTTATTTTTGCTTTGTTTTATGTATGTGATTTAATTTCTTTGATAATTATCTCCTTTCCTCATCACACAAAGTAACACAAACTCTATTTGACACCATAGGGGACCCTTTGGTTTCCCATCACTCTAGAAATTCTAAAACCTCCCTCCATTATTGGGAGGTGTTCCAGGTCTCCCGCCATTTAGGCATAGAAGACACCACACAACCACCATTATAGGATCATCCTTTATTGGTTCAACTTTCATTGGGACCTCTCCTCGTCAAAACAAACCTTTCACTACCCTTAATAGGACTCCACAAGCTACCCATCAAGGGACCTCTCATGCTACCCCTTAGGGGAGCCCACACAACTCCCCTCCTTTGAGTCCACGTGGTTCTCACTAGGGTAACCATCCTCATTAGGGAATCCCTTTACATATAGTTGTTCAAAATCTTTTGGCAATAGTGAACAAGTTTCAAGTCTCATTTTTAGCTTCCTTACATCTCCCTAATTTAAGGAAATTGACCAATGACCATATTGTACATGTCCAGAATTGGCCACCCATGTCCACCAAGCTCCCTTTAGATGTTCCAAAATTTGAAGGAAACAAGGAGAAGACCCAGGAAACCATGTTATGACCTTTCACCTTTAGTGTTCATCAAACAATATCACTGAAGATACTATTCACCTGTGCTTGTTTCAATGCACCCTCATAGGGTCTGCAACAAAATGGTACATTGACCAGCCCTATGGGTCACATGGGAACTTCAAGTCCCTACCCACATCATTCCTTACATTATTCCAAGTCCCGGTCCATCAAGACTCAAGACTGTAACTCCTAACCCATTTCAAATAGACCTCTGCTATGCACATATCAGATCATATCCACGAGTGGCAGAAACATTGTAGTTTGTGAAAAGCTCATCTAGAGGCGAAACTCCTCATAGGCCTATTTTATGGATCTCTCACATTATAAATCCCAAAATATGTGGAAAATTCCTGTCCACAAAATGAGGAAGAAGTTATTGCCAAAGCTCAACAATTAGAGCTCATATACACACAATCTGGATACCTCTACCATTTCCTTCCAGATGCACCTCACCTGAGTTACCAAGTGCATCTAGTGCTGCAAATGGTTGATTGGGACCATAACCAAAAATCACCCAGGAAATACCTTCGAGTACTTTGGAAATACGTATAGTGGCCAACCATTTGGCACCATGCTTGCAACAACACCACCACAAAACATAGGATATTATCCCAGTCAACCTACCCCTCTATAGAACCTTGCTATGCAGGTTAGCCAACACCCTCCCACACAGGTTAGCCAATATCCTCCCCCACAGGTTAGCTAATATCCTCGCCCATAGGGAAACAAATATCCCCCTAGGACTGCAGAAGCATTTTCCACTTCCCAAGACACATATACTAACCAAGGACATGGGAACCAATATTCCCCTTTTCCACCACCTTAATAGAATAACACACTAACATAAAATAATGTAAGGGTTAATTTTGTGCAACTTCTCTCCCTCAACAACAATGATCATTTGAATAGCTAAACATGGCTAATCCACCCAATGTTACTAAGAAGAAAGGAAAGGAAAAGCCCAAGGTAGAGCTTGCACGGGGGAAAACTAATCAACAAAAATCCTCGCGACTACCAACTGGGGGAAACCCTAACCAAAACCCAAACTAGGGACAAACCAACAATAACCAACAAAGGAAAAATACGAATTCTATTCTACAGACTGATCATGCTTACGCCACTTGTGGGGAACATGATGATAACACCCATCATTTCCCACAACTTCTCGAGTTGAAGAGGATGAAAGGCTGTGGGGGGAAAGGGGGGAAAACCAACAAACTACAGTAATGCATAATCTTTTCGCTCATCAAGGAGCGGTAAATACCCAATAGGAACCCTCCCACCAACACTATGAAAATCCTTCCAGAGGAAGTTCTCATAATACCTCAAGTTGTGACATTTTCATGACAAGGGAAGAATTTCTCCTACAGACGCAGAATCGAGAGTATGAAAATCCACTAGAAACCAACCTTGCTACTTTGACTACTACAACACCTATAACACCTTTGACAATCCATAGATATTCCATACTACCCATCCCAAATATGGTTAAAGGACATTTATGGTGAACTAGATAGAACTCAAAGGATGCTCACAGCTATAGCATATTCAGTGACTTAGCTCAATCTCCCTCAACTATGTTAGCATTGGAATTCTTGCAAACACACCAAACCCAATGGAAAGTATTACTTTTTGCGTTAGGAGAAATTTTTAGTATTCATGGTAATGATTTTCCCTCATGACGTAAAATTGTTACAATTTAATAAATCACATAATATGAGAAGAAGACATTAACTACCCTTGATGGTGTGCTACCTTTCAACAAATCTTCTCTCAAGTTGATCACAACCTATATTGAATTCGTACCTAGACAATTTAAACCATGAATGCTCCTCGAGACATACCCTAGAGACCCATCTATGTTGGAGGATACTCCTGTAGCCACAAGAGTCATGGTGTGCATGATGAGTTCATCAAACACCCCTAAAGATCAAGAACCAATTCCAGATACTGTAGGTTTTAACCCCATAAAGAAATTACCTACATACGAATTCTAAAACATAGAAAATAAAAAATAGCAACAACATAACACATAAAACAAATATACATAGAGATTTTCCCTTGGATCCCAAAACCATGACAACCAAATTGATTTTTGATTATGTTCCTTTCCATATTAAAATACATATATATACATGCCGAAGCATCCAATACCATGGACTGAAAACCATCTCACCCAAAACTATGTGTGAAAACCATGCACAAAACCATAAGTAGGTTCATCCACCTAATATACAGTCCAAATTGTTTTTTCCCCAACAAATACCAATAACAATGCAATTGTTGATTCTACATTCTTACCATATTCTATCACCCAAACACCCTTCTTATAACATCCACCTATTTTTTTTCTTGCACCAAGTCATAGAAACACTCATGTTGCAATATATGGCTATGGAAATACCAATCTGGTATCTGGTCCCTCAGGCCATGTCGACAAACTCAGGTATCACCTCGACAAGCATCATTCCTATAGCCCCTCCTTAGGATAACACCCCACAACTAGTAATGCCTGCATTTACACGAGCCAGTGCCAAAAAAAGGGATAAGAAAAAAGGCAAGAAGGTGGAAGCTTCAAATGCTTCCTCCTCCAGGGTACATCCACCCTATGTTTAGTGTGAAGTATTTGGGCACCCTGCCAATATGTGGCCCGAGTTAGACAAGTTAAAAGCTCTTTTGCATCCCCCAAAAACGTCGGTAAACCCGCCTTCACCTACTAGAGAAACAATTACACCTACATGTAATAAGGCATTGCACACCAACCATGAATGCATTATATGCACAGAGTACAAGCATTACACCCATCATTGCCCTGAAATCCCTCAATATCGAGATTCTTTAAGTGCAGTCGCCCAAGCCAATATCATGGCTTGACCACTTCCCCCCATACCAATGGAGGATGATGGATCCAAAACCATATTTTATGTTACTAGGGAAGAAGCTTCATGCTCATATTCCTCTCATATTCACCCAGCCTTCCACCATACATGGAGGCAACCAAAATCAGTGACACCCCAACCTACCTCCTTGTGTGCTTTATGTGATGAACTAGACCATTTCATTAACCAATGTCTCGAGTTATAGGCATTTCAGAGGTATTACCCTACCCTTCACGTTTACCCTAGCAACAGACCTAAACACATACGCCATAGTTTCCACATTTGTGCATGAAACCATCATACTCAGTGTTACCCACACCTTCCCTAATTCCATGAAACATTGGATTTCATGCGCTAATTCATCGTTGAGAACTCAACATTAGTCGAAATAGATACCCAATCCCCATATTATGCCACACTAGTGGGTGATGATGGATATAGGACCATCTTATGTGTATTCGAGGAAAAGACATAGCCTGTGACACAACCAGACACCCATACATGTTACCTCCAACCACCGTTAGTGAGGATATATAAGGAAGACAAAACGGCCTCAGGCAAGATTGTCAAAATCACCCCACATGTGCGCCCTATGTGATAGACCCAACCACCTAGTAAATCAATTCCAGGAATTGGGCAAGATTAGAGCCATATTTCACTTTTTGGTACATATTTCACAACCTACTTGCATGAACCACATTAGACGTTCACACCATCAGTGTCACATGTGATCTTAGGTGCATCATATGTGGAATTTCCAGTACCTTCCACATTTTTGAGAAACAAGAGCAATACTAAGACAAACTAACATTGGGGAGACACCTCATGCTGATACTAACATTTAGAGGCTTCTAGAACCTAGGAATGCCCCACCTCATGACACCAACCATGCATCATCATCTCACACTATGGGTGATACTGACACACACACCATTTATTATGTTAGAACTAGTTCCGTGTGTAGTATTTGCACCAATAACTCTCATAGTTCTGAGATATGTCCTATGTTACAAATATTTATACAACTTAGAATTCAGTGCCAGCCTCACATGGAGGTAGATACATTGGCTCCTAGGACACTAACATTATCACAGAAACCTTCTCCCACTCACTCTCAATATTCCATTAATGAAATTATACCACCACCTAATGCTGACGAGATGCAACATCACATACAATTCATTTCCTCTTCTGTAGGAACCACGATTCGTGTTGTATACTCATCATTTTTTTGTGTCGAGACTGCTAAACCCACCACAACGGTGGTACCATCACCAACTATGTAAACCCATCCCATCTGCACATTGTCAACTTCTCTAGGTCCAGTGGAATCAACCACTGAATCATTGTCTTGCTCATCTTTTAGCACAACAATGATGAAACTCCTCCCTCACAACCTCACACAACCTAGTTCAACATTAGATAATATTTTTCACTCAAACAAAGATATTATTGACGCCATGACGAAGCATGAGTGTAATTGGGATACCATGCATCCCGTCTCTTTCTTCTTGCTCGAAAAAGCCTTTTTGCCTCTAGATGTGTTAAACCACGATACTTGTGTTGGAAATAATACTGAGAGGGGGGGTGAATCAGTATTATCAGATCAATAAAACCTTTTCAATTTCATACTCAGAAACATATACGCGACTTTAGTTAAGTGAATCCGTGTGTACACGCGACTGTGTCTAAAGCAACTAGCGTATATGAAGATATCTTATGATTCAGTTAATCTTATCTTCAGTAAATGCATCAGAACATTATTAAGCAATTTAACAGTAAACAGGTGCAGTATAACAGAACAGAACATCACACAAGAGCCACACACATGAACACCATGATATAAGGTGGAAACCCAATGTGGGTGAAAACCACCTGCTGCAATTCGTCTCTTTCTTCTTTAATGAGAAACTTCTTTTACAATATACTGGTGCAGTCCTTTACCAGTATGCAGGCTACAACCTGCAGAGGGCTACAACCCTCTCTTTCGTTTTCCAACTACTTCTGGAAGGGAGCTACAACTCCCTCAGCTCTTGTACTAGCTGATCCATTTACTAGTACGTAGGTGCTGACCCTACAACCTTCAGGGACCACGTTTCATCAATTTTCAGACTGGATCCAAGAGTACAAAGCAAACATTACCGCAATACAATCATCAACTTATACTTGCATCATAATTCATTAAACAACCCAATACCGAATCACTGAAACCCTGTCATCAAGAACACAGAACCCAAACCAGAATCTAGAACTCTGCAACAACCATCAGAATCAGCAACAACCTGAAATATCAACCCTTATCATGCATACGCTACTTCACTGTACCAAAACCGCGTGTATACGCGCTTTCTCCAAAGGCAACCCGCGTGCAGATCTAGAAATGATTACTTCTGCCTTTGCTGTCAGATCCGACCCTTGCCAAGCGTCCCGAACAGATAACCAGCAATACCAGATCCTCTCACTGCGTCAGACACCCACACACATCTCTTTGCCTAGTGATCTTCTCCTTATATAGCCTTAGGCCTTGTTCAATACCAAGAGCCAAAACCATAGAAACACAATACCATCAACTTCAAAACTAGGGATCGACACGCCCGTCGAGACACAATGGTCCGAAACCATAGGCACAACTTCCAAGGACTAACCGCCATGGACCAAAGGTACTTTTCCACATACACGCGCTTTTTCTGAAGCCAACCTGCGTGTACACGCGACTTGGGCTTAACAAACCTGCGTGTATGAACTTCCTTGGTAAGCTGTACTAGGATCTGTCTTCTGATTAAGTTGCCATTACCTGTACCAACTTCTGAGCATCTGTACCAACCTCTGAGTGAGTTGCCATCAAGGACAACACTTGAATCATAATGCCAACAATCTCCCCCTTTGGACTTGATGGCAACCACTACACCAAGTCACTCTCCCCCTTTGACATCAAGGGCAAAGGGCGGACCAAGATATTCTCTTCTTTGGTATACCTTCTGCTGTCCATACTCCCCCTGAGTACTTACTGAAATCTCCAACTGTGCTCCCCCTTTGTGTATGCCAAAGTGTACCAATCTATCCATCCTGCTCTTGCTGAATTGTGCTGTTCATGCTCCCCTTGACTGTAGGCAAGATCTGCAAAAGATGTTCTTCAAGAAGAACAAGGACTTATACATCATAGAAGACCTTCCTATCACCAAAAGACTCAACATACATTCATCATTCATCCCAGGCATAGTGGGGAAACCAACATAGGCCGTTACATGACCTTGACACCATAAAAAGAGATATCACAAGAGATACATGACATAGAGACGAAATATCTAGACCAAGACTTATGAAAGCCACCAACAGCATCATGATCTATACCATAAGCATCAGCCTGCAATCCCATTCCTAAACAGTAAGATGTATCATTTAGCTTCATAGACTTTATCAACAACTTCTAACCATAATGCCAACAATGC
Organism: Pinus tabuliformis; assembly: GCA_031772625.1. Taxonomy (NCBI): domain Eukaryota; kingdom Viridiplantae; phylum Streptophyta; class Pinopsida; order Pinales; family Pinaceae; genus Pinus; species Pinus tabuliformis. Next base: position 1,156,074,137 of record CM062818.1, on the reverse strand, counting down.
ATTATTTGAAGAATATTCTCCCCCTGAGTGTGAGCCAACCATGTCTGAACCATTTCCTGAGTCTGTTCTGCTCCCCCTGAGCCTGAGCCAACCATGACTGAACCAAGGTCTGTTCTGCTGCCCTTTCTCCATATACGCGACTTTGCAGCCTGTAACTCGCGTATATACGCGACTTGTCTTCATTATTTCAGCGTATGCAGGATGGAATACTGAATCTCATCACTTTCAGATTCCCCTGTGTCTGTTATGTCAGCTGACTGAGTTGTCCCACACCTTTCTGTCTCTGTCTTCTTCAATTCCTGCAACTGTGATGATGTATGGTCCCCTTGTCTTGAATTTTGAAATCTGCTCCTGCATTCCCTTGCTTTATGCCCATAGTTGTTGCATGTATAACACCTTATATTTTTCATGTTCCTTCTATCACAATCAATTGCTTTGTGTCCATATGCATTGCAGGCAAAGCAATACCCTCTGAAATACTTGGGATGCGATGATCTTTCTTGAACCATTCTACTTCTGCATCTGGCTGCAACATGTCCAAGATTATGACATACATAACATTCAACATTATTCAGCGGAGGAAATAATCGTCTATCACGTCCATAGTTAGGAGTAAAGGATCTTCCTTGAGGAATTTCTTTCCTTGGTTGTTCCTTGAGCATTTCAGATTTCTCATTAGAGTTTCTTGCCTCACCTTGTGAACTAGATTCACCTTCACCATATTCATGAAAACCAAGACCAGTCTTGATAGCAGGAGATCTTTGACTATTAAGAATATCATCCAAGACTTTAGAACTATCTTGAAATCGTAAGAGCTTATCCTTTTCTTCTAGTTTACCTTTCAAGATATTTACCTCAACCTGATGTTGTTCTTCCTTTTTCAGATACTGCTTCCTTAGGTCTTCTTCAACTTTTCTCTCTTCTTCCACTTGTCGCTTTAGTTTGATCACTTCATGTTCTTGATCTTCAAGATCTTCTTTTAGAGAGAGGATCTTTGATTCAAGTCTCTGAATAGTTGTGCTCTGATCTTTTGCTATATCCTGCAATCTCTCCCTTACCCTGGTTTCTGTTTCCAATAGTTCTTTTAATTTGGCAGCTTCTTCAGTTTCTGCATTCTTCTCTTCATGTGCCATGAGACTTTTAATATCCTCGCTATTATTGGATGAAGCATTCTTCTTCTTGTGCGCCATGAGACTTCTAATATCTTCACTATCATTTAATGAACTTTTAATATGGGAATAATAGCTTCTACCATCTTCTTCATATATCCTTTCTTTGTTATGAGGACATCTAGCAGCATAGTGACCAACTCTACCACATAGAAAACATTTGAAAGGCAGCTTATCTTTGAACCGTCCAGTTCCCCGTTCAAGATTCTTGACAAAATTTACCTCATCTTCTTCCTCTGACACTTCGAATGCGGCCTCTGGTGGTACCTCTTGTCGCATTTCAAAAGCAGTTAAGATCCCGTGAAGCTGTGACATGGTAATTTTCCGCACATTCTCCTTTTCTTCTATGGCAGATACTTTAGAATCAAATTTAGTAGACAGAGATCTCAAAACCTTTTGAACTAAGACAACTTCCTCAAATTCTTCACCCAGATCCCTCATACAATTCACAATCTCATCCATACGCAGGAAATAATTAGCTACGCTTTCATTACTTCGCATCTTAAGAGTTTCATACCGGATTCTGAGAGTTTGAAGCTTCGCTATTTTTACCTGATCATCTCCTTCGTAGCTTGTAACGATTTTGTCCCATATTTCCTTAGCTGATTTGAGATGCATGATCTTCATAAATTCTGATTGAGTCAAAGTACTCAATAGGACATTAACTACTTTGGCATTGAGCTCATATTGCTTTTTCTCTGCTGGATCTGTAGGAGTTGCTGATGGGAATTTGTATCCTCCTTCTACGAGTCCCCAAACTTCTACTCCAAGAGACTGTAGATATGCAGTGGTTCTTATCTTCCAGTGAGTAAAATTGTTCCCGTCAAAGACTGGTGGCCTGATGTGTGCCTCTCTTTCTGGATTAGCCATTTTGATGGATCTTTTCCTTCAAGCGATCAAGCTTCCTCTGAAGGACCCGCTTTGATACCAATTGTTGGAAATAATACTGAGAGGGGGGGTGAATCAGTATTATCAGATCAATAAAACCTTTTCAATTTCATACTCAGAAACATATACGCGACTTCAGTTAAGTGAATCCGCGTGTACATGCGACTGTGTCTAAATCAACTAGCGTATATGAAGATATCTTATGATTCAGTTAATCTTATCTTCAGTAAATGCATCAGAACATTATTAAGCAATTTAACAGTAAACAGGTGCAGTATAACAGAACAGAACATCACACAAGAGCCACACACATGAACACCATGATATAAGGTGGAAACCCAATGTGGGTGAAAACCACCTGCTGCAATTCGTCTCTTTCTTCTTTAATGAGAAACTTCTTTTACAATATACTGGTGCAGTCCTTTACCAGTATGCAGGCTACAACCTGCAGAGGGCTACAACCCTCTCTTTCGTTTTCCAACTACTTCTGGAAGGGAGCTACAACTCCCTCAGCTCTTGTACTAGCTGATCCATTTACTAGTACGTAGGTGCTGACCCTACAACCTTCAGGGACCACGTTTCATCAATTTTCAGACTGGATCCAAGAGTACAAAGCAAACATTACCGCAATACAATCATCAACTTATACTTGCATCATAATTCATTAAACAACCCAATACCGAATCACTGAAACCCTGTCATCAAGAACACAGAACCCAAACCAGAATCTAGAACTCTGCAACAACCATCAGAATCAGCAACAACCTGAAATATCAACCCTTATCATGCATACGCTACTTCACTGTACCAAAACCGCGTGTATACGCGCTTTCTCCAAAGGCAACCCGCGTGCAGATCTAGAAATGATTACTTCTGCCTTTGCTGTCAGATCCGACCCTTGCCAAGCGTCCCGAACAGATAACCAGCAATACCAGATCCTCTCACTGCGTCAGACACCCACACACATCTCTTTGCCTAGTGATCTTCTCCTTATATAGCCTTAGGCCTTGTTCAATACCAAGAGCCAAAACCATAGAAACACAATACCATCAACTTCAAAACTAGGGATCGACACGCCCGTCGAGACACAATGGTCCGAAACCATAGGCACAACTTCCAAGGACTAACCGCCATGGACCAAAGGTACTTTTCCACATACACGCGCTTTTTCTGAAGCCAACCTGCATGTACACGCGACTTGGGCTTAACAAACCTGCGTGTATGAACTTCCTTGGTAAGCTGTACTAGGATCTGTCTTCTGATTAAGTTGCCATTACCTGTACCAACTTCTGAGCATCTGTACCAACCTCTGAGTGAGTTGCCATCAAGGACAACACTTGAATCATAATGCCAACAACTTGTACCATAGATTCAAAGGATTTCCTGCCACTAGGACAATTAGATTGGTTTAAAATTCCCATCATTACACCAGATGCATTCGAGGAATGAAACATGTCTAACATCTCACCTACCATTAAGGTCGATATTTTGAACAAACTTGGCATTGTTGAAGAGATATCATTGGGGGAAACATGCTCCCTAGAAGAGGTAACCTCATACAAAGCCCTATTTCAAGAATATAGGGATATCTTCGCATGGCCTTACTATAAGATGCCAAGCATCAGTCCCACCATCATAGAGAACCATATTGACACATGGCTTGATAATCACCCTGTTCAGCAAAAACAACATCATCTCCACCCTTATAAAGCTTAAGCGATTAAGCAGGAAATTGCTAAATTACAAAAATATAGTTTCATCTATCCTATCGCTTACACCACTTGGGTTTACAACCTTGTACTAGTCATGAAAAAATAGTTCACCATTCGCATTTTTACTAATTTTTGAGATCTGAAGAAATCTTTTCCCAAGGAAAATTACCTTACACCATTCATCAACCAAGTGATCAATGCTTGTGCCGGTCACGAAGCCCTATCCTTCATGGATGGTTCTCTGGGTATAATCAGATTCAAATTCACCATACATATCAGTATAAAACAACCTTCATAACCCCATGGGGCACATTCGCATACTGATTCATGACCTTTTGTCTTAAAAATGTTGGCACCACCTATCGGCAGGCCATTAATTATATCTTCGATGATCTGGCTCATCTCATCCTCGCCTATTTGGACAAACTTACCATATGATCCAAAAAGCAAGTTAATCATTTGGAGGACCTCTGCCAAGTCTTTCAGAGATGTTGACAATACAACCTATGCTTGAATCCTCTCAAGTGTATCTTTTGTGTCAACACAGGAAGTCTACTAGGATTCATTATTTCCCAACAAGGTATTAGAGTTGACCCTCTCAAGGTCCAGGCCACCCAGGAGGTGCCCCCTCCAAAAAATTTAAAGTAGTTACAAAGCTTGTAGTGTAAGGCCAACTTTTTACGCCGCTTTGTGCCCAACTAAGTCACTTATGCACATGGCTTCTTGTGCCTCCTTCATTAGGGCATTCCCTTCAACTAGGATGAATAGGCATAAAAATAATTTGAAGCCCTAAAATTCTCTGCTTATCTCAAGCTCCATTGATTAGTCCTCCTGATCACAATAAGGACTACACTCTTTACCTATCAACATATGACATCATAATTTTTGGGGTATTAGTTCAAGAAGGACATGATAATGAGGGCATGTAATCTATTACATTAGAAAGAACATCTTCGGGCCTACCTCGAAGTATGAGTTAGCCAAGAAGACTATCTTAGCCTTAGTACACCCCATACAAAAGTTTTGGAATTACATCATATTATGGACCACCATTGTAATAGAAACTATCAATCCCATGATATATTTTCTCACTCGTCTTATGATGAAACACAAATACGCTCGATGGGTGATTATTTTATAAGAGTTTGACCTACAATTTTCTTCTACCAAAAGAAGTAAGGTGCCTATCCTTACTGTGTTCATCACGAATCTCCCCACAAAGACCCAGGGGTCATCTATTAATGATTCCTTCCCTGGTGAACACTTTTTCTTTGTATCAATATATGACCCGTAGTATGACAACATCCTCCTTTCTCTACAAACTCAAAAGTTGAGACCTTAGCTCACTCACGACAATCAATGGTGCATTTGCCACCAAGCCCCTCACTATCTCCTTATGGGAGACATCCTTTGTCACCAAGGCATCGAAACCAACCTTTGTCGATTCCTTGCTCTTGAACAAGTTGAGTAGGTCTTAAATGATTTCCACAGTGGATCTTGCGGCTGTCACCTATGAGGGATGGCCATTTCTTAGAAAATCCTCCATGTCAGTTATTTATGGCCCACCCTATTCCATGATTGCATTCAAGCAGTCAAAATATGTGTGCAGTGCCAAAAATTACACTCGTAAGATGTGAGGTCCATCGACTCCCCTACACCCGATCTTCGTTGCAAGCCCCTTCTATAAATGGGCCATAGACTTCATGACTTGCAACCCTCCATCTTATGGTGGCCATAAGTACATTGCATTCATCGTCAACTACTTCATCAAATGGACAAAGGCCATGCCTACATATAATAACACCGCTAATATTGCTCAATGGTTTTTATTTAACCATGTCATAACATGGTTCAGTGTTCCCAAGGGTTTGGTCTTGGATCATGGCAAACACTTCGATAATGAGATATTTCAAGAGTTATCCCAACATATTGGTTTCTCTCATGAGTTTGCTTCTCCATACTACCCTAAATCCAACGACCAGGTAGAATCTATCAACAAAGTCCTCAAAACAATTTTGCAACATATGGTGAAAAACCATAAATATAATTGACACCACATGGTGTTTTCAACCTTATGGGCATACGGCACTGCAATCAAATCATCAATGGGATTCACTCCATTCCATTTATTCTACGGGGTTAAAGTTGATCTCCCCATCAAGTGTGAGATCCATACCTTACACTCGGCCATTGAACTTCTCCCCGACACCACACCTTTAGAGAAAAGGTTGGTGCATTAGGACCAAGTCATCTTAATCATGATACCCTCCATTCCATTTCAAACCCAAACTCATTTTTTTGGGCCAACCACATGTTCATAATACCCCTTTAGGTGTGCCTTTTCATGTTCTTTGATTTATATTGTTCAACACATTTCAACTTATACATGTTTTTATAAAGATGTTTTCACTTAGGGTATTAGTTATCGAGGTTGTAAGTACTTTAGCAGGTTCCCACTAGAATCAGTACCCCGGTGGGCATCAACAGTGAAGGTATAATTATCCACCCATCATGATAGGATTCCTATAAATCTTTGCATATACTGACATCATTTATCTAAAATGCACCATAGGGTCCATCATCTCGACCATGTTTACCACCACCTCCACGTGCACATGATAAACATCCATGCCAGTCGATAGAACCTTCCCATTCATGGATCACCCCATGTCATAAACCCATCACACCATTGGATCTATGACCATCCACTCAGGCCTGAAAGTGATTTCACTTACATGTTTTTAAGATTAGCCTCATTCTTCTCTTCTTCACTTATTTCTTACCAATCCCACTCCAGGGCCACCTCGTTTATTTATGACGGATCAAGTCAAATGCACTACCATGTTCTACATTTGCGCTATTATCCCTACATTGGCATAGCCCATTTTCATCCCTTTATCCACTTCATCAACTTGACACCAAGACCAACTAATGGGGCCCCTACCCTCTAAACAAAACACCTTACCTTCATCATCATGTAGGTCATTATTTTTATGGGACACCCGTCTCCATGTTTGTACATCCCAAGCAACCTTTACATTCTTTTGGAAAGAGTACAAATATTTTTTAGGAAAAGAGTTCCCACCCATATTTTCATGTCTGATACCCAACGAAATTCTCTAGTCACCCCTAGTTGGAGCTATCTCATCACAACCCCATCCATTGATCATTCACCATGCCAGTTAAAACATGCTCATACCTACCCCAGATCTCCTACTGACTCCAGGGACTTTCTCCCTAGAATAATTGTTTGAATGTCACCACTCACATTATAGCTCCAACCTTGGGTAGTTGGTCATATCCATTCGTAATTTCCACTTTCATTATCATTCCTTGTTGACCCGCCATATTATAGTCATATTTCTCCATCATGATTCCCCAAATCAAAATTTTAGGTGGCTGATGCCCTTTTCGGTCAACTTCAACACCCATCTTCTAGGATCAAGGAAGTATCTTGGGTGCTCCCCTCCTTAAGGGACATCCTTGAGTAACATAGTAGGAATCACTAATGCCCATTGATGTCATCGGTCCCCTTGACATTCAACACCAACATAATATTTCATGTTAAGGTGGTATTGTACTTCATGGTCATTGCAGTTATCTCATTTAGTCGAAGACCCACGCATCCCTTAACACCTCATTCGGTAGTGCTTACATTTTTATGCATGGGAGGCACCTAGAATCGAAGACCCATGCGTCCATGAGCACCTCACTCAACAATGCTTCACCTTTTTTATGCATGGGGGAACCTCATTTAGTGTATTTGTCAGAATGTCCCTTGAGGGTGTAAGAAGTTATCATGATTATCCATTAACATGTCAGCCACTACAATGCTAACTTGGAAGGAATATTTCCTGTATGATTGTAATACTTAGTCACTAGTCATCATAACGAGCATGGGGCATGCTTGCCTCGTATAGACACCGTTTTTAGAGCATGGTTATCTTTACCCTCACTCAAGGTTTTTCCCTACTCACCTCTGCAACAAGTTATTCTCTCTCCCAATAAGTTGATTAGACTCTCAGTTAGAAAAAAAAAATGTGATATATTTCGGCTATACGTCTGCTCCTAACCTCATACATCAAGGGGAAACTGTTAACAGCGAAAAATTGTACACACATCTGTACAATTAGATGGAACCCAAAGTCATCCATCAGAACATATGAGTGAAGATTTTCTAGCTGAATACATCATGAAAATTAAAAAATTTAAATTCTCCAAAGGTCTCATGTATAAAATTGAATTACGCGGCCTATATAAAGGCCAAAGTTGATGACGATGTGGATTTTCCTTCGATAGTCGCAAGGTCAAAGAAAAGTGTGCTCAACGATTCAGGACCACTCACACACTTGGAAGATGAGATTCCTTGACATCTTCTAGTCAAGGAAAACCGAATTCGAGTCACCCTGAAGATATGTAGCCCCCAAGGGATCCTCTTGTCCTACTCATGGGTCATTTTCTCATTAATGGACCAAAAGAAGGAAGAGGTATTCAAAATTATATATAAATAGAGAATTAGAAGACCAAAGACAAAACAATGTTATGTTGGAAAAATTGTTCTCAAGCAATCCTCCATTCCATTGTTGAAGAAGAAGTAGAGCCTTATTGTGTTGGCCAAATTGTTTCTCAATAATCCAACACTTGAGTGTGTAGAGGATTTCACCATTGAGAGAGACTTGATACTTATTTGAGAGAGAGGAGAATATTTCAAAGAGAGTGATGAAGTGAACCTCCTTGTTGATGATTTTGAGCACCATTGTTCAAAGAATTCTCTCCAAGTGTTTAGTATTCATCTATTGTATTCATCTTCTACTTTCAACGGTAATTAAAGGGAGCCCTTTTCCATTATTTGTTGAATTTTTTGCTTCATCAAAAATTACTTATGTGTTTTATTTATTAGTTTTTATTTTCTATTATGTATGCATTGTTTTCACCATTTGCAATGCTTTGTTTTCTCATGTTTTTCCACTAACAACAACCAATTATATCTGTGATTTCTTTGGAGGGAACAACCAACTACTACGAAAGTGTCTTTTGGTACACCATTGCTACAGAAACACTAGCAAAATTCCATATTGTAACTTCGGGTAACAATTTAGGTAGTCAAACCTAACCACTAGTAGGTTATCGAGTTGTGTTATAATTGGGAACATTAGGGGGAAAATAGGTTTCATTTCTTTTGAGTTTATTTTTTCCATAGATGAGAGAAAATAGTCAATAGGGATAAGATATAGAGCACACAAAAAGGATTTTTGTAGTATAGTATCCCATGAGCCATAATCCATAATTATTTGTATTCACAACCATTTTCTATTCAAAGAAATGGAGTAGAAAGGCCTCACCTTCCAATTTGGTTTTCTCTCGAAAGGGTTTCCCAGGTCATATAATGTGTCAAATCATGGTTTGTGAGTTTTTATTTCAATGTTCTATGTTTTTTGCATAATTTAATTTGCATGCACACCCAATTAACAATAATATACATATCCATAAATATATTTCCATAAATCTAAAGAGAAATAAAACCCCAATAGTGTAGGTTTCAGATTTTTAAATATAGTTTTATCATATCTATTATGATGAAATATCCATTAGAATATCCATGGAAGTTTACGAATCATTTTCCTTCATAGATGAGGTGTTGTAGAGTTGTCAAGATCCCCACACACTATTTAAGAATTTTCTTTTTGAGCCCCATGTTTTATTGCTCTTACACCCAGATTTGGATGGAATTCCCCATGAGATTTTTGACTAAGATCTAAAACCCCTTTGTTCTAAGTTGAATTTATTTTATCCCCTCTTTCGATCCATCCAAAAATTGGTACGGAACAAATGTTTTATAGGGAACATATAAGGAGATCCCCCCAAAACCTAGGTGGCCAAGGAACACAAGACTCTCGTACTCCCAGTATCAAAGAAGATCTCTCCTTGAAGTAGAATTCCAACATGATGGATCTAGATGGGAGATCTATAGGGAAAATGATTTCATTGTGCGGTAACCATGGCAGCATCATAGGGTTTCTCCGTCAATATTTTTGATCTTTGTTGCACTACTTGTAACCTTTATGGTGTGTGTTTCATCTATTAATATCACGAATCTGATTTTTTAATTCCTCATTCTCCAAGATAGAGAATCTATATATTGGGCCATTAGGTAAAGGAGAAACAATTACTAAGTCAATTGAGTGTTTGAATTGGTAGTACAAGGGAACCCCATCTAGTAGAGTGAGGATATCTCTTTATGTATCTACAATTATTGACACCTAATCACTCGGATCGGGTGAACACTTGTAAATAATGTAAAGTAAATAATGGAAAATTAAGAGTCATCGGGAGGTGAAGCCTAAGAGTCACTCCCTCATGTATATAACCATGAGTAATTTTAATGAATAAACACATTCATTTGAGGAGTTACCTCCTGGCCTGACATGCTATCAGAGCCAACCCCATTTTTGGCATCCCTTTCTACCCTTATAACTCCTTTCTGTCATTTTGTTTTGCAATATGTCATATATGCTAATCTCTGCCTTCATCCCCTTTCCCAAATAACTATACGTTCAAGACCGAGTTCACTCTGCCAAGGGTGCTCCCCTTGTTCGTCTCACTATGGCTAGTGCATTGAAGCAGGAGCCTCTGTGACTGTGTTGTGACTGTGCTTGGTGCCATTGTTGTGGACGAAGAACTTAAATGCATGAAATTATGTATGATGGAGGTGTGGTATCATTCTCAATTGAAGAAAAAAGTTATGAAACCAGCTCACAAAAAGATAGAAAAGATAGTTGAATGCCTTATAATTCAACCTCTTCAAGGGGGAAACCTCCTTTACATTACACAAATGAACAATTCTTCGATGATACAAATGAAAATACTTCCTTTCTATATATAGGAGTCTAAGGGTTCATAATATAATCAGAGCCGACATAACAATAATAATGTAAGGGCATAATAATAACAATAATGGGCTTCTATGGGGCACAATAGTAACAATATGGGCACTACATGGGTACATCAATATAATAAGGGGGTTGTAATAATAAAAATAAGGGGTTACACTAGTAGTATAGGGGCCTAACATGCCCCTCTCCTTCAAAAAGTGTTGTCCTCAATGCTTGAGTAGTTCTTGATGCTTCTGTATAAAATTCTTCTCCTCCAATGTGGAATCTTTAGCAGGTAAGTTCTTCCACTTGATGAGGTACTCTGAAATTGATTGATTTTGTAGCTGTCAGGTTCTTGTTTTTGTGACTGCTCCAGGTTCCAATATGATTTGTCCTTCCTCTTCAATTTCTGGCAATATTGTTTGAATTGGGATCTTTTGAAACTTTTGAATAAGTGGCCATACTTCTTCATCCTTCTTCCATTCATCCCTTGCTTCGTTTATCCAATCTGGTTGGATAATAGAAATAGCACAAAACAATGCTTCCACATCCTCATCCTTTCTTGAGAGTGCATCTGCAAAATTTTTTTGCTTCCCTTTTCTATAGATGATGTCAAAGTCACAACCCAAAATATCTGTGACCCATTTTTTTTGTTCTTCTAAAGATAATAGTTGTTCCAAAAAGTATTTAAGACTATCATGATCCATTTTTACCTTGAAGTGTCTTCCCATTTGGTAAGGTCGCCATTTCTTAAGTGCATATAGTATTGCCAACATTTCCTTCTCATAAATAGCTTGCTTGAGATGTAGCAGTAAAAATACCCAATCAACTACATCAAAACATTTTTCACTATGATGTTGATCTACCTGTTGTTTCATTCGATTTTGCACCAAAGTGGCATTATCCTTTAAAAGTTGGAGAACTTGTTGTTGATGCTCGATGTGACCTTTCACTGCTTGAACCTTTTTCTTTTTGATATGCCCTTCTATCTTTAGAGTTTGAGGAGAGGTAATTTCTTCAAATCCTTTACAAGATATGGTTGGATTCATTTCTTGATGCTCGATGTGATCTTTCACTTCTTGAACATTTTTCTTCTTGATATGCCCTTTTATCTTGATAGTTTGAGGAGTGGTAATTCCGACCAATTAATTACAAGATATGGTTGGATTCATTTCTTCTTTCTTGATGTGATCTTTCACTTCTTGCACCTTTTTATTCTTGATATGTCCTTCTATCTTGAGAGTTTGAGGAGTGGTAATTCTTGCCAATGCTTTACAAGATATGGTCTGATTCATTTCTTCTTTCTCTGGGGTTGGGTCTTGGCGTATATCCTCTTCTTTTGATGTTTCTTGATCCTTTTCTTCCTCCTCTTCATACTCTATGTAAAATAATTTCTTCTCAGCAAACTTATGACCTTTAGTGCATTTGCTATCACAATTGTAACAAAGCCCTTTTTCTCTTTTTTCTTCCAATTATTGTGGTGTAACCCTTGTAGGTTGTGGAAGGCTAGAAGAAACAACACTTCCATATTTATAGTTGTGAGGGGTAGACTTCCTTGTTGCCATAATTTTACTTTCCACTATGTAACAAAACCCTTTTACTCTTTCCATTTGTTGTGGTGTTGCTCTAAAGAAGGTGTTGCTCTCTGTATCCTCATAATGTGCTATCATTTCCTCCATGAAAATTGACCACGTAACAAGTTGTTTACGAGAACAAAGCCCTTTATACCATAAAAATTGATCCGGTTCTAAATATGAAGATGCAATACATACCTTTTGTAACAGTGGTACACCATGTAGATCAAAATATTGCTCCATCTGAAGTATCCAATTTATCGGATCCTTGCCATCAAACTTCCTCATCCTATTTTTTCTTGATTTTAGGAGCTCAATCTTGAAATTACTATTACTCTGTACTTTCGGATCTTTAAGTTCTAAAATTGCAACTTGCAGTAGCCCTCTGCATCCTCTTTCCAATGCCACTACTCTGATCCAAATTGGATTCTCCAAAGAAGAGTTATGCCAAATCTCCCACAGTGACCTGATTATAGACTAGTTCAGTAGAGCGAACTTGTACAACGTGCCATGTGTCACTGTTTTGATCTTTGGCTCTGAAAAATATGTACAAGAAGCTACAATTCATCCTCTTTCTGTAACTTCTTACGAAATTTCAATCTGATGCTCAGAGAGAAAGTTATGACGATTTTCCCCAGGTCACCTGTTTGGAATGTAATTCAGGAGTCTGCAAAAGACCAACTTCCTCAGATCATATCTCCACAAATATAGTGCGAAAAGCTCTAAAATTCGGACCCGAGGATCAGTGCGATTTCTTCTCAAATGGGGTTTTTTTTCGCTTCTGAAACATCGCAGAAAAAAAGTTATATTGAAAATGTCACGATGACCTATTAGGAGAAGCGAAACCCTAGAATCCAAAGCTCTGATACCAAATGTTATGAAACTAGCTCACAAAAAGATAGAAAAGATAGTTGAACACCTTAGAATTCATCCTTTTCGAGGGGAAACCTCCTTTACATTACACAAATGAATAATTCTTCGATGATACAAATGAAAATACCTCCTTTCTATATATAGGAGCCTAAGGGGTCATAATATAATCAGAGCCAATATAACAATAATAATGTAAGGGCATAATAATAACAATAGTGGGCTTCTATGGGGCACAATAGTAACAATATGGGCACTACATGGGTACATCAATATAATAAGGGGGTTGTACTAATAACAATAAGGGGTTACGCTAGTAGTATAGGGGCCTAACAAAAAATGACATCTAATATAATTATCTTATATAGGTGATGTAATTCTGGCCATTTTCTTAATGCTTTGAAACACATTAGATAGATGTTGATGCATTGTCATTGAAAAAAAAATTGGTGTTGTACTAAGCTTTGGCCTGTTCTTGTCGGTCAGTTGAAGCATTGATTAGTGATATTACGTTGATCTTCCCTGATTATATATTATTGCCTCCTCCATAAGCATTATAATTTCATTGTCCATTGCGGATTATACCCCACTGTATACCACCATGCTCCCACAACACTCTCGTCCCTCTCCGCTCCCAGTTTTCAACTCCGTTAAAATGCATACAGCCCCCACACCTCTCACCACTCCTAGTTTTTTTACTGTAAGACCATTCAACAATCCATCTCCCCACTGCATCGAGCCTCACCTGCAAAGGTCCCTCTCTCAACTATGCAGCGGAAGTGGTTGAGCACTCACCATTTCTGCACGCTGCACCATACCAGAGCTTTCCTAGAATGCTGCACCATACCACAACTTTCCACTGTGTTATTACCACAATCGATTCCCCATATCCAACTCACGGCTATAACCGCACTCACCGCTATCCTCCCACTCCAACTTTGTTGAAAACTTTCACTGCCATACACAGCTTCTCCTCCATACCTACCATACAATGTTCCCTCCATACAACTCTCCCTCCATATAATTCATACCATTAAATCCGCTCTAGTTTCCTTTGTAAATCAGCTCTAGTTTCCCTTGTAAATCCACCCTCCCAAACGCTGTTACCTTATTGCATTAGTGATAACAATTGTGTTTTATTAAGCCCTCATATCATAATATTCCTCCCTCATATAAGCCCTCCCATATATACTCCCTACCCCACATACTCCCTTTGTATCATAAATATCATTGCATTTTTTTACACCAGAAGTGCATTTTTTCCACTAGAACTACATTTTTTTGCCAGTAGAAGTATGTTTTTTACAATACACAAATTTTTAAAATAAATACATTGATATATATTATGGGAGTGGTTCTCACCAGGAAGGAGAACTACCCTTAGTGGTCTTGGAAGATCAAACACACTCTCATTTTCAATGAGCTGTGGAAAGGAGTTTGTGTAGGAGAAGGAGATAATGAACCTGCAAAGCCTACCTCAGACAATGAATTTGCCATTTGGGGAAAAAAGAACAGAAAGGCCTATGCTTTGATTGCGACATCTGTAAATGAAGAGGCGAGTCACCATATTTCACCATTTTCAAATGCTTTTGAAGCCTTACAAAAGTTGAAGGAACTCTATGACTCACACTCTCAGCTTGAAGTTATCCAATTGATGATGAAATTGTTCAGTCTTGAATTACAAAATGATGATCCCCTTGCTCTAGCATCAGAAGTAAGATCTATTATGCATGATATCAAAGTCACTAATGTTGAACTAGACATTCCTCTGATAGCTTTTGTTAAGGAACTTTATCCCACTTATTCAAATTACCTTGAGTCATTGCAAGCAAATGGAAACCTCAAAGAGATTACCTTTGACTCCCTTGTGAAGAAATTTGTTGAGAGAGATAAATATTTTGGGAAAACTACAGCTCCTCAGTCTTATGAAGAAGCTTTATGTCTTGCACATAGAGAGAAAAATCATGCTCAAGATTCCTCTAGAGGAAGAGGTGGTCGAAGAGGAAGACGAAGAATAAATTTCGGAGGCAAGGGGGCAGACACTTTTAAGGAGAAAAATATGATGTTCATTGCATACGTTGCAATAGAGATGTATCACATGATGCATGCAAATGCAAGTTTTCTTGGGAAAAAATTGACCAGGAAAGAAATCAAGACAACGGTAAAGCTAATGACAAAGAGAAAGGTAAAGCACCTGAATCTGCTCACTATGTTGTGGCACATTGTAATATTGGAATAAATGAAGACTTGTTTAATGCTTCACTTGCTTCTTGTAAAAATGTTTGGTTTCTTGATTCAGAAGCAACTTGCCACATGACTTTTAGAAGATATTTTTTTGAAGAATTTAATGATAGTGTTGATGGAGAAGTATACTGTGTAGACAAATCAAAACTCAAGCCATCAGGGCTTGGCACAATTAGGCTCAAATTGCCTGGTCTTCCAGACTTTCTTCTTCATGATGTTTTATATCTCCCACAACTGAGGAGAAACTTGTTGTCCTTGGTCCACATTTGCCAGTAAGGACACTCCACTCATATGTTTTATGGCAAGGTTGAGGTGAGAAAAGCATAATATCACTCACTAGTCATGATGGGGATAGAAGAAGAAATACTTATGAAGCTGCAAGGTACCTCTGTTCATGCAAAAAATTTATCATACAGTTCTCATTATGATGAAGGTACATTTCCATCTCATCTTTTATGGCATGCTAGATTTGGACACTTGAACTATGACAACCTTCGCTTGTTGAAGAAAAATGGTGTTACTGGTTTGTCTATAATTCCTAGGAAGCTTAAGCAATGTGATGCTTGTATTATAGGAAAACATAGTAAACAATCTTTTCATGATTCACATTCCAGAGCACGTAGAAAACTTGAAGTCATTCATTCAGATTTATGCGGTCCAATGCCTATTCCTTCTGCAAATGGAAATAAATATATGATGACATTTATTGATGACTACACCAAAATGTGTTGGGTTTATTTATTGAAGAACAAATCTTATGTTTTTCAAACATTTAATAACTTTCACAAATGGATTGAAAATTATGCACAATCTCATATTGGATCTATTTACATTGATAATGGAAAAGAATACACTTCAAATGAATTTTAAAACTATCTTTGCCGGCATGGGATCAAACATAATTTTTTTTTGCCTTATAATCCCCAATAGAATGGAGTAGCTGAAAGAATGAATAGGAAAATCTTAAATATGGTATGTTCCATGATGTTTTTCAAAATGTAAAATTGATGTTTTGGGTTAATGTAGTTCTATGTTCTATATATGTAAAGAATAGATGCCCATCTAATGCTATTAGAAACAAGAATCCTTATGAAATGTGGTATGGACAAATTCCTTCAGTAAAGCATCTCAGGGTCTTTGGTTCCACCTATTATGCCTTGATACCAAAGGTACATAGAAACAAACTTGGTGCAAGGAGTCATAAGTGTATCTTCTTGGGGTATTCAAATACCTCCAAAGAATACTGTCTCTATGATGGAGTTAATAAAAAGTTTGTTGTATCTAGAGATGTAATATTTCTTGAATCTTCCAAAGATGTCAATGTTGTTGAGTGGCAACTTGATCGCTTGGATAGATTCAGACATGCAAAATCATTTCAAGAATTTGATAATTAGATTCCACATCTTGAAGGGGGGATTCTTATACTGGATCAATTTGTGGAATCTTCCTCTGAAGCACTCTCTCCCCCACATGAAACTCCAACCACCATTGATACTTTGAGTGATGTGATTGACAGAATTGGGAGACTCAATCTTGACTTAGTCCTAACTCAGTCAACTGAGAAGCTTGGACCATGTCAGAAAGGCCCCCCAAAGTGGCTGACAAAGACACTTGAAAGTTTTCATCCTGACGAGGTTGGAAAGACAAGAACAAGAAATTCAACCTGGAAAAATGTTGGTGATGTAGATGATTTTGATTCAGCTGTTAATATGGATGCTTCTTATGATTGTGAATTGAATTTATGTATAGAGTTTGAACCAACTTCCTTCAAAGAAGTTGCTTCTCATGATGAATGGAAATAAGTGATGTAAAAGGAGTGTGATGCCTTGATAAAGAATGACACTTGGAAGCTGGTTGATCGTCCATTTGGAACCAAACCAATTGGCTACAAGTGGGTCTACAAGAACAAGTATAAAGTTGATGGCTCACTTGATAAGCACAAAGGTAGGCCTGTGGAAAAAGGTTTTGCATAGAAGGAAGGGATTGATTATGAGGATGCTTTTTCCCCCATAGAAAAATGGGCTACCATCCAGACACTCTTTTCCTTAGCAACTCAGAATGGTTGGAAAGTCCATCAAATGGATGTAAAAACTACTTTCTTGAATACAGATATGAAAGAAAATGTTTTTATGTCCCATCTCGAAGGATTTTTTGTGAAGGGACATGAACATAAAGTATGCAAACTTTTGAAATCCTTGTATGGCCTCAAGCAAGCACCGCGAACCTGGCATGAAAAGTTAACTGAGCATCTTCTGAAGCTCAACTTCAAACATCATGAGCTTGATGATGCAAATTTGATTTTCAAGAAAGTTGTCAAAGCAATCATTTATCTTGTTGTATATGTAGATGATCTTTTTATGACAGGGAATAATGAGAGCTACATTGCATCCATAAAGAAGGAATTGAGGAAAGGTTTTGAAATGAATGACTTGGGATATGTTCACTACTATCTTGGTATTGGAGTAACTCAACATCTAAAGTCTATATTCCTCTCTCAAAAGAAGTACATTAGAGATCTGTTGAACAGGTTTGGCATGGATGAGTGCAATCCTTTGAATACTCCAATGGAACAAAACTTAAAGCTAACATGCATTGAAGGAAAAGAATTTGAGGAGGCAACAAAATATAGACAACTTGTAGGAAGTCTCAAATACCTGACTACTACCAGACCAGACGTTTCGTTTGTTGTTGGAATCCTCTATAGGTTTATGCAAAAGCCTTGTGAGGAGAATTTGTCTACTACAAAAAGAGTTCTAAAGTACTTGAAGGGAACCCAAGACTTTGGACTCAAGTATACATGTGGGTGACTTCAATTTGATTAGATACTCTGTTTTAGACTTTGATGGAGAAAAAGAAATTGGGGTATCTACTTCAGGTTATGTTATGAGTCTTGGATCAAGAGCTATCTCCTTGACATCCCACAAACAATCAGTAATAGTAGATTCCACAACAGAGGTAGAATATGTGGTAGCAGTTGAGGCAACAAAAGAAATTGCATGTCTCAGTAAAATCCTAGACAATTTGCATGTAAAATAAGTACATTCAACTCCACTCATGATTGAAAACACATTTGCAATAAAGTTGGCCAGGAGCCCAAAGTTTCATGATTGAACAAAGCACATCAATATAAAATACCATCTGATTCGACTTCATGTTGAGGCCAAGACAATCCATCTATGCCATTGTTCCACTAATGAGCAGATTGCAGACATCTTCACCAAAGAACTTGGAAGAGAAAAGTTTGAAAGATCTAGAATGATGCTTGGACTCACCAACATCCCTTTAGATTAAGGGGGGGAATGTTGACACCTAATCATTGGGATTGGGTGAACACTTGTAAATAATGTAAATAATAAATAATGGAAAATGAAGAGTCATCGTGAGGTGAAGCCCAAGAGTGACTCCCTCATGTATATAACCATGAGTAATCTTAATGAATAAACACAATTCATTTGAGGAGTTACCTCCTGGCCTGACAACAATCTTATCCACTTGCTTCTGTTATTTAGAGGGGCCTCATGTAGAGGTCATGGTGGTTTTAGTGAATTTTCTTTCACATTATGACTGCACCATGAATAGTTTTTTTTTTAGTTTGAGAGATTACCTTTTGACACTATCTTTCTAAGATCAATGAAATGATAGTAGTTGAGACTATTGGAAAATGTAACTAGTTTCAGTCTTCATAATTGTCATTATACCCATGTCATTATGTATATCTTATGTTACAAGAAAAGGAAGAAAGAAAAATATTATTTTCAGGCATGGGTTTCATGCTTATTTTTATTGGTCATCTAGGTCAACCATGTTCTTCATGCTTATAGGGTTTTTCATTTCATAAGAATATTTGTGTTATGAAACTGTCAGGCCAGAAGGTAAATCCTCAAATGTAATTCTGTTATTCATTCAGGTTGTTTATTATTATATACAAGAGGGAGTGACTGTTCAGTTCATCTCTCGATGACTCTCAATTTCCTCTATTATTTAGTTACACTAATTAAGCTTTTCACCCAATCCCTATGATTAGGTTTCAACATTCCCCCCCATAATCTGAAGGGTGTTGGTGAGTCCAAGCATCATTCTGAATCTTTCAAGCTTTTCTCTTCCAAGCGCTTTGGTGAAGATGTCTGCAATCTGCTCATTAGTGGAACAATGGTGAAGATGGATTGTTTTGGCCTCAACATAATGTCGAATCAGATGATATTTTGTATTGATGTGCTTCGTTCAATCATGGAACTTTTAGTTCTTGGCCAACTTTATTGCCGAGGTATTTTCAATCATGAGTGAGGTTGATTGCACTTGTTTTACCTGCAAATTTTCAAGAATTTTCCTGAGCCACACAATTTCTTTTGTTGCCTTAGCTACTGCCACATATTCTGCCTCTATTGTGGAATCTACTAGAACTAATTATTTGTGTGATCTCTAAGAGATAGCTCCTGATCCAAGATTCATAGCATAACCCAAAGTAGATACCCCAGTTTATTTGTCTCCATGAAAGTCTGAGTCAGAGTATCCAATCAAGCTAAAGTTGCCCACTTGTGTATAATTGATTCCAAAGTCTTGAGTTCCCTTCAAGTACTTTAGAACTCTTTTTGTAGCAGACAAATGTCCCTCACAAGGCTTTTGCATAAACCTGGAGAGGATTCCAATAGCAAACAAAATGTCTGTTTTGGTAGTAGTTAGGTAGTTGAGACTTCCTACAAGCTGTCTATACTTTGTTGCATCCTCAGATTCTTTTCCTTCAATCGATGTGAGCTTTAAGTTTTGTTCCATTGGAGTAGTCAAAGGATTGCATTTAGTCATGCCAAATATTTTTAACAGATCTCCAATGTATTTCTTTTGAGAAAGGAATATGGACTTTGGATGTTGAGTTACTTCAATACCAAGATAGTAATGAACATAGCCCAAATCAGTCATTTCAAAACCTTTCCTCAATTCCTTCTTTATGGATGGAATGTAGCTCTCATTGTTCCCTATCATCAAAACATCATCTACATATACCACAAGATATACAACTGTTTTTCCAACGTTCTTAAAAAACAAAGTTGCATCATCAAGATCATAATGTTTGAAATTGAGTTTCAGAAGATGCTCAGTTAGTTTTTTCATACCAGGCTCACGGTGCTTGTTTGAAGCCATACAAGGATTTAAAAAGTTTGCATAATTTATGTTCATTTCATTTTACACCAAATCCTTCAAGCTGGGACATAAAAACATTCTCTTTTAGATATCCATTCAAGAAAACAATTTTTACATCCATTTGATGGACTTTCCAACCGTTCTGAGCTGCTAGGGCAAAGAGTGTCCAGATGGTAGCCCATTTTGTTGTGGGGGAAAAAGTCTCCTCATAATTGACCCCTTCATTCTGTGCAAAACCTTTTTCCATAAGCTTGGCTTTGTGCTTGTCAAGTGAGGCATCAACTTTATACTTGTTCTTGTAGACCCACTTGCAGCCAATTGGTTTAGTTCCTAATGGAGGATCAACCAACTTCCAAGTGCCATTCTTTATCAAGGCATCATACTCCTTTTGCATTGATTCTTTCCATTCATCATGAGAAGCAAATTCTTTTAAGGAAGTTGGTTCAAAATCTGTAGACAAATTGAATTCATAATCTTAAGAAACATGCATATCAATAGGTGAATTAGAGTCATCTACATCACCTCCATTTCGCCAGTTTGAATTTCTAGTTCCTGTCTTTCCAACCTCATCAGGATGAACACTTTCAAGTGTCTTTGTCAGCCACTTTGGACCTTTCTCAGATGGTCCAAGCTTATCTGTTGATTGAGTTGGGATTGAATCAAGATTGAGTCTCTCAATTCTATCAATCACATCACTCAAAGTATCATCCGTTGTTGGAGTTTCAAGCGGGGGAGAGAGTGCTTCAGAAGAAGATTCCACAGGTTGATCTAGTATATGAATCCCCCCTTCAAGATGTGGAATCTGATTATCAAATTCTTGAAATGATTTTTGATTTGCGAATCTATCCAAGCAATCAAGTTGCCACTCAACAACATTGTTATTTTTGGATGATTCAAGAAAGATTACATCTCTAGATACAACAAACTTTTTATTGACTTCATCATAGAGACTATATGCTTTGGAGGTGTTTGAATACCCCAGGATGACACACTTATGAATTATTGCACAAAGTTTGTTTCTATGTACCTTTGGTATTGTTATCACTCAGGTTGTCCTTAAGCTCCGGAAAAGGATACGGCCGAGGTAACCACAGACCAACTTTGGACTGCAGGTTCTAGCCAACTTGCAATCAGAGAGGGCTCTCTCTTTATGATTTAGCTTTGTTTAAAATGATTTCAGGCTAGTTATCAAGTCCAAGGGTTTTGTTTTGTTTTTTGGTGGGAAGGATGATGTTTTCAGGTAGAGAGGTAAAACATAGTCTGGTAAGTTTCAAACCATTGGGCGTGGAGTCAAGGAGTCGGATTGCTGGTGCGTTTTCTTGGTCACAAGAGAAATAAGGAGCAAGGTAGCTGCTCATGAAACAACACTTAAAGCTTAAAAGGATGGAATGAGGGATAAGGAATGAGAGGCAACAAAGAATCTCTCACTATGCTTAAAGGGGGAAGGTGAATGAGCTCTATCTAGGAGCAGTTAAGAATTCCTAGACAACTGTCAAAGATGAATGGATTAGGGGAAATATGAGCCGAAGGGAATTCATATTCATGACTGATCCAGAGGAAAACATAAAGAAACAACAGAAAATGAGCATAGAGGGCAATTAAACCAATTCTAGACTATTCTTTCTTTCTGCTATTTAGACGGTATATCAATGGAAAAAACAGAGATAGGAAAACTTATTGAGTCATGTTGCAGCACATGAATTCCAAATTCACTTCTTGAAACCATTAAACACAGAGCAGACAGTCTTTCCTCCAAGCTTTTCAACAGTCTTTGATTATAGAAAACATATCAGGTATACAGTGCGAGTCTTCACTGAAAAACTATCAACCAACCGACCCTTTAAACAAAACAGAGGGTGGTATATATAGGGAAGATTTATCTAAAATTATCTATTACAGCCAACCTAACAGGTATGACAGAAAATTGATTACTTTAACCTAATCCTATCCAGAAATAAATGCCAGAAAATATCTTTGAGCTTTGTTGGGGGCAGCTGTATCAAAATGAGTTAATATCTGTCCTGGTGGCTCTGTGCTTTTCATCTGTCATAACTGTGTATTGGTCTTTTCACCCTTGCTGTTCGGCGGTTTTAAATGCCTCTGACTGTGATTTGAGAGCTAGGATGGGCTTACTCCTCTTGATTTGACTTTCTGGGGGGCTCATCAATGTTTAAGTGCTTCGGGCCCCTAAAAAATCTTCGGCTGATACTCTTTGGCTCTCCTTCTTCCTTTGATACCCTTTGGCAATAAATTGATGTTGTTCTGAGGTGTTGTGGCTCTTATTCACAAATAAATGGTCGTTGTTCGGCCTCTGTTTATTTCAAAACTGTTTTCTGCTCCTTCTGGCAAGCTTCGCGAAGAAAAATGGGTCATTCGGCGCCTTTCGGGCTTGCCGGGGGCCGCAGAATGAAAAGATTCCCTGAAGATTCCCCATTTTGGCCTAAAAAAACCTGCGATGAGCGATTTGCGCTAGGCGCAAATCGATCATCAAAAACTGCCACAGAATCGGATTCCGGGGCTCCGAATTGCGATTTTCGCGCCTTTGCGCCCAAAAAGTGCTGATGACGTCAGCATGATGTGACATTGTACGGCGGGTGACGTCAGCATGACGTCAGTAGGACGAGGTGGTGGGATGACGTCAGCATGACGTCATCATGTACGGATGGTGACGTGGCAGGTACAGTGGCAGGGATACGTGGCAGTGACGTGGCAGGAGGCCACACAGGCAGGTGACTCGACATAGTGACTGGGCATGGGGGTAACGTAAGCGGTGATTGTGCAGGGGGTGATGTCACTTGGCAGGCGGGTGATGCAGGCAGGGGCGGTTTCCGGTTTTGGGCGCACCGCTTATGGACAAAGGTGGTTTCAGGGGAGAGGGCTCTGCCACAGCCCAACGCTTGACGCATGGCGGGAGGTACGGCGACAATACCGCCCATCTCCCGGATGCTAAACATCGGGCAGGTCGGGGATGGGACGGCCCGTCCACCGTTGATCTGTGGGGTGGGTGATCCAATGGTTGGCGGGGAGTGCGATATGACGAAGGGATAAGGGGCGGCATATGCGCAGGAATATTCCCTTTTTAATTATTTGCGGCGTCGGGTTTAGACTTAGGGAATGGGGTTTTTATGTGTTAAAAAGGCGCGGGTTAATATACTTACATTCGGACTTAGGGACAAGGGTGGAATATGGGTTTTTTGACAAGCGGGGTTAATATTTTATGTACAAAACGTAGGAAACAGGTGCAAAAATGGGTTTTTTAAGGTTTTTGAGGGGTTTTTGGGCTAGGGGAGATGTTACTAGCTGACCAGATGTCAAACTAGCTCCTTAATGACTCGGATGGGCTAAAGACAGCCCCAGATGGACTATGATTTCCCGAACTCAGTAGAATTATGGCTATAATGCCTGGGAGGGAGTATTTACATGAGGGAGTTTTATATACATGATTTTAATAGGGGAATGGGAAAACTGATAGGGATTTGTATAATACTGTTAGTAGTTAATATGAAGGTGACCAACAAGCGCTAGGGTCAGGGACCTTAGGCTAAATTTGGGAAAAAATAACTTGTATAGAACTGAGATCCTTGAGTGAAGCAGATCTTCACCAAGGCAACTGATATGGAGTATGATGAGACTAAGAGGCAAGCAGATCTTGACCTCTTTGGGAAGTTAGTAAGTGGCTTTGGGGAATTTATAAGAAAGGGGAGTTAGTGATGTTCACCTTTGAGCCCTTTTGCATAAAAACTGCCTGCACTATGATCTGAAAAGATAAAATACTTTGTACCACAAAACTGATCACAAATTATCATTCTGCAACCACACAACTACCTACCCAACCTACTTTTCTAACATTTTTTCTTCTTTTATGGGTGGGTGCATTTAGACTTGCAGACCCAACTTTACAAATTTTCCTATCTAAATTTACACTTATTTCTGCGAGGGCCCAGATTAAACAGTTGGGTCCCTTTGATTCTCTACTTATCTACAAATCTGCCAAGATCTAGCTGTTTGGACAGATACATTCTCTATATTCTACAACAGGAAATTGAAATCTAGGGAGACCAAGATTTAGCTGTTTGGCCTTCCCTTAACTAAAAATCTTACCAAAAATGGAATACAGCAGTGGCATTCGGACCATGACACTTTCATGGCATCTTCTTTGTTCTGTTATGGAAATATGGAACATTGCAGCCAGCAAAGTATGACATATTTGGCATGTAAAAATGTCAATCATGAAAAATGAATACCTGCTGCAGCAGGAGGCTAACAGTGGCTCCACTTGGGGATGGCTTTTCCTTGTGAAAAGCCAAGAACAGCAGGTCAGACTGCCTTGTATTCAATTGCTACTGTATTCTGCAAAATTTGCTTGGCCGGCTGCCTTATTAATCCTACCTACCTACTCTAACCAGTACTTACTTTGCTGTTAAGTGAAATGAAACAGCCAATGCAGCCACTTAAGCATTATAAATATGAATGGCCCCTGCTGCTTGTGCTTGCTGTTACCTGAAATGGAGATCTTGCAATATGATATGGCTTTATTAATCTTTGAGAAGATCAGGAAGCTGCTGACCTTCTTTGCTGAAACAAGAAACTGTACAAAAGGGTCTTGGAGTATATATACATTATTGCTGGACTGACTTGAAGAACTATACAAAAGTTTGGGATAGCTATCATGCTTTGAAATTGGGGAACCATCAACATCTTGATATTGTCTTTTGCAACCTTCTAGCGGAGAAGAGCAGTGATTTACCTCATCACACATCTTGCCGTTAGATGAATTATGCAAAACATGGGATGGAACCTGTAATTCTTTGAAAGCCTGCTCAGATGGCACCTGACAGATTTGTGCTGACTGTTCTTTTTCTTCTTCAAATATCTGAGATGGCTGCAAACCCAATGGCAGGGAATCCAGTTGGATTATCTGGTCACATGCTGCCACTTCTGAGTCTTCCTCAATCTGACATTCACTGGCAGTTTGGGGCTACAAATCTAGTGTTGATGCTTTAGGAGCAGGGCTTGGACTTTCCTCAAGATGATCAGTAACAGAACACGGTGCCACTTGATTATTAATAGCATGATAATTTTCCCTAATAAACTGAAAAGACCTAAAACAAAATGGTAAAGTTCCTTCACTGAAATCAACACATTCTGCGCTTTCTTCCTTTTCTTCATGGCTGAGATGGGCATTCTGATCATTGTGTTCAGGTAGCTGAACCTGAACTGTGCTTTCTGCCAAAATAATGTCTGACTCCTCTGTAAGGCTGATTTGGTCGTCAGGCTCATAATCATCATCATACTGATCATATTTGGGCAGATAGTTGAAAGAAGAGAAGCTATTGTATTCATACATTATATCAACAGATTGCTCCATCATGTATGGTGGTATGAATATGTCATTTGTTTTGTGACAGGTTTGTTCATGAATATCATTCCTTTCCTTTTGCAAAACATATCTGTTCTGGTGCTCTAAACGTTCAACTTCTGTTGTGCACATCTGCTTTAATTCCTCTACTTTATTTACCAAGATATCAAGTTCATCCCCTTTTTCTTCTTTCAACTTCCCCTCCCTGACTTTCAGATTAACCTCTACATCTACTGCCATGTTCTGCATCGTTGCATAGTAGAGGGGCTTCTTTCTCTCAGATGGAATTCTATTTCTGGATCAAATGCTGCTGGATCAAATCAGGGGGAGGTCTTATATTCAATGGTATAGAATGATAAACTTGATTGAATCAGTCAGAAAATTGCTGAACAGATTCATTTGGAATCCTTTTTAACTGGTTATATTCTTCTATGAGCACGAGGAAATTGACTTTGATCATCCATCTATCAAGGAAGAGTTTGAATAACTGCTGGAGATTTGAGATGCTTGCCTCAGGCAATGCTTTAAACCAAGTCCTAACTTCACTTTGCAAAGAAAGGGCAAACAGCCTAACACTAACATCCTCATCTTCTACTTCAAAAATGTTTAAATAATCATCAAAAGCCTGGATATGCTTTTGGGCAGTAACTCCATTCTCTCCATCAAATCTTGGGAGATACATGGGATGATTTTTAGGCAAAGGTTTAAGCATGGGAGGCAAAATGAGTGGCTTATATCTATCAGGGACCTTACGAGGCAGGGGATTATGTACAGGGGCTAAATGATTGGGTTCAGTGTGAACAGGGATGGGATGATTTGATTTGACAATAGTGTCCCCCTTGACTATAAGGTGAGCATCAACAGCATTTAGAGGCTATTGTTCTAATGTGCAAGGAGGGTTTTCTTTAGCATTTTCAAAAGGAAAATCATAAAAGTTGAATTTAAACAATATGTACAGCAAAATTTTATGGAAGAGAAAGAACATGACCTCTTGGATCATAATCCAGGTCAAAAGCCTAATTTGCTCATAAATTTCTTTTGGCTTCATTTCTCCGGTGGAGTCTTTATTATGAGGATGATGTGGAGTCACCAGGTGGATGTATTAACTTTGAGTG
The DNA here is from genome assembly GCA_031772625.1 of Pinus tabuliformis. Taxonomy (NCBI): domain Eukaryota; kingdom Viridiplantae; phylum Streptophyta; class Pinopsida; order Pinales; family Pinaceae; genus Pinus; species Pinus tabuliformis. The sequence continues at coordinate 1,156,047,198 of CM062818.1, read as the reverse complement.
CCTGATCTCTGTCCACCATCAAAGATCAGAACTAGACTTGAAAAATGGTTGTGAAGGTTTCGTTCTTCCTAGTGGAGCTTTCCAACTTTCTTTGTGAAACTATCTGAGGAAGTTCCCCATTGGAGTCGCCATTATGTTATCACTCAGGTTGTCCTTAAGCTCTAGAAAAGGATACGGCCGAGGTAACCACAGACCAACTTTGGACTGCAGGTTCTAGCCAACCTGCAATCAGAGAGGGCTCTCTCTTTATGATTTAGCTTTTTTAAAATGATTTCAGGCTAGTTATCGAGTCCAAGGGTTTTGTTTTGTTTTTTGGTGGGAAGGATGATGTTTTCAGATAGAGAGGTAAAACATAGTCTGGTAAGTTTCAAACCATTGGGCGTGGAGTCAAGGAGTCGGACTGCTGGTGCGTTTTCTTGGTCACAAGAGAAATAAGGAGAAAGGTAGCTGCTCATGAAACAACACTTAAAGCTTAAAAGGATGGAATGAGGGATAAGGAATGAGAGGCAAAAAAGAATCTCTCACTATGCTTAAAGGGGGAAGGTGAATGAGCTCTATCTAGGAGCAGTTAAGAATTCCTAGACAACTGTCAAAGATGAATGGATTAGGGGAAATATGAGCTGAAGGGAATTCATATTCATGACTGATCCAGAGGAAAACATAATGAAACAACAGAAAATGAGCATAGAGGGCAATTAAACCAATTCTAGACTATTCTTTCTTTCTGCTATTTAGACTGTATATCAATGGAAAAAACAGAGATAGGAAAACTTATTGAGTCATGTTGCAGCACATGAATTCCAAATTCACTTCTTCAAACCATTAAACACAGAGCAAACAGTCTTTCCTCCAATCTTTTCAGCAGTCTTTGATTACATAAAACATATTAGGTATACAGTGCGAGTCTTCACTGAAAAACTATCAACCAACCGACCCTTTAAACAAAACAGAGGGTGGTATATATAGGGAAGATTTATCCAAAATTATCTATTACAGCCGACCTAACAGGTCTGACAGAAAATTGATTACTTTAACCTAATCCTATCCAGAAATAAATGCCAGAAAATATCTTTGAGCTTTGCTGGGGGCAGCTGTATCAAAATGAGTTAATATCTGTCCTGGTGGCTCTGTGCTTTTCATCTGTCATAACTGTGCATTGGTCTTTGCACCCTTGCTGTTCGGCGGTTTTAAATGCCTCTGACTGTGATTTGAGAGCTAGGATGGGCTTACTCCTCTTGATTTGACTTTCTGGGGGGCTCATCAATGTTTAAGTGCTTCGGGACCCTAAAAAATATTCGGCTGATACTCTTTGGCTCTCCTTCTTCCTCTGATACCCTTTGGCAATAAATTGATGCTGTTCTAGGGTGCTGTGGGTCTTATTCACAAATAAATGGCCACTGTTCGGCCTCTGTTTCTTTCAAAACTGTTTTCTGCTCCTTCCGGCAAGCTTCGCGAAGAAAAATGGGTCATTCGGCGCCTTTCGGGCTTGCCGGGGGCCGCAGAATGAAAAGATTCCCTGAAGATTCCCCATTTCGGCCTAAAAAATCATGCGATGAGCGATTTGCACAAATCGCTCATCAAAAACTGCCTCAGAATCGGATTCTGGGGCTCCGAAGTGCGATTTTCGCGCCTTTGCGCCCAAAAAGTGCTGATGACATCAGCACAATGTCAGCATGATGTGACATTGTACGGTGGGTGATGTCAGCATGACGAGGTGGCAGGATGACGTCAGCATGACTTCATCATGTACGGATGGTGATGTGGCAGGTAAGGTGGCAGGGATACGTGGCAGTGATGTGACAGGAGGCCACGCAGGCAGGTGACTCGACATAGTGACTGGGCATGGGGGTAACGTAAGCGGTGATTGTGCAGGGGGTGACATCACTGGGCAGGCGGGTGACGCAGGCAGGGACGGTTTTCGGTTTTGGGCGCACTGCTTATGGACAAAGGTGGTTTCGAGGGAGAGGGCTCCGCCACAGCCCAATGCTTGACGCATGGCGGGAGGTACGGCGGCAATACCGCCCATCTCCCGGACGCTAAACGTCGGGCAGGTTGGGGATGGGATGACCCACCCACCGTTGATCTGTGGGGCGGGTGATCCAATGGTTGGTGGGGAGTGCGATATGATAGAGAGATAAGGGGCGGCATATGCGCAGGAATATTCCCTTTTTAATTATTTGCGGCGGCGGGTTTAGACTTAGGGAATGGGGTTTTTATGTGTTAAAAAGACGTGGGTTAATATATTTACATTCGGACTTAGGGAAAAGGGTCGAATATGGGTTTTTTGACAAGCGGGGTTAATATTTTATGTACAGAACATAGGAAACAGGTGCAAAAATGGGTTTTTTAAGGTTTTTGAGGGGTTTTTGGGCTAGGGGAGAGGTTACTAGCTAACCAGATGTCAAACTAGCTCCTTAATGACTCGGATGGGCTAAAGACAGCCCCAGATGGACTGTGATTTCCCGGACTCAGTAGAATTATGGCTATAATGCCTGGGAGGGAGTATTTACATGAGGGAGTTTTATATACATGATTTTAATAGGGGAATGGGAAAACTGATAGGGATTTATATAATACTGTTAGTAGTTAATATGAAGGTGACCAACAAGCGCTAGGTCAGGGACCTTAGGCTAAATTTGGGAAAAAAGAACTTGTAGAGAACTGAGATCCTTGAGTGAAGCAGATCTTCACCAAGGCAATTGATATGGAGTATGATGAGACTAAGAGGCAAGTAGATCTTGACCTCTTTGGGAAGTTAGTAAGTGGCTTTGGGGAATTTAGAAGAAAGGGGAGTTAGTGATGTTCACCTTTGAGCCCTTTTGCATAAAAACTGCCTGCACTGTGATCTAAAAAGATAAAATACTTTGTACCACAAAACTGATCACAAATTATCATTCTGCAACCACACAGCTACCTACCCAACCTACTTTTCTAACATTTTTTCTTCTTTTATGGGTGGGTGCATTTAGACTTGCAGACCCAACTTTACAATTTTTCCTATCTAAATTTACACTTATTTCTGCCAGGGCCTAGATTAAACAGTTGGGTCCCTTTGATTCTCTACTTATCTACAAATCTGCCAAGATTTCGCTGTTTGGACAGATACATTCTCTATATTCTACAACAGGAAATTGAAATCTAGGGAGACCAAGATTTAGCTGTTTGGCCTTCCCTTAACTGAAAATCTTACCAAAAATGGAATACAGCAGTGGCATTCGGACCATGACACTTTCATGGCATCTTCTTTGGTCTGTTCTGGAAATATGGAACATTGCAGCCAGCGAAGTATGACATATTTGGCATGTAAAAATGTCAATCATGAAAAATGAATACCTGCTGCAGCAGGAGGCTAACAGGTATCAAGGCATAACATGTGGAACCAATGACCCTGAGATTCTTTACCGAAGGAATGTGCCCATACCACATTTCATAAGGAGTCTTGTTTCTAATAGAATTAGATGGACATTTATTCTTTATATATACAACACATAGAACTACATCAGCCAAAACATCAATTTTACTTTTGCGAAAAACATCATGGAGCGCACCATATTTAAGATTGTCCTATTCATTCTTTCAGCTACTCCATTCTGTTGGGGATTATAAGGCACAATTGTTTGATGTTTGATCCCATGTTGGCGAAGATAGTTTTCAAATTCATTTGCAATTTATTCTTTTCCATTATTAGTGCGAATAGAACCAATATGAGATTGTGCATCATTTTCAATTGATGTATGAAAGTTCTTGAATGTTTGAAAAGCATCAGATTTGTTCTTCAATAAATAAACCCAACACATTCTGGTGTAGTCATCAATAAATGTAATCATATATTTATTTCCATTTGTAGAAAGAATATGCATTAGACCACATAAATCTGAATGAATGAGGTCAAATATTATATGTTCTCTAAAATTTGAATAATGAAAAGATTGTTTGCTATGCTTTCCTAGAATGCAAGCATCACAATGCTTAAGTTTCCTAGGAATTATAGGCAAACTAGTAACACCATTTTTCTTCAACAAGCAGAGGCTGTCATATTTCAAGTGTCTAAATATTGCATGCCATAATAAACTTGATGGAAATGTACCTTCTTCATAATGAGAATTGTATGAGAAATTTTGTGCACGAGTAGAGGTACCTTGCAACTTGAGAAGCATTTCTTCTTCTATCCCCGTCGTGACAAGTGAGTGATCTGATGCTTTTATCACCTCAAGTTTTCCATCAAACATATGAATGGAGTGTCCTTGCTAGCAGATGTGGACCAAGGACAACAAGTTTCTCCTCAGCCGTGGGAGATATAAAATATGATGCAGCAGAAAGTTTGGAAGACTAGGCAATTTAACCCTGATTGTACCAAGCCCTGATGGCTTGAGTTTTGATTTGTCTGCAAAGTATACTGCTCCATCAACATTGTCAGTAAATTCTTCAAAACAATCTCTTCTATAAGTCACATGGCAAGTTGCTCCTGAATCAAGCAACCAATCATTTTTCCAAGAAGCAAGTGAAGCATTAAATAAGTCTTCATTTACTCCAATATTGTGCCACAACATAGTGAGTGGATTCAAGTGCTTTATCTTTATTTTTGTCATTAGTTTTACCTTTGGGTTGGCTTCTTTCCTGCTCAATTCTGTCCCAAGGCAACTTGCATGTTGATGCATCATGTGATCCATCTCTTTTGCAGCGTATGCAGTGCAAATTTGACCTTTCTCCTTGAGAGTTTCTGCCCCCTCCGCCTCTAAAATTTCTTCCTCTTCCTCTTCAACCACCTTTTCCTCTGGAAGAATCTTGAGCAAGATTCTTCTCTCTATGTGCAAGACAGACAACCTCTTTAGAAGACTGAGGCGCTATCTTCCTTCCAAAATCTCTCTCTTTCATCAAAGTTTTCACAAGGGAGTCAAAGGTAATATCTTTGAGGTTTCCATTTGCTTGCAATGACTCAAGTTAATTTGAGTAAGTGGGATAAAGTACCTTGAGAAAAGCTATTAGAGGAATGTACAACTCAACATTAGATTTTACTTCTGATGCAAGAGAAAGAGGATCATCATTTTGTAATTTAAGGGTGAACAATTTAATCATGAGTTGAACAACTTCAAGTGCAAATTGTGAGTGATAGAGGTCCTTTAGTTTTTGTAAGGATTCGAAAGCATTTGAAAATGGTGAAATATGGTGAATCACCCCTTCATTTACTGATGCTGCAATCAATGCATAAGCCTTTCTATTCTTATTTTCCCAAATGACGAACTCCTTGTCTGAGGTAGGTTGTTCTGGCTATTTGTCTCCATCTCCAACACACACTCCTTTCCACAACTCATTAAAAATGAGAGTGTGTTTGATTTTCTGCGACCATTCTTGATAGTTCTCCTTGCTAGTGAGAACCACTCCCACAATAGATATCAGTTAACGAATTAAAAAAAAAAATGTACCTTGCTGCCAATATATAAAAATGCACTTCTTATGGTTAAAAATTGCACTCTGATATATTAAAAAATAGAGGTATTATTTTGGGGAGGTCCAATATGGTTATACCGGATAACATGGGAGCCAAACAACGTGATATACTTGGGACAACGTATATATGCAAACAATGTTGTGGAGGAGCATTTATATATGTGGACAACGTATATATGGAGGAGCGTTTATACCATGGGGCAACATATATATGAAAAAAATGTATATATGAAGGCCAAACAACGTGGAGACAACAACGCTTATATACCAGTGTTTATATAAAGAAGAGAAGCAACGTTTATGTAAAGCATAGGAGCAGTGATTTATATAACACAAGTGTGTATTAAAAACACAACATTCCTAGAAGCATAAAAGTGGTGTATTAAAATGCAGGCTAGAACCTCTTTTCCCAGGCCGCGACTATGAACATTGGCTCATTTGTCAGTCTCTTGAGCTTAGTCTTCTTTGCTCACAGCTCTCGTTGTTTGTTTCGTAGAGGAGCATTCATTTTTTCCATTGTGGTATCAAATACGTGAAGTGTGGAGTCCTCTGTATATAGTTATATATGCACACTTCAAAGCAACATGGAAACCCTATTTCACAATGAGAAAGCTGAGATGAAGTTTCTAGACCCGCAAACTACCCGTGAACAAAAGATCAAGACTTTTTGTCAAGACTCTCATAAACATTGTCGGAAGTGAAATGGAGGTTTCTACATGCATTTAATAAGGGAAGGCGGAGGGCCAATTGCCAATGTATAGCCAACATATAGGCAGCGAAGTGGTATGCGCAGGTGGCTATCAGAGTGCATTAACCATAAATATATAACATCCAATTAATTCAACGCAGAGAAGTAAGAGGACAGATAGAATAATGGCAGATATGATATACTGGGAGTTACAAGGCAGAGAGGGAAGCCAAAAATGGGGTTGGCTTTGATACCATGTCAGATCAGGAGGTAACTCCTCAAATGTAATTGTGTTATTCATTCGGGTTGTTTATTATTATATACAAGAGGGAGTGACTATTCAGTTCATCTCCTGATGACTCTCCATTTCCTCTATTATTTATTTACACTAATTATAGTTGTTTACCCAATCCCTATGATTAGGTGTCAACAGAAACTAACTCACAAAAGTATATAAAAGATAGATCAATGACTTAAAAAGAAACCTCTTCGAGGGGGAAACCTCCTTTACATTACACAAATGAACAATTCTAGGATGATACAAATGACAATACCTCCTTTCTATATATAGGAGTCTAAGGGGTCCCAATACAATCAAAGCCTACATAAAAATAATATTATAGGAGCACAATAACAACAATGGTGGGCTTCTATGGGGCATAATAATAACAACATGGGGACTATATGGGCATAATAATACAATAAGGGGGTTGCACTAATAACAATAAGGGGTTACACTAGTAGTATAGGGACCTAACATGCCCCTCTCCTTCAAAAAGTGTTGTCCTCAATGCTTGAGTAGTTCTGGATGCTTCTGTATAAAATTCTAATCTTCCCATGTGGAATATTCAACGGTAAGTCCTTCCACTTGATGAGATACTCTAAAATTGATCGATTTCGTAGCTGTCGATTTCTTATTTTTGTGATTGCTTTCGGTTCCAATATTATTTTTCCTTCCTGTTCAAGTTCTGGCAATATTGTTTCAACTGGGATCTTATCACCTATAACCTTCTTTAAGCATGAAACATGGAAAACTTGGTGTAGTCGGGAAGATGCAGGAACCTCCAATTTGTATTCTGTTAGGGTCCTATAATAATAGGATTCATAATTTTGAATTGACTATGATTAGTCTTGTAATATTGGCCATACTTTTTCTTTCTGCAAAATGTTTTCCCATATTAAAAATAAAAAATGTAAACAGGGTGAAGTCCTAAAAGAAAAATCAAAGGACTAATAAAAGGAAAATATAAAAAAAGAGTATAAAGTATAAACCCCACTAAAAAGAGATAAAAAATAGATTCTGAAAGTGATTCAAATTCAAATGACACTACTTTTTAGTTTACTTTGCAAAATAAGATTGTGTGTAGCTTGTCAAAAATGCCACAATCCATGATGGTCAAATATATTAATCTTGATTAATTCATGCTTTAAATTTCATGCTGATAGATAGAGAATAAAGATCTAGCCAAATTGTTTAATCTTGACAGATCAGTAGTTAGGTAGAGAATAATAATGAGCTCAACAATTTTATCTGAGCCATTGGGAAGTCATAAGGTTAGAATTAGATAGTTTTCTTACAAAAGAAAAAGAAATAAAGGGTCAGCAAGCTCAAATGCACCCAGTAAATGAAGAAAAAATGTTAGGGTAAATGATGGGTGTTAGCGCTTGAAATTTTACCTCAGGCTGAGAAAGGTAAACCTCAAGGCAACATCAAACCATTTAGCCTCGTAGCTAGCCCTACGGGGCAGGAGAAGGCTCTCTCCGGTCTATCTCGGTAAAATCTTCAATAGGTGAGATGACCAATAATGTAACACTGATATTAGGCTAGTAAACTGATCAAAGAGTTTGATTTGGGGTTTTTTGGGTTTTTTGGTGGCAAATTGAGGAGAGGGCAATTTTGGGTGCGGGGATTGGACACAATTTCTGCAGGGAAGTTCCTTGGGGCGAGGTAGGAGATAGCGTTGATGCCTTTAACTGAGGTGGATGGTCAGGAATGAAAGGTGAAGAGCTAAAGAGAGCAAACAATAACTTTGAATTCTCTTTAGACAGAAGAAAACATTGAAATTAAACAAACTTAAAAGCAGAGCATGGCAGGCATGAATTCTTACTTTATCACTTCATTTGTTTAATGTGCAGAAGTAAAAGAAAGGAAATGAATCACATAACAAGCTTACAAGTACATTGAGAAACACATCATCAACACATGAGTCCACAAGAATCCCAAAGAGGACTGCAAAACCCTGGTCTTCCTTAGCCAAAAATTGCAGAGATACAGTGAATAATACAATGATAGCTTCTCCCTCAAGAGTCCAACCTTCCAACCCTTGAAAATGATTAAGAAAATACATAATATAGGCAAGCCAACCTCTTCCCTTGCCTCTAGGGGTCGATCTCATCCTTCTTGGAGCTGTTTCAACTAATTCTAAACTGAGCACTAAAATCTAGGCAGTCAAAACAACTTGCCTCTATAAGCTAGGAAACCAATTCATTCATTTAATATTTACCCTTTTCATGAATGAATCTTCTAGAAATGTTACATAAGAGTAAAAGTGTCTAAAAAGTACAATAATTACATCAAAGAGAATCATAATTCACCCCAAAAAGTCAAACTGGGTCAAACTGCATTTTTCTGAGCTGTACAGTGCATTTTGGAAAAATTTGCCTGACGGGTTGCGCGCCCCTGCCTGACGGGTTGCGCGCCTTTGGAGCCACTTTTGGGGCACTTTCAGGTGTCCAAATTGGGAAAAAGTAGGCTTGTTGGAAAGGTCTATGAGTCTACTTTCCAACCCAACTAGAATTTTTGAATTTGGAGTTCATTTGCCCTGTCAACAATCAAATCTCCCAAGACTGCTTTCTGCAGTTCAAAAAAGTGGCAGAAAGTCATTTTTTGCTAGTGTTTTGACTTTCTGGAGGCCCAAAACTTCACCAAATCTCAAGTCCATCCATGAGAATGTGTAACTTTGCATGAAAAATCTGGAAATGCTGAGTTTTTGTCAAATGGAGTTGCCATGATGAAGGGTCGCGCGGGGGGTGAGACCCGTTAATGGGAAAAACCTGCAAATTGCACAAAAAGTTCACAAATGACAAATTTTTCTCCAAATTTCTTGAAGTTTGGGCTGGGAGTCCCCAATCAAGTAACATGCTCAGTCAAAGAGGCTTTGGCCAAAATTTGGAGTGGATCAGGCGTTTTCCTTCGTTTTTGTGCTTTGGCCAACCATCCTTGGAGCACCTTCGTTCTTTCCGGTATTTTTGACATTTCTTTAAAACCATGACACCTGTGCAAAAAGTGAAGGAGGGTTTTCTTCTTTGGCATGTTTTGGACAAAAACCTCTCTCATTTTTTCAAAATTCATCTTTGATTTCTCTGAAACATCATTTGAGTGAAACTTGTCCCGATGTGTGAAACAAGGAATTTTGTCGAAATGGAGCGAAATGAAGGGGATAGGGGGCTTCTAAATTCTTGGGGAAATTTTTGGGAGTGGGGAGGGATGTTAGGAAATAGGGGAAAGTGGAATCTCAGAGTTTGAATGAGGGGAAGGGGTCCAAAAGGGCAAAACACAGGCCCAACCTAGAAAATTGCCAGGTTGTAGTTAGAAACTAGGGTTTGTGCGAAAATGAGGAATTTGGGGGATCTAAGGGATGGGAAGCATTTGATAGGGTATTTTAAGGATAGGGGAAGGTTTATGAACATCTGGATACAAGTTTTGCCGGTGATTTGACCATCCAAGAGAAATTGCCTTCAAAACCATAGGAGAGGGAAATGACCTTGCCTAGGCACAACTAAAGCATGAATAAGTTGTAGAATGACCCTATGGAACTTGACATGATGATGAAAACCCTCTGAATGATGATAGACTCAGCTAAATGGTGACATGAATTGGCATTTTGACGACTTTAAGCCCAAAAGCACAATGGAGACTTTTACTTGCAAATGAAGAGCTTTAAAAATACAATCATGATCTTCTTGAACTGTAGCAAGCAATAATTTTTCATGATGGAGGGCCTAACTTGCAAAATTTGGCAATTTGTGGCTCCTTGGTGAATTTTCAGGCGGTTTTACAAAGAGGGCGCTGACGGGTCGCGCGCCTCACCCAACGGGTCGCACGCCTCTGACGGGTCGCGCCCGTTATAATTTTACACTGGCGGAGGGTGCCTGACGGGTCGCGCGCCTGGTCTGACGGGTCGCACGCCTATCAAGCTCACAAATTTCATTCAAACTATCTTGCAATCAGTTGCTCTATCACTTGGATGCATAATGAGGCTTGATAGAGGGAGATTAGGGCTTTTATAGCCTTGTTTGAATTAATTTCATGTCACAACCCACATGGTTTCCTTTTATCCTGAAATTGGTTGATTTGATGCTTTTCTTTGATAATTTTTTGTAGGGATAGCATCTGAGGGATCTTGGCAAGGGAGCCAGGGTTACATGCTATCCTTTGAAGCCTTGTGAATTTTTACAAAATTTACAAAATTTTTGAGAAATGACTTTGGCTTTAAAAACAAGGTTTTTAAATCCAAGGTGAAAATTAGCTGCACAAGATAGAATCTTTCGAAGAAGTAATTTGAAAATCATCCCTCTGGCTTGCTGGGCACTTATTGACCTTCAGAAACATGACCTTGAAGACAAACTTGACCAAAACCCTAGACCTAAAAATTTGACCTCAAGACAATAAACAAGTAACCATGACAAAGTTTAATGACTGAAACAAGCTGATCCAGCAGTGCCAAGAGGGGGACAAAGACACCAGCTCCTCCATCAGGGTTATGGCATGCCTAACGGAATGCAAAGAATGACACTGATGAGGCACCTATTCATGCAAATGCAAAGAGCTTTGATCGCTGATGGAGGGCTACTAGACCGACTCTAACATTGGCTCCAATGGGGATGGTAGCTCCTTGGAGGTGCCAAGAACCGCAGACCTCTGGGAGAGCAGACCAGTGCCTTTCAATCATTGGGCAATGGAGTCAAAAACTCAAACTAAAATGCATGACTAAAAAATGATGACTTGACAACACAAATTGACTCTCACTCAACTAAAAACTGACTCAATACTTAAACACAACCGACAAACTAGAAATGATGCTCAAAGGGGAGCTTATTCATCAAAACCTACCCTAACAGTTGCATTCATCACCTGATCAAGTGAAATGAAACAACCAATGCAACCAAGTAAGTATCCCATCTGCTGTTTGAATTCTCCGCAAGTGCTCACTTATGAACAACAAAAGAGAACTACTGAAAGGCAACTCCCATGACAACTTAGAAACAGATCCGTTGAATGATATGAATTCTCTATCCACCTCCAAAAACACTGCATAAGGATCTTGAAATTCAAGCACACTGGAACTTAGCTCATTCAATGGATTACTTCTTGTTTCCTCATACCATGAATGCAAACTTTGATCTGAACCTTATGACGAGACCTCTGCTGAAAATGACAAAGAAACCGGCTGCCGGATCAAATTCATATCAGCACATGTTTCAAGCTCACATGTAGTCAATGGAGAAAGACTTTGACTGCAAACCTCATCCAAAACATTAGCTATTGGATCATGGAAAACTTGAAAAGACTGCTGCAATGTATCCATTGAAAATGTATGACATCCTTCTAGCTGTTCATCTTTTTCTTGAGAGATTTTATGAAGATTCTGCCTTATAAACTGAAATGCTTCGAAAGAAAAGGGTATAGAATCTTCCTGTATCATCAAATCATGTATTTCGTCTTCCACAACTTCATCGGTAATCTGCCCTTCAATTTCATTTGGTGGCTGCAAATCTGATGCTACAAGCTGCTCAAGAATTTTGTTATCTGTCTCATCCTCAACATTAACACTGAGATATTGCTGATTTGTGATAAGCTGTTCATTTGAAGATTTACTATGAAATCTACCCTTCAAAAACTGAAATGATTCAAAACAGAATGGTACGGAGTCACCTTGAATCATTAAATCATGTGTGTCCACTTCCAAGTCTTCAGCTGCAACTTGACAATCAATGGCTTTCGGGGGTTTCAAATCTGAATATGTAAAGTCTTGAACAAAATTTTCATTGCTCTCAAGATGATTCAAATCAAGACTTGTTGACATTTGATTTCTGGTTGCATGGTAGTTCTCTCTGATGAACTGAAATGAATCAAAACAAAAAGGCAAAGATCCTTCACTTACTTCAAAATTTGATGCACTTTCCTCATCATTGTCATAGCTGATATGTGATGGCTGAACATTGTTTTCAAACTGCTGAAAATGAACTTCCTCCTCCCACAAACTAGTTGCTGATTTGTCTGCAAGATTAGCTTCTGTTTGGAGAACATAATCATCGTCATACTGATCATACTGAGGCAAATCATCGGTATAAAACATATCATCAAGCATGCAGGTCATATCAACAGTTCTTTCTTCGCCAAGGTGATCTACAAAACAATCATTATCAGATCTATGACAACTAGGATAAGAATCAAAATGTTTTGGATCAACAACTTGTTCTTCTTCAATCAGTGATCCATGAGCTTGAACATCATAAGCATTCCTTGTGTTGATCTTATCCATCATCTTTTCCACTGCACTTACCAAACTGTCAAGCTTCACCTCTAGAGATTTTGATTCAGTCGGATCTATGTTTTTCATCTCTTCTTCTTTCAACCTTGCCTTTTGGATCAGCAGATGAGCCTTTACATTTACTGCACTATTTTTCATCTCGTGAAGTGTTGCAATATCCCTTTCTCTCAGCTGAAACTCCATCTCCGGATCAAAGGCACCCGGATAGTGCAAGAGAGCAGATCTAGGAGTAGGCCTTATATCAACTGGCATCGAATAATAAACTTGATTAAATCTGGCTGAAAACTGTTGTACTGTCTCCCCTGGCAATCTTTTCAGCTGGTTATACTCTTCTACAATCAAGAAAAGGTTCTGTCCGATCATCCACCTGTTGATAAAAACTTTGACAAACTGCTGGTAATCTGAAATGCTTGCATCAGGCAGGGCTTTGAACCAACTCTTCACTTTGGCTTGCAAAGAAAGAGAAAAAAGCCTAATACTAACATCTTCATCATCAACTTCAAAAAGATCTAGAAAAGTCTCAACATTCTGCACATGTTGCTCAGCATTGACATTCTTACTTTCACCATCAAACCTCGGCAAGTATAGATCATAGTTTTTGGGGAAAGCATGGAGAACAGAAGGTAAAACAAGAGGTTTATACCGATCTGGAATTTTACAAGGTGTAGGGGTATGTACAGCAGGTATAGAATCGGTCTTGGTCTCTTGAGGTTCATCAATCTAAAGATAGTCATCACAAAATTTAGAAGAAAGGTCTTGATCAAGCTCAAAGGTATGCAAATCTTTGGTATTCACAATCTTCAAAGGGAAAGAATCAACTGTAGGCCGAAGATCTCTTCTCAAACACAGTATACTTTGCAAAGCCTTCTTAACATTCTTGGGAAAAGAGAAGAAATAATTTATGACAAAGAACAAAATGTCTTGGATGAAATTCCAACTTGAATACCTGATCTGTCCACGTTGTCCTTTCATGTTTTTGCTGGTCAGGATCATCCTCCAATGGAGTCTTTGGATCTGATCTCGAAAATGATTTAGAGTCACCAAGTGAATGATTTTAGCCTTTCAAGTGTCTGATCGTTGTTCACCATCAACAATCAGATCTAAACTTGATACATGTACTGGGGTAAAATGCAAATGAAGTGCTGTATTCACAAGCTCACGGAGATTGACTGAAGCAGCGTTTATCTACTTCCGCTTATGCAAAGCAAAAGCGTTTCGAAGGCTACCTGGCATAACTTCAGGCTCCATCTAAGACTTATGAAACGAACACATCAATCCACAAACAAGTTTGTTCTCCCCAGTATGGTCGCCAGTATGTTAGCGCTTGAAATTTCACCTCAGGCTGAGAAAGGTAAACCTCAAGGCAACATCAAACCATTTAGCCTCGTAGCTAGCCCTACGGGGCAGGAGAAGGCTCTCTCCGGTCTATCTCGGTAAAATCTTCAATAGGTGAGATGACCAATAATGTAACACTGATATTAGGCTAGTAAACTGAGCAAAGAGATTGATTTGGGGTATTTTGGGTTTTTTGGTGGCAAATTGAGGAGAGGGCAATTTTGGGTGCGAGGATTGGACACAGTTTCTGCAGGGGGTTCCTTGGGGCGAGGTAGGAGACAACGTTGATGCCTTTAACTGAGGTGGGTGGTCAGGAATGAAAGGTGAAGAGCTAAAGAGAGCAAACAATAAATTTGAATTCTCTTTAGACAGAAGAAAACATTGAAATTAAACAAACTTAAAAGCAGAGCATGGCAGGCATGAATTCTTACTTTATCACTTCATTTGTTTAATGTGCAGAAGTAAAAGAAAGGAAATGAATCACATAACAAGCTTACAAGTACATTGAGAAACACACCATCAACACATGAGTCCACAAGAATCCCAAAGAGGACTGCAAAACCCTGGTCTTCCTTAGCCAAAAATTGCAGAGATACAGTGAATAATACAATGATAGCTTCTCCCTCAAGAGTCCAACCTTCCAACCCTTGAAAATGATTAAGAAAATACATAATATAGGCAAGCCAAACTCTTCCCTTGCCTCTAGGGGTCGAGCTCATCCTTCTAGGAGCTGTTTCAACTAATTCTAAACTGAGCACTAAAATCTAGGCAGTCAAAACAACTTGCCTCTATAAGCTAGGAAACCAATTCATTCATTTAATATTTACCCTTTTCATGAATGAATCTTCTAGAAATGTTACATAAGAGTAAAAGTGTCTAAAAAGTACAATAATTACATCAAAGAGAATCATAATTCACCCCAAAAAGTAAAACTGGGTCAAACTGTGTTTTTCTGAGCTGTACAGTGCATTTTGGAAAAATTTGCCTGACGCGTCGCGCGCCCCTGCCTGACGGGTCGCGCGTCTTTGGAGCCACTTTTGGGGCACTTTAAGGTGTCCAAATTGGGAAAAAGTAGGCTTTTTGGAAAGGTCTATGAGTCTACTTTCTAACCCAACTGGAATTTTTGAATTTGGAGTTCATTTTCCCCGTCAAAAATCAAATCTCCCAAGACTTCTTTCTGCAGTTCAAAAAAGTGGCAGAAAGTCATTTTTTGCTAGTTTTTTAACTTTTTGGAGGCCCAAAACTTCACCAAATCTCAAGTCCATCCATGAGCATGTGTAACTTTGAATGAAAAATCTGGAAATGCTGAGTTTTTGTCAAATGGAGTTGCCATGATGAAGGGTCGCGCGGGGGGTGAGACCCGTTAATGGGAAAAACCTGCAAATTGCACAAAAAATTCACAAATGACAAAATTTTCTCCAAATTTCTTGAAATTTGGGCTGGGAGTCTCCAATCAAGTAACATGCTCAGTCAAAGAGGTTTTGGCCAAAATTTGGAGTGGATCGGGCGTTTTCCTTCGTTTTTGTGCTTTGGCCAACTGTCCTTGGAGCACCTTCGTTCTTGCCTGTATTTTTTACATTTCTTTAAAACCATGACACCTGTGCAAAACATGAAGGAGGTTTTTCTTCTTTGGCATGTTGTGGACAAAAACCTCTCTCAGTTTTTCAAAATTCATCTTTGATTGCTCTGAAACATCATTTGAGTGAAACTTGTCCCGATGTGTGAAACAAGGAATTTTGTCGAAATGGAGCGAAATGAAGGGGATAGGGGGCTTCTAAATTCTTGGGGAAATTTTTGGGAGTGGGGAGGGATGTTAGGAAATAGGGGAAAGTGGAATATTAGAGTTTGAATGAGGGGAAGGGGTCCAAAAGGGCAAAACACAGGCCCAACCTAGAAAATTGCCAAGTTGTAGCTAGAAACTAGGGTTTGTGCGAAAATGAGGAATTTGGGGGATCTAAGGAATGGGAAGCATTTGATAGGGTATTTTAAGGATAGGGGAAGGTGTATGAACATCTGGATACAAGTTTTGCTGGTGATTTGACCATCCAAGAGAAATTGCCTTCAAAACCCTAGGAGAGGGAAATGACCTTGCCTAGGCACAACTAAAGCATGAATAAGCTGTAGAATGACCCTATGGAACTTGAGATGATGATGACAACCCTCTGAATGATGATAGACTCAGCTAAATGGTGACATGAATTGGAATTTTGATAACTTTAAGCCCAAAAGCACAATGGAGACTTTTACTTGCAAATGAAGACCTTTAAAAATACAATCATGATCTTCTTGAACTGTAGCAAGCAATAATTTTTCATGATGGAGGGCCTACCTTGAAAAATTTGGCAATTTGTGGCTCCTTGGTGAATTTTTAGGCGGTTTTACAAAGAGGGCGCTGACGGGTCGCGCGCCTCACCCAACGGGTCACGTGCCTCTGACGGGTCGCGCCCGTTATAATTTTGCACTGGCGGAGGGTGCCTGACGGGTCGCGCGCCTCTGACGGGTCGCGCGCCTGGTCTGACGGGTCGCGCGCCTGTCAAGCTCACAAATTTCACTCAAACTGTCTTGCAATCAGTTGCTCTATCACTTGGATGCATAATGAGGCTTGATAGAGGGAGATTAGGGCTTTTATAGCCTTGTTTGAATTAATTTCATGTCACAACCCACATGGTTTCCTTTTATCCTGAAATTGGTTGATTTGATGCTTTTCTTTGATAATTTTTTGTAGGGATAGCATCTGAGGGATCTTGGCAAGGGAGCCAGGGTTACATGCTGTCCTTTGAAGCCTTGTGAATTTTTACAAAATTTACAAAATTTTTGAGAAATGACTTTGGCTTTAAAAACAAGGTTTTTAAATCCAAGGTGAAAATTAGCTGCACAAGATAGAATCTTTCGAAGAAGTAATTTGAAAATCATCCCTCTGGCTTGCTGGGCACTTATTGACCTTCAGAAACATGACCTTGAAGACAAACTTGACCAAAACCCTAGACCTAAAAATTTGACCTCAAGACAATAAACAAGTAACCATGACAAAGTTTAATGACTGAAACAAGCTGATCCAGCAGTGCCAAGAGGGGGACAAAGACACCAGCTCCTCCATCAGGGTTATGGCATGCCTAACGGAATGCAAAGAATGACACTGATGAGGCACCTATTCATGCAAATGCAAAGAGCTTTGATCGCTGATGGAGGGCTACTAGACCGACTCTAACAATGGGTAGGCAGAAGTAGTTTTCACAAGGCATGGAAAACATCAATTGGTTTATTTCATATTACTAACTTCCTTCCAAACTCATTTACCCATTGTAAAAATATCCCTTCCCCTTAATTTTACCTTTTCCCTTATTTTATCTCATTTTCCCTTGTAAAATAACCCTTTTTCTCTTTATTTTACATCCTCCCCTGGACATTTCCTTTTAAAAATCATTCTCCCCTTATAAATTTCCCTTTTTGTCATTTTAACCCACTAAAACCCCCTTATCCTAAGTTTAAATAATTAAAATGTATCGGGCCCCATTGAAAAACCCTCCCTGATACCCTTTTAACTCATATCCCTAGTATATTTTTTCCCCGCATACCATTTCATTAAACTCCATTTTCATTTGATAAAATATAGTTTATTTTATTAAACCCCGATTGTAATATCTTCCTGGGTTCCACATTTTATTAACCCTCATCGTATATATTAATTCTCATATTTATTTCTTAATTAACTATGTTACATTTTAATTAACTCGACCCCACACCCTGACTCATCCCTCACAACTCCGCCACTCGGTAACCCTCCGATTGCCCACCTCTAGATCCAATGGATTGCATTCCATATCGCACACTTTGACATCTGACTTTTAACATCACAAAAGTATGCGAGATAAGTTGTTTTCCCCGCCCGCCTTTTTGCTATGTGGTAGCCCCATGTTATATTGAATCCTCTAAAATAATACCACCATACCACTTTTAAGCGTGCAATAAACCCACTTACCGCCTCCTCACGTCAGATGAAACCACCCTGCTATTTAAATTTAACCCCATGCCCAAAGATTAACCACTATTGGTTACAAACGAAAGATTCTTCCCTTTCCCATATTTTTCATTATTATTCTATTAAGGATTGCAAAAAAGAACCTCTGCCGACCTATTCTAAAGCGACGTACTATCTACTGAACTATTTTAAGTGATTTACAACCAGAATTCAAACTTTTACTACTAGAAGACACTTCAGACTCCGATTTGAAATAGTATAAAGAGCATTGAAGCCTCAGAAAGCCTTCGTTGCCCCCAAAGAACCCTTTAGCATACCAAAGCTTCATTTTCTAGGTATTCTTGAAGTGCCAAAGGCCTGTACTTAAGCTTTGCACAACATTTCTAATAGGTTAATTAATTGAACCAATTTAAAAGCCTTGCCGACCTAAATAAAGACACTTTTGCATCCAAACCCCTTTTGCAGATTGTATTCATCTTTTCACACTATTCCAGAGGTCTTAAGCCTACTTCTTAAGCCAGATAGTGATAAATTGAATAAAATAAACAAATCTATGGCTTCCCAAAGCATTCTGAATGCA
This sequence comes from Pinus tabuliformis, assembly GCA_031772625.1. Classification (NCBI taxonomy): domain Eukaryota; kingdom Viridiplantae; phylum Streptophyta; class Pinopsida; order Pinales; family Pinaceae; genus Pinus; species Pinus tabuliformis. The sequence continues at coordinate 1,156,028,614 of CM062818.1, read as the reverse complement.
AAACCCATGCAAAATCCTCACCTAGATATTGACCACCTCCCATTGGCCAATAGAGATTTCCAGATCAAAGACACAACCTCCCCTAACAATCTGTTAAAACTCCACTGCTGGAGTGAAGATAAATTCCTCAACTAGAATGATGATATTCAGCTATGGGAGTCAAATTTACCCAAATACTTGTTCCCACATGTATACCGGTTCCATGAAATCATCCACCTATGCCAACTCTTCTATTTCCCAAGTCAAGGAGCCATAGTCTCTCCTAACCAACAAATTTTGTTCAAAATCACTGCAGGATTAATAAATGAAATGTTGCAGATCCATCCAAAGCCTGATGAAGCCCCATTTTCTATTGAAAGCCTATTTGATTTGTACTTAAAGCTTCACCTTCCCAAGAGATCCCAAAATTTTCAGACTTTCTTCCTAGAAAAAACTCAAGTTCCTATAGACAACCCTCCATATCCTACCACCATTTTCTCTGAGAGAACCAGACAGATTGTAACCATGTTTTCTTGTATTCTATGATATACTACTGATGAACATGTCGATGAACCTATACTTGGTTTCCTTTCTATTTTTTTGCGTAGGCAACCCTCTAGCTACAGTTTTCAATTTTGCCCAAATCTTAGCAGATCGAATCCATGATCATTTGATCAGATTGACAAATGAAAGAGTATTCAAATAATCTTCAGTATTGTTCCATATGTTTCTATATTTCCAATCAGAAAGATTTATAGTTAACATCCAAAAACTGGACATTAAGGACGATCCTAGATCTGTTATCTTTTGGACACCCTTAATCCGAAAATATTCCACTGATTTCAACTAGAAGGATTTCATTGATTCATTTGTTCACCCAGTCGTTAACATGCTAAGCACTAGAAATCAACCTAGGGTCAATGATGAAATAAAGAAAGTTTTACAGTTGTCAAAACACAGTAGAACAAGAGACTAGTATTTATTAAAAAACTACACTGAAATTAGGGTGTATGTATGTCAACTCACTCCATATAAACCGCCTAAATATCTCCCCATGAGGATATTTGCACTAGAATACTTCAGGTAGATCATAAATTCAGATGATGTTAATTTTCTATCAGCTAAGAATAAAACACAGTTTAAAATCAAGAACCAGATTGGTCCTTTTATCTGCAATAATGGGGATGCTGGAGAGGAAGCAGAAAGATGTTTACAAGAAATGAAGTTCAGTGATGGTTTAAAATGGAAGTATGATCCTTTAGGTGTCATAAACAAACTGAGACTCAAGTTTAAATTGAGTGCTTTTATGCATGAGTCCAAGCCAGAGATTGAAAGATATGCCAACCAGTCAGAGTGGTTGGAAAACACCTTACTGGATATGGAGAAGTAGATGGATACTAGTTCCATTCTACATACTCCAGCCCTACAAGACATAAATGAAAAAAGGACTAGAGAAGAAGGTTATTGCTCAAACAAAGATACATCAGATAACAAATTTGAAATTATGTATAGAAAAAGAACAAAGCTGAATCCAGTAAATGAGCAAGAAGAAGTAATTGATACGATTGAAATCATTGATACATATGCTGTAATTAAAGAAAATACACTTCCATCAATTTCAAAGGAAACTCATCAGCCTTCAACTTCTAGTGCTCAGATCATCAAGAAGCAGCATAGTGTTGAAGTCTCTTCTTCAAGTAAACCAATGGAGAGAGAAATAAACATCAAAGAAAGATACAAAGAGATTAAGGCAAAAATGAAGAAATAAAAGCTGAAATATATTCACGGTACTTGAAGCAAACTCCTGGCATCCAAAACAAATTACTTTCTGCATTTGATTATAAGATAAGAAAAATGCAGATGACCTTTTTGTAGCCCACAATACAACATCCTAAGTCATCAACAGATTACAAAAAGACAGATTATGAGATTCCTGCCAAATATCTTCATCCTATAGACCAAATATAATTTCATAAGCAAGCAGGAGAAATGCTATACTCAATTATGAACAACAAAGCTATGAGTGTACAAAAACTACAAAATTCTCTAGAGAATATCAAAGCACAGTTAAAACTAGAGAAGGCATCCTCAAAAGAAAAGGATAACATAATTAAATCATTGGAAGACTTGGTTATTGAAATTGGCTATAATCCAAATGACATCAAAGAAGCAAAAAAACTCATAAAAAATAATAAGGAAGACATTGCCACGTTGAAGAAGAAGTTGAAATTACCTCCTACTGAACATCCATAAGCAAAAGAAGTTTTGGAGAATGAAGCCCAAAAATATGAAATGATGAATCTCATCCTCCAGTTGACAACTAAACTAAAAGAAATAGAGAATGAGATGGACAAATTGGTGCAAGAAAAGAAGGTCAACTTGGAAGCAATTACTGTCACTACTATTCCTACAGTTACTATAATAGTTCCTTCTACTTTAGCAGCTTCAATGGCCACAACAGTTCCAGTAGCTACAACACTTACCACTACATCAGTTATAGAATCATCTACAGCAGCAACTCATCCTAGTGATGAAGTAGGTAAATTAATCAAAGCTATGCAGGATATGTCCATCCAAAAAAATGAAATAAATAGACTTAAAGATCAAATAAAAAGTCTATAAGATGAAAATAAGTTGGTAAAAATCATGCATAAAAATGAAACACAGAAGTCAAACAGATTGACTAAAAGAATACAGAAGTTAGAGAAAAAATTGACATTGAAAGAAGCACTTGCCCAAGCAAAGTAGCATTTGTGGCCCAATATCATTAACTTGGTTAATGATATTTGGCCATCCATCTAAGTCATCTTTGAGAAGAAGGATTTAAACAAGGAAGCAACTGAAGCTATTCAAAAAAGTTAAGGGAGAACTTGGTAAGAAGCCAGAGGAGGCCAATGAAATCATTAATTTTCTTAATTCCAAAAAGAAGTATGAATTGCAAGAGCTTGGAATAACTAACAGAACATAAATCATACTAGAAGTAAAGAAAGTAATCACCAAAAGGAGTTTGATGATACAACTTGAGGAGAAATGCCAAACAATGGAGCTAGCAATAGCCAGGTTCTTGGTCAAATTTGATGTTTTGAGGCAGAAAGGTCTACATAATCCATTGGTGATTAATGACAGGTTGATGAAACATGAAGATTATGACAAGAAAATAAGAAAAGTGGCTAAAGAACAGTCCAACAATTCCTCCATGAAAGGAATTCCTACGGGGAAAGTGCTTTATCAGACTTTTGAGAACCTTTTTTACCTCCATCATGAGGTAAAACATCTCTATATAAATAAGCCTACTTTTGGAAAGTACACAAAAACTGATGAAATCTACATAAGAATGGTAAAAATCAAATTACCAGATGAAGAGGCTTGGGAGAAACTTGATGAGTTACTTTGAAAAGTAGTAGTAAAACAAGTTAAAACAGAAACACAACAATTAAATATTAAAAGTAAAGCAGTAACAGAGTATAAAGAGTATCAGATGACAAGGAAGAGTAAATGGACAACCAACATAAAGCAACAAAATATCAGTGAAAGAAAATAGCAAAGCCAAATAAACAAGGACAACTTGCATTATTTTCGACTTAGTTACCGGAGAATCCACAGTAAGAACCATTTTCTGCCAACATTTCAAATCCCAACCGAGATCCATCATCAGGACAACTTGAATGCTTGATAGAAGAAGAGCTTAATTGAGGGATTAAATAGAAATTAGGAGAGAAAAAAGAGATGAATGACGGCTCTCAATTTTTGAATAATAATTTTTGATGAGATGTCGGCTGATTAATTTAATTTTTTTTTTTTTTGAATTAATATCAATATTATTAAGATTGATCATTATCATAATAATTTTTTTTTTTTATATTAATATTACTTAGTTACTTTAAATTAAATATGATAGTTATTATTAATATTAATTCTATTATTAATTATTATTATTAATATACTAATTAATAATAATAATAATTAGTATTTTAATAATTATTAATTAATAATAAGTAGTATTAATGATATTGTATTGATCATAGTTAATGTTAAAAAATATTAATCCTAGAAAATTGTATTAATATTTAATATTTATAATAAATGATTGATCATTAATATTTATTATTAATACTAATTGTAATTATTATGATTATTATTATCATTAATTATTATTATTAATATAATAATTAGTAATAATAATTAGAATTATAATAATTGATAATAATAATTGGTATTAATGATATTATACTGATCATAATTAATGTTAAAAATATTAATCCTAGTATATTGTATTAATATTTAATATTTATTATAATATAAGTTGGTTACTATTTAGCCTAGTAAAGAAATTAATAAAGTAATTATTGTTAACTGTAAATATTATTGTTATTAATAATTATTATTTATTAATATAATAAGTAATAATAATAATTAGTATTAATATTATTAATATTGATCATAATTAGAATTGATCAAATTAATCCTAGAATATTGTATTAATATATAATATTGATAATATTAATCATAGAATATTGTATTTAATATTTAATATTTAATATTTAATATTAATTATATATATCAAATATGTTAGTACAATGTTATTTTTATTTTTAAATAGAATTATTATCAATATATTTTGATATTTTGGGAGAAGTATTATTAGCCTAATGGGATAATATTAAAATTAGTTAAAATTATTTAAATGTATAAATATTAATAATAATAATTATTATATTAAAATAGATATTTTAATATTAAGAATCAAAATAATTAATATGGGTAATTAATAAATAAAGTAATTAATTAATGATAAAGGTCATTATCATAATTAATATTGTAAATGTTTAATTGTGTACTATTTATTATTATTATTATTATTATTATTATTATTATTATTATTATACTTAAATTAATAAAGCGAGTTAATTTCTCTGATTAGGGGAAGCCAGCTTCCACTAATCTCCATACCATTGTCTCTGTTGAGATTATGTGGGTGTTTGATAATTTCAAGAGCTTCTCTGATCTTTTGCTATGGTGTTGCTCTTCCCTGGCAATAATTGAGGCGCTTTCCAAGCAGACATGGTGCTTAGTTTTTGAGGAGTGTTCTGCCAAGGCGGAAGTACGAGACCTTTCATTCTTAATATCAGCTCCATGTTCCTTGAGTTTGGTTTGCAGGGAGTGACCTGTTTCACCAATGTAGCTTTTCCCACATGAGCAATCAATTTTATAGACCCCTTTAAGTTGATGTCTATCAATATTATCCTTGACAGATCTCATACCTTGCCTAATAGTTCCAGGTGCTGAGAATTGCGTTCTTATGTTTTTCCTTCTTAGGATTTTCGCAATCTTATCTGTAACTCCATGAATGTAAGGTAGAAAGAACCTACCACCCTCAGGTTGATCTTGGGCCTTAGGTTCATGAGATAACATCCTTTTCTCGGCTTTCTGAATTGCTCTTTTAATCTCATTTTCTTTGTAGCCTATACCCTTAAAGGTTGAGACTAAATGCTTCTTTTCTTCATTCAGATGATCAACATCAGAAATTCGAAGGGCCCTGATAGCAAAAGTGTTTAGACACCAAATTTCTGGGCTGGATGATGGTGGGAATCAGCGTGGAGGTAGTTTTTGGTATGGTTTGACTTCCTGAAGAATTTATGCCCTATGGAGCCATCCTCTTTTCTCATGATGAGAATGTCTAAAAAAGGGATGCTCATGTTTTCTTGAAGCTCCATAGTGAATTTTATTTCTGAAGAGATGGAATTTAGGTGAATAAAAAACTTGTCAAGCTCTGCTTTACCATGTGTCCATTTTATATTAGTATCATCGACGAATCGCTTCCACCATGCTGGTTTCAAAGGGTAAGATTCCAGGGCCTTCTTTTCAAAATATTCCATGTATAAGTTGGCCACGATTGGCGAAAGGGGGGATCCCATTGCTACTCCAGATGTCTGCTCATAATATGTTCCCTGGAAGGTGAAAACTGTTGATCACAAGCAGATTTCGGCCAATTTTGCAGTCCCTGGATCAGTAACATCTTTTATAACCTGAATGGCTTCTTCAAGAGGAATCATGGTGAATAAGGACACTACGTCAAAGCTAACAAGGATGTCATCACGTTCTATCTTCTCATTCTTAATGAGATTCACAAAGTCATGGGAGTCTTTGATGAAAGAATCAGTGTTTTTGACAAGGGGCTTGAGGATTTTTGCAACATACTTAGCGAGCTCATAGGTTGGGGATCCAATGGTATTGACTATTGGTCTAAGAGGGATTCCTTCTTTATGGATCTTGGGTAACCCATAAATCCTAGGGAGGCATTCACAAGAGGGAATTAATTTCTTTTTTAATTTATCATCAAGGTTGGATACCAAAATTGCCTTTTTCACCTCTTTCATAATCTTGGGGATGGGGTTATTGCTCAGTTTCTTATAACTACCACATTTGAGGTGTTTGGTCATTTTGTATATATAATATTCTTTATCCAAGATCATGGCTACTCCTTCCGATTTTTTTTTAAGAAAAGTTCTTGAAGATCAAAAGTTATTGTACCCAAAGATTGTAGCCATTGCACTCCTAATACAACATCAACACCACCCATTGGAATGGAAAACATTGGGCTATTCGATACATATTCTCCCATGTATATATTGATATTATGGCTCTTACCACTGAAATTTATGTTTCCTTCAGTTGTAACCATCACTTGACACTCTGGTGCTAGATATAGGAAGAAATTCAATTCCTTGGCTATCTTATAATGAATAAAATTATGGGTACTTCCCGAATCAATCAACACTATTACCTTTTTTTTCTTGATATGTCAATCTATTTTGAGAGTTTGAGGAGTGGTAATTCTGGCCAATGCATTACAATATATTGTCGGATTCATTTCTTCTTTCTCTAGGGTTTGTTCCTGGTGTATATCCTCTTCTTTTGAAGTTTCTTGTTCCTTTTCTTGCTCCTCTTCCCCATCTATGTAACTTAATTTCTTTTTAGCACAATTATGACCTTTAGTGTATTTTCTATCACAATTGTAACAAAGCCCTTTTGATCTTTTTTCTTCCAATTGTCGTGGTGTCAACCTTGTAGGTGGTGAAAGGTTAGGAGAAACAACACTTCCATCTTTATAGTTGTGAGTGGTAGGCTTCGTTATTGCAATAATTTTTCTTTCCATTTTTCTTGCCAACTTGAATGCCTTCCCTAATGAATCGGGTTCTTGAAGGAGAACCTCATGTTGGATGTTATCCTTTAAAGTCCCTATGAACACATCAATCCTATGCTCCTCTAGAATATATTTTACCCTTATATTCAATTTTTGGAAGTCCTCAATGTGCTCCATCATTGAACCCTTTTGTTTGAGATTGATCAATTGGCTAAAAAGATGTTGCTTTTTGTATCCTCATAATGCGTTATCATTTCTTCAATAAAAATTTCCCAAGTGACAAATTGTTTACCAGATCAAAGGCATCGATACTATACAAACTGATTTGGTTCCAAATATAAAGTTAAAATGCATAACTTTTGTGCATTTTGCACATTATGGAGATCGAAGTATTGCTCCATCTGTAGTATCCATGTTATGAGATCCTTGCCATCAAACTTCTTCATATCGATCTTTGGAACATGGTGGGTCTTTAATCCAACGTTAGAGTCTATGAAATCATGATTAACATTTCTTTTGTTCTCATCATGAGTTTCCTTTACTACCATTTCACCATTAGTAAGCATTTATTGTAGAAAATTTGTCAAATATATCTTCAAATATTACATGTTGTCTTTAATTTTTTCTTCTATACCATCCATCTTAGCTTCCATGCCCTTTGAATTCCTTCAAACTATTTTTTCAGCCAAACTTATGCAAAACTTAAAAAAAACTACACACCATTTTTCACTTTGTAGGAGTGCGATATTGAATTTGTTTTATCTCTGTATTTCAGATCTACAAGGTCTGAATTTACATCTTGTGGTATGTCTCTGAGTCCTCTTTCCAACCCCGCAAGTCTGATCAAGATTGGATTCTCCAAGGAAGAGTTATTCTAAATCACCCACGATGACCTGATTATAGACTGGTTCAATAGCACGAACTTGTATGAAGTTCCACGTGTCACTGTTTTGACCTTAGGACTTGAAACCAATACAAAAAAAACTATAGGCCATCCTATTTCTTTAAATTTTTATGAAATTTCAATCTGATGCTCTGAGAGAATGTTATGACGATTTTCCCCAGGTCACCTGTTTGGGATGTAATTCGAGAGGTTGCAAAAATCCTAAATGTCTTGGACCATATCTTCAAACATATAGTGAAAAAATATATGAAATTAGGGTCCAAGCTTCATCCATATTTCACCTCAGATGGGTTTTAATTTCAGAGTCTGAACCTTCGTAGAAAAACAAATATAGTAAAAATTCCATGATGACCTATTTGCGATGGAATTTTGGAGCTTGCACAAACCCTAACTTCCTCAGATCATATATTTTAAAATATAGCGATACAAGATCTGAAATTCAGACCCAAGGTTTAGAACGATTTCTTCTCAAATGGATTTTTCTTTTAGCTTTTGAAATTTCGTAAAGAAAAAGTTATATAAAAAATTCTACACTAGCCTGTTTGGAGTAGTGAAACCTTATAATCCAAAGCTCTGATACCAAATGTTATGAAACAAGCTCACAAAATATAGAAAAGATAGATCAATGACTTGAAAATCAGTCTCTTCATCGGGGAAACCTCCTTTACATTACACAAATTAAAAATTCTTGGATGATACAAATGACAAACCCTCATTTCTATATATAAGAGTCTAAGGGGTTCCAATACAATCAGAGCCTACATAACAATAATATTGTAGGGGCAAAACAATAACAATAGTGGGCTTCTATGGGGAATAATAATAACAACATGGGGACTATATGGTCACAATAATATAATAAGGGGGTTGCGCTAATAACAATAAGGGGTTACACTAGTAGTATAGGGACCTAACAATTTGTCATGGGCGAAGAGAGTAAATATCATTTGTATAAGACCCTATTTGGATAGTTGTAACATGTAAAAGATATTATTTTTGAGTCTAGAAAGTCAAATTGAACCCCTAATACCAAGTTGGCCTTACTAGAGGAAGTTAGCCTACTTTGTGGTTATTCAACCTTCAAAAGTGTGTATATATAGAAGTTTCTCAACCTCATTTCGATACACATTCGACATGCAATTGTAACAAGTTTCATTTGTAGTAAAACAAGGAAAAAATCAAGAGAGAAATTCCAGGGGAGAAGGAGAGGTATACAATGAAGTTGGAAGACCCAAAATTTGGACCATATCTGATCACATGTGCGAAATCTAGGGTTTTTTGGGTTATTTATAGGTCGAATTTCAAACCTAAAATTGTAGGACCAAAACTATGATTGGAGTAATTTGACCTTCATTAATTTTGATGTGTTTGAAAGATATCTTATTGAAGGGATAACTTCATGCTTGGAGGAGGTTTTGAGTTTGGTCTTTGGGCCTTGAATTTCTCATTTGAACCAATTTTATAAGAAGAGAAGGGATTCTTTCTAGGTTTTTCCCTAGCTTGGAGCCTACTTCTTGTGTCTATTGTCTTTATTGTTTATGTTATTGATAATTGTTTGAAGAAAAAGATCTAATAAATAAAAATAAGAAGATAACTAAAGTTCACAAGATTTTCTCAAGGTTAAGGAGAATTTATTAATAGTTTACCTAATTGATTGTCCAACATGGTTTTAGAGCTAAGGTTAAGAAAGAGAAGGCATTTTGAATAGCATTTTGAATATCATCTTGTTGACATAAGAATATATTGCTTGTAAGGTGGAATCGTTTATAGAAGGACACAAGAAAAGAAGAAGAAGACCTAGTGACATGTAAGGAAGATTACTACATCAAGCTTTCATTGAAGACCTCATCCTATTAAGAAGGATCAAGATCTCATTGAAGGAATGAAGAATAAGAACTTGTTGAAGGCTCTCTAGTGCACTTTATCATATTTAATAAAATGAAGAATCAAATAATTTTGGGATCATCATCCACTCTTTGAATTTGTTTAAAGACACTATTGTTGAAGGCATCCTAGAAGTAATAATTGTAGGGCATATTTGAAGTCTCTTTAAAGTCCTTGAAAGTATCAAGATAGTTGGAGACATCATCAATAAGGACACTCATTCGAAAAGTAAGTACCATTTTTTTTCTCCATGTCTCAATCTACATATCAAATGGCTACATTTTTTAAGGAAAGAAATAAGCTTGTTGGGTCAGTAAAATTCCTAGCATGGAAGAAAAGGATTGATTTGGTGCTCATACAAAATGAGGTCATGAAATATTGTTACCGGGAAAAGTGTCTATTTAGAACTGCTCTATCCCACTAAGGTGTGACAGCTGCCTTAGAAATAAACAGAGAAAACTACTTTTGTATTTCCTTTATGAATTAAAGATAGAGGGGGATAGAAAGAACCGACTTGTGTCTTGCGCTAATCCTTTGATACAATCCCTCTCTTCTTTGACAGCTTCCAGCTACCTGCTCCCTTACCTGCCCAGCTTCACCAAGTTCCTGTAAGATCACAGAAGAAGAAAACTACACAAATACATGGATCTATATTCATAAAAAGATTAGGATCAGATTTAAGCTAAACATACAAATGTAACAAGCATCAATGATACGCAAGCATGTAGGAGAAACTCAAATAGTTTTATTGATATAACAAGAAGATCCAAGAGGAGTTACAACCGATGATTCCTGATCCAGCATCAACCTCCCAGCAAAGAAGCCCCTTATTCACCTCCAACAAAGCATAAATCACCCAATACTCTGATATCTATCCCAAAACCAATAGCAATTCCTTGCAATGTACAAAATTCCAGCCTCTGGATCTCTGGGATGAGGGATCCATATATAGATGTATGCAGGGAGGATGAGTCAGCTTATGATTTTATTAGTGGCTTCTCTCTGTCAGTTCTTGCTTCCACTTGGAGACTGAAAGCCTCTTACTCATCCTTGGTCGAATTCAGTGAGGCAAGTGTCATTGGAGAAGATTCTGGAAGCTTCCATTGTCTTTCCACCTCGCGGAATGGCACTGCCATTTGTCATTTCCCGCTCAACACACCCTGATAGTGCATTTAGGTGCGTTGCAATGCACCCAGCTAGTGTATTTAGGTGCTATGCAACGCAGTTAGCCAGTGGAGCAGCTGAAATGATCCTGATTTGACTGATTCTGAGCAGTTTCTGGTGGAGAACTTCTGGGAGAAGCTGTAATTTGTTGACCTTGTTCCTTTAGGGGTTGGAACAACACTTTTAGGGACTTAGGAGCCCTTGGTTTATGGACATTTCATGCTTGGTGCTGCAAGGCACAAAAATGTCTATAACAGTTGCCCCCTAAAGTATGAGGCCGTTAATCGGGTGAAATGCTTTATTATGAGGATCCGAAGTTCTTTCAATGCTGGGAGGAGACATGTAATAAGATACAATACAATACATTATCTTCATACTGTTTTTCATGATCTAGCTGAGGCGGGCATTCGCATGCTCAGCTTTATAAATTCATATTCATGTACATAGGACAGACAATTGTCTGAGTGTAGACTGATGATTCTGATAGAGCCATCATCCTTTTGGTAGGATGATTATCTGTGCTGCAATGTTGTACATTTTAATGTCTTTATTTTCCTGAATATATATCGCAGCCCAGATGGATGAAACTAGATCTGAGGTCTTCAATCTCGTCCGATCTTCACTCGAAGTACAAGTCGATCCATGTGAGAAATGTTCTGAAGTCGAACATGGAAAGACATCGCTTGATTACCAGTCAATGATGTAAACTGTTAACAAGCGCGAGAGGAATCACCGATAATGATAATGACCCTCAAGGTACTACAGTACAATTCACGTGGTGTGAATAAAGGACTTGGCGTCGAACACCACGAAAAATCTTTCGATCGAAGGCCATTGATGTAAACCTGTCGCCGGAAGTGAGAAACTTTCCATTGAGGCATGCAAGCTTCAAAGTACTAAATGGGGTGTTCCTAGACCAACTTCTTGGATAATGAGCCGATGTCGACAAGAAGTGATCTGTCAAAGGAGGGCCTTAATGAATCCCACATCAATGACACGGAACGGAGCAAATGATTTTGATGGAGGTGAAAACGATCTGATGATATATGGTTCAGGGTGGCGGTCATGAAAGTATGGAGTATAATGTATGGTAGTGGGTGGGACACAGGTGACTTCTCTGGATGACTTCTCTTGAACATGTCGGCGACACTTATGTGATGGATTGGTAGCATTAACCCCAAATGTGGATGGTATGGCGTGACCATGGTGATGTGACCGGTGAATGAAACAACCCAACCCAACTCGGACATGGAGTGGAAGTGTCATGTTCAAGAGCGACTTGCTACCAATAAAGATTCTTTGAGTTTTCTTCCCAAATTTTCCCCAGTCATTGCTGACCAGTACCTCTTTATTTTTGTCAAGCTTGAGGAGGATAACATATGCTTGTTCTATAATTTTCCCTTCGGGCAAACCCATCGCTATGTTTTAACGAGCCTAGCGATAGTGAAACTCGTTCTCGTCTAAAGACAAGTTTGTCGCTATTAATCTTTTTAACGAGTTTAACGACAAAGATAACTTGGTCCTTTTCATTTTTAGAGAGTCTGAAAAGGTACGTAAAGGTAACTCCAAAATTCCTTTTTCGTCATCTAATCCCTTAAGTCCGAAAAAGTATAAAACAATACGGAAGGGATGAATTTTCGATAGTTTTAACGAGTCGAAGAAAACAAGCGCTCGATATTTTTGTGCAATAATCCCTCAGGTCCAAAAAGATTAAAATCTAGAGGAGGGATAGCACTTCCTGTCCCTTTAACGAGCTGGAAGGCCAAGGACTCGGCAATCTTTTCATATTTTACGAGTCAGTTGAAAAGAGCTTAAAGGAGACTCATCTTTTGAGGAACGAGTGATAAAATGGGTAGCAGCTGATTCCAGGTATGGTTTGGAATTTTCCAATGACGGCAGTGTCACAAGGATGGCTAGTGAAATCACTCTTCGCAGCTGTTCCTCAAAATGGGTAAACAATCAAATGGAGGTGAATGATCAGCCAATGGAAAAGTGGAGGTGACGGTGCAAACACGACCAAGGCTTTAATGGCTGAAGTACTACATTCACGGTGGTTATTTACCGGGGAATAGTTCATTTTTTAACGAGCTTAAACGCGGGTGGAAACATTTGCTCGGTCCGGGTTTATTTTTTAACGAGCTTGAACCTCGCAGTAAACACTGCTTGATGATAAGTTTGCATGCCCCCAGCATAATAACGCAAATCGAGGTGCATGCCCCCCAAGCTTCATTGCATTCAACTCGGTGGTTAGAATGAAGGTTTACCTTTGAGATTTGGAAAGGGGATTTGTTTCATTTTTTAATGAGGTTGACATAGTAAAAGAACTATCCTCATGACTCCTTGTTTCATTTTTTAACGAGGTCGACATGAGATAAGAACCATCCTCGAAATCCAAATTCATTAGATATAGAAGATTTCATATTCCACTGTGGCCACTTCCGCCAGATTACTCAGAGTGGGTAGGGCAAAAGTACCCATTAAGGCAGGGTCTTTTAGGAGACCTACTCCGATATTTTGGAGCGAATGATTGCTTCCATGGATCATTGGAATGCTTCCCGTAACTTGTGAACTGTTGGGGAGAAATGTTTGTTGGTCGACGATTGTAATTCCTCCTTGGAAGGGAAATGCAATCTTCCTGAAGTAGGTCGACACAAGTACGGCCATGGCATATATCCAGGGTCTTCCCAGTAGGATGTTGTAATCGAGGTTTCCGTCGATTACTTCAACATCAATTTCTACTGTTTTACCCCCCAGTTCAACTTGCAAGTTACTTAAAATCCCGTACGGAGTGTGTGATCGTCCATCAAATGCTTTTAACATTGTTGACGATCGCGACAAGGGTGGTGACCCTAAATTTTTCCAGCAACTCATCGACATAATACATGTGGATGCCCCCTCATCAATAATTGTTCGATGAACAATTTTGTTGAGGGCTTTCACTTGAATAAGGAAAGCTAGTTGAGCTGGTAACTGAGGGTCATATCCTTTATGATCAAAGGCCACAAGATTGGAATCCATTCGGTCAATCCCACCCATTGCTGATAATAAAGCTTGCTCTTGGGAGAGGCAATTTTGCAGTACCTCAAGTGTCGACATAGCGGACGGCGATTGGGCCAGGTCCTTTACTATATTATAATTCTGTGCTACTTTGGCATGAGGATTAAATGTTGATTTGTGTACTACTCCCTTTCGCGGCTTTATCATTGGTTCAGGAATGATGGGTGGTACAACTTCGGTTGAAGTTGTTGTCGAACTACTAGGTTGATCTTTATCCTTGTTGTTCGACAGTTGTGGATTCCCGTAATCTTTATTCCTTGTCGTTATCAAAGCATCGTTTTGTTTTTTTGAAACCGACAACATAAGCACTTGGGATCGGGAAGCATTTTGATTAGCAACCAGTTTGGTTCCCGAGTTTGGAAACGGATCAGTCAATACTGCTGAGGTTTTTGAACTCTTAAAGAGTTTCTTAACTTCAGCTTTATGTGGACAATCTCTCGTCCAATGATCCTCATCGCATATATGACACCTCACAGGGGGTTTCCTTTGCCCAGAAGGGTTTGTAGAAGGTTTTCCAGGAGATGACTCATCCTGCTTCTTTTTTCTCCCTTTCCTTTTCTTCTTGCCCCCTGGTTGCTTCAGTTGTTTGCCCTTGTCGGTCGACACGGCATTTACTTTCGAGGCAAGAAGTTCCTCATTTGCATTTTGACTAGAAATATTACGGGCCTTTTTAGATGTAGCCTTTGTCGATTTCGTGTCTATTGCGCCAATCACGCCATCGCTAGCATGAGAGTCATTGTTTGATTTAGGAGGAGGAGGAACTGAGAATTCCGGTCAAGGGGTGTCAGGTATTTTGACGTAGAGCGTGCTGGACTGAGTTTAAATCAAGTCCAGATATTGTGCACGAGCGATAACTTGCTCTTCTATTACGACTCCCCCCTTTGCCACATCTTCCGTGATGGAAGGCAGTAATGACTTGATAAACCATTCAGCTAAGAGCTGATCGGGAACATACGTTTTTACCATTCTACAACGACGTCGCCACTCATGTATATGATCAGATATGTGAGTGGCCTTCGTCTGTTTGAAGTTGGTAAGGAGTTCCGTTCCCGATTCGTATCTTATCGGTAATTGAAAATGGGTTAAAAAGGTTGTGGCTAGGGTACTAAAGTTGTCAAACGAAGCTCTAGATAATTCAATATACCATTTTGCTGCCGGACCAGTTAACGTCCTCTGGAAAAGGCGAAGCCTAATCGAATCATCGTTTAGGGTGTTTGATGAACACCACATGTTGGTAAGGTAAATCCCCTCTGCGGACAGAGGCGATCCCACTAGCCTATCACAGAACTAGCCACAAACAAACCACGCTGCTACGCAAGTTCCTAGTTATGCATCAAAGGTGAATCAAGAAGACTAACCTGGAGTCCAACGCTATGATTGAAGCAGAGTTGATATCCTCGATCCCTTGCTCCAACAGATCATAACGAATACCTGCACATGCAAAGGAAGAGACGGATACCAACATAAAAACTACCAAGGCACAACTATATTTCAGTCAGAAAGGAAATAAATCAACATATCACCATGACAGATAATGAGATTGGAACTATAATAGCAATCGCTCATCAATTAATAAACAGGAAAAGTTACAACCATTGTTCTGACGTCGACCCTTCTCCTGGCTGGGTGAGTAACTATATGTGTCTTGACATGCATCTCCTCTCCGGCAGCATCACCTCTCTAGCACTCATTAGCATTCTCTCCATGACCCATAATCATCACTACTGTCTCTCAATTACCAAATCACTAGCATAACACTAACACCAACACTCTCGCACTAGCACTCTCGCACTCTCGCACTCTCGCACTAGCTTGTCCAATGCATAATGACAAGCTTATATAGATGAAGAAGGGAGGAGGATGCGATGAACCGGGACACCTTTCGAGGATTAGCAAAAAGCCTCAAAAGCCATAAAGATGGATAAAGCTCGACAAAAGACTGATTTTTTATCTTCAGAAAAACTCCATGTAATGAAGGAAACAACAGTCGGACGTGCATTAAGGCAAAAAGCACGACTAAATTTGGTTGGCGCGACTGTTGCTCTAAGACAGAGTGCCAATGGTCGCGCCCTCTTTTGAGGATCTCCATCATTGGCGCGGGTAGGATACTGTGGACTTGCGCCAATGGAAAAAGAGCACTTTTCAGGGATGATCTGCAGAAGGTGTCTTCAGGGAACATGGAGTACATACTCAGGGGAACATAATGCAAGTGTTTTTAGACTTTGTCACTTCTTATAACTCCCGGGATGAGTCCTCCAAGGTACGACAAGAGGAGTAACAGGGATGGTGACAAATTACTGTGTAACAGATGCCCCCTAAAGCATGAAGTCCGAGAGGTGGAGAGGGGTGAAATGCTTTACAAGAACACACAAGAGCACACAAGAGCACATATAGTTACTGCCGCCGAGGATCTGCATTAAGAGACATGACTAATAGTTCAATTACAAGATGTACGTGGTATGGTCGCAGCCATCCATAAGAGAGTACATAAATAATCTGGATCCATAGTATGGACGCAACCATCTGGTTAGGATCAATGAACTGACTCAGGTATGGTCGCAGCCATCCAGTGAATGAGTCAAGTACCAAGAATCACGCCTGGATTACAACAGACACAATCCAGGGTCTTGCGCTCCATCTCGACCCGAACAAGAGTACAAGTCCAAGCATGTGAATATATGAGCTGAAGTCGAACATGCATGAACATCGCCTGATTACCAGTCAATGATGGAAACTGTTAACAGACGCGAGAGGTACCACCAATAATGACAATGGCCCTCAAGGTACTATAGGTACAATCTACGGCGTGTGAATCAATGAGCTGAAGTCGAACACCCGTAGAATCATTCGATCGGAGGCCAATGATGAAAACCTCACGTCGAACACGAAGAACCTGCCATTGAGGCATGCAGGCTCCAAGGCACCGGAAGGGAGTCTCTAGGTCAACTTCCTGGATAATGAGTTGAAGTCGACAGGGAGTGACCTTGATCAAAGGTGGGCCATAATGTTTCCCACATCATCGACACGAGACAGAGAGATAATGTCGTGAATCAAGATTGTGCGAACTATCAAAGGGAGGTTGTTTTTTCAGAGGTCAACTTCTCTTGAACATATCGGCGGCACATTAACGGAATTGGCAGTATTTGACATCAATGTATCAAAGGTCATTATGACGAGGCAATGAGTGAATGAGAGGTCAAATAGGGTACCCAAATCCACGGAAGCAAGTGAAAGATATGAGATGAAATATCCCCACCCTGGACACGAAAGCAAAAAGTGCCATGTTCAAGAGCGACATACTGCCGTTATGGTAATAATTATGGTTCAAAGAATTTTATTTTCCCCCACCATTTCTGGCAAGTACCCCAGTTATTTTTAACAAGCTTGATGGGGATAGCATATGCTTGTGTTGTGACAAAATCCGATGTCATTAAGTTTTAACGAGTCTGACAAAGGAAAAACTCGGCGTCTTTTCTTGTTTAGAGAGTTTGAAAAGACAGCAGACAAGGAAACTCCAGGGATGTCCTTTTTCGTACGGTTGTGTCTCTCGGGCCCGAAAAAGTATAAAATAATACCCGAAAGAACCGCACGATCATTACGATCGAGGAGTACTTTTCATGATTAGTGACTTCGACCTGAAAAAGTAAAAAAGCGGTCAAAACCACGTCGTTTCGTAACCACTAACGAGTTTGAAACGACAAAAACCCGGTAATATTTTTATGTTTTAACGGTCGACAAAAAGAACTTAAAATGACTGCCCCTTATCACCATTTAACGAGTCAAGAGGAGGGACTCGGCAATCTTTTCCTCTTTAAATGGTCAGAAAAGAGCTGAAAGCGGACCTCCATTTTTATTTTCTTTAACGAGTCAAAAAGGGAAAAATACTCGGCAATCTTTTCATATTTTATGAGTCAGAAAAGAGCGTAAAGGCGACTCGTCCTGAAGGAACGAGTGGTATAAGGGATAGCAACTGGTTCCGGCAATGGTGGAACTTTACTTGAAACACGTAAAGGTTAAGAGGTTGGCTAACAAGACCACTCATCGCTGCAGTTCCTCAGGAAAGGATAAACAACCAAGTGAAAGCATATGATCGGCCAAAGAGATGGTGGCGATGGAATGAAACAACCAAGGCTCATCTAGCAGAATTTAGCAGATAAAAGGCAATCACGGGATGTAAATCAGGTATGGGTTCATTTTTACACAAGCTTGAACCATGGAGAACTTTGCTTGGATTCGGTTTCATGTTTACACAAGCTTGAAACGAAAAAAATATGCTTGCTATAACTTTGCATGCCCCCAGCATGATAATGCAAATCGAGGTACATGCCCCCCAAGCTTCATGGCATTCACAGAGTGGATGGAATGAAGGTTCACTCTCGAGATCTGTGAAAGACTCGACTTGTATTTTACGAGATCTTAATCAAAAGACTCGATTTGGAAAGGGAGTTGTTTCATTTTTTAATGAGGTTGACACAGTAAAAGAACTATCCTCATAACCCTTGTTTCATTTTTTAATGAGCTTGACACGAGATCAGAACTATGCTCCGGACTCCTTGTTTCATTTTTTAGCGAGCTTGACACAAGACAAGGAACTGTGCTCCAACCAAACCTAGTTTCATTTTTTAAGGAGCTTGACATAGGACAATGAACTATGCTCCACTCGACCTTCATCATAATGAACAGGAAGTCGAGGCTTCCAAGAGTGCCTCTCCCGGTGGGAGGTCAACATCTCGGAAGTCAGGACCCAATGCCCCCAGGACACTATGCACGACGGCGGCATCGCTGGATACAAGCATGGGATAGGTGGCCACGTAGTTGACCTGCGATGGGGCAGATGCAACTGGTGGATGACAACCAGGAGGGGATGACGACTGCACAGGGGGGACCCGTGGACGAACGAACGATAATTGATCGATAGTCACAATTCTTCCATCGTGTGGAAAGCAAACCACACGGAAAAGTGAAGAGACAAGGGCCCCCATGGCATAAACATAGTCACAGCCAAGGAGAAGATTGAAGTCTAAAGCACCTTGGGTAACCCATACGTCTAGATAGACGGTCTTGCCTCCCAAAGTAATAGGGAACTTTGGAAGGATCCCTAATGGTTGGCTAGTTCTTCCGTTAAAAGCAGTCAGATTTGATGCTACGGGCACAAGCTGTGGGGAACCCAAAGCTTGCCAAATAGTGGCAGACAGAAGACTAATAGATGCGCCCTCATCCAAGACAGTGCCAGGTATTGCCTTGTCATAGGTGTGTACCGTGACCCAAAAAGGCACATGAGATGGGAGGCGGAAGGTAGTCAAACGTCTCCAGTCGAAGGAAGCGACTGAACTACTTGGTGGGGGAATCATATGATTGCCCCCCTGCTCGGGAGAGAGTGCAGTAGGACTCTCAGATGTAGGGGTATTTCCAGATGTAGGAGAATCTGAGGAGACGAGAAGAACACGAGAATGATGCTCTTCTGAAATAGAGTGGTCGACGGGTGGTGAACTCGAGTCGACACTCTTTCCGACCAATGGTTGGTCTGGAACAGGCTTGGCAGAGCTAGATTCAGGAAGAGGAGGCTGGACAAGAGAGGAATCTTGGTTGATTTCTTTGTCAGCAGGGGAACGTTCTGCAATTGCAGAAAGACGTTGATAACCAGTAGGAAGTTGGGTTGAGGGAGCTGTAAGACTTTCCAATACAATAGAGGCTTTATCCATGAATGGACAAAGGTGAAGGGGATGATTGCCTTCACAAAGTTTACAAGGGATTCGAATCTTCTCTTTTCCCTTACCGTTGCCAGGTGATAAGGTAACATCGCCATGATCTATAGAGGACGATGCAGGGCGGTCCGGATCATGAGACCATACTTCTAAAACCCTAGGAATGCCAGGACAATCGCGGAGAAGGTGGTCTTCCTTGCACAACTTACAAGGAAATTTGACCTTCCGCGGAGGAGCACAAGGTGGCTCGACTTGGGTTATACCTTTAACCTCTGGTTTAGGGGTCTTCTTCTTCTTTTTCTTCTTGGCCACCTGGTTAGTTGAATCCAGAGGTTCACTAGGCGAAGTAGAAGATGAGGACGCAACAGTAGGCGAAGAAGGGGAAGGGTCCACCTTGGAATCAGCAAGACGTTGTTCGGGTGGAGGAGGTGGTTGTGGACCCGAACTGAATGGAGGAGCACTAGAGGGTCTCTCAGGCTCCTTCCCGGTAGATGGCGGGTAATCTTTTGTTCGAGTACTGATATTGATGGGTATCGTTCCAGCCATAAACACTTGAGAACCAAAGGAAGAGGGAGGCTGAGATGGGTCAGCCACCATTTGAGTTTTTTGAGTTTGTTGTGAGGGAAAGGGTTCTTTAAGCACCGCAGGAGTCCCGGGAGTGCCTTTCAACAAACGACTAAATTCGGACCGTCTAGGGCAGTCCTTTGTATAGTGATCCCCATCACAGATAAGACAAGGATACTTGGGTTTGCGTTTGGCACCCTCCTCGGGCGGAGGGTTAGGGGCTTCCTGCTTGGGTTGATCTGGCTTATTCTTCGGTTTCCCTTTCTTCTTTACTTTCGAGGCTTTGTTTGCCGTGGTGGTTTGGGCGGCATTGACCTCGGAAGTAACATTCGAAGTGGGTATTACCTGGGAGATGGGTTCATTTGGAGCAGAAGTTATCACACTCGAGACCACCGAGTTTGAAAACAACCATACGGGCAAACCGATGGTTAACCCAGGCAAAGACAAAGTTGCTATATACTGGACACCGACATTTCCGACAGAAGGAATCGGACCAGCCGGAGGACCACCTTGGCCGGTGGGCTCAGGGAAGGATGCCATTTGAGCGAGAAATAATCCTACTCAAGCTAACGCAAACAAAATCTAATTGGGTAGATGTTATCGTGGCCAATAAATTTTAAGACACTGAACTTAACCTTTTCATTTTTTAAGAGTCGAGAAAAGGGTAAAAGATGACTCTAGTCTCCTTCGAATATTTAATGAGCATGAAGTGACAAGACGCTCATAGGCACCTTTTCGTTTAGGGAGTCCGAAAAGGATCAAAAGTGACTGCTCTGGAATTCTAGGTAGAGGGTGTGCCAAACTCTTCGCAAAACCACATAATACTTTTTAGGGTACGGGTGGTCGATCTTCGTGAATGCTGTGTTCACTGCATTGCGAATCGTAGGGCGGCTGACACGGCTTCCTATGGATAAAGGCTTTATTCCTATAGGGGTCTCCCAATATATACTCGACGGTACATGGGAGCACAATCCGTATTGGTAGCTACCGTTTCACCGTGGAGGAATCACCCAACCACTCGACGATGAACCACCAGGTTTAACGACGCCGGAACACGTCTCTAACCTAGACCTCTAGAGTGTTTGCGTTATGTTCCAATGCGTTGTTATGTTCATTGAGTTCATTTTAAAGTTTATCTTTGATTATGTTTCAGTTTTTTGGTCCTACCGTATGTGATATCTCGAAAACTTCTTACATGCATACTATATGCCGAAATTAAATCATTTGATTTGATGAATTCTATCTATAGGAGGGTTGAGATCTTTTTCACAAACGAAATGATCACTTCAACAAAGAACAAAGATCCTAACGCAGCTAAGAACAAGAAACGAAATTTTGTCTTTTTCTTTTTAATAGCAACAAATAACAATAAATGCTAACTACTATAATGCAAGAGATTTTTTGTTTTTCTTTCCTTTAAAATGGCATGATGCATGTAAACAAATTCTAAGAGATATGCACAATCCAAGTTCAGTCAATGAAATAGAACCAATTCTAAAACACAAAATGAACCATGCAAGCAAGGAAAAACACAAAAACTAGTGAACTTCAAAGAGGCTAGAAGTGAAGTATTCAGAGTATAGAAGATCAAGCTTTAACAAAGCACTGGATAGGTGTAGAACAATCAACAAGCTGACTGGATGATCAAGAGATCGAAACTTCCCACAGAAGGCTAGACATGCAAAGTCACTGGAAATAAGCAAACAGCTGAGGGATACAGGCTAAAACCAGTCAAGCAGAGGTTCAACACAGTTCCAGAGGCTGAAAGAGATATATAAAGAGACTGAATGAGCTTTCCACCCACACACAGGCAAAATTTACAGAGCTGGCGCGACTGTCAGCCTGCAACTTGCGCTACCACAGAATTGGCGCGAGTTGCTTTTGAGCAACGTGCGCCAACTGGCGCGATTGTCAGAGAAATAACCGCGCCAATTAAGCTTGCCAACTAGAAAAATAAAAGATACGACCTCAGGTCGGGTTGACAGTGCTCAGATGGGTCAAACAGTAAAGAATCAACTCAAAACTGACTCAGGAAGCTCATGCACTCAAGCAAGCAGAAGAAAATTAACATGCAAGACATAAATCAAAGAGTTACTTCCCCAGCGGAGTCGCCAATTTGTTGGTAAGGTAAATCCCCTCTGCGGACAGAGGTGATCCCACTAGCATATCACAGAACTAGCCACAAACAAACCACGCTGCTACGCAAGTTCCTAGTTATGCATCAAAGGTGAATCAAGAAGACTAACCTGGAGTCCAACGCTATGATTGAAGCAGAGTTGATATCCTCGATCCCTTGCTCCAACAGATCATAAAGAATACCTGCACATGCAAAGGAAGAGACGAATACCAACATAAAAACTACCAAGGCACAACTATATTTCAGTCAGAAAGGAAATAAATCAACATATCACCATGACAGATAATGAGATTGGAACTATAATAGCAGTCGCTCATCAATTAATAAACAGGAAAAGTTACAACCATTGCTCTGACGTCGACCCTTCTCCTGGCTGGGTGAGTAACTATATGTGTCTTGACATGCATCTCCTCTCCGGCAGCATCACCTCTCTAGCACTCATTAGCATTCTCTCCATGACCCATAATCATCACTACTGTCTCTCAATTACCAAATCACTAGCATAACACTAACACCAACACTCTCGCACTAGCACTCTCGCACTCTCGCACTCTCGCACTAGCTTGTCCAATGCATAATGACAAGCTTATATAGATGAAGAAGGGAGGAGGATGCGATGAACCGGGACACCTTTCAAGGATTAGCAAAAAGCCTCAAAAGCCATAAAGATGGATAAAGCTCGACAAAAGACTGATTTTTTATCTTCAGAAAAGCTCCATGTAATGAAGGAAACAACAGTCGGACGTGCATTAAGGCAAAAAGCACGACTAAATTTGGTTGGCGCGACTGTTGCTCTAAGACAGAGCGCCAATGGTCGCGCCCTCTTTTGAGGATCTCCATCATTGGCGCGGGTAGGATACTGTGGACTTGCGCCAATGG
Organism: Pinus tabuliformis; assembly: GCA_031772625.1. Classification (NCBI taxonomy): domain Eukaryota; kingdom Viridiplantae; phylum Streptophyta; class Pinopsida; order Pinales; family Pinaceae; genus Pinus; species Pinus tabuliformis. The sequence continues at coordinate 1,156,005,197 of CM062818.1, read as the reverse complement.
AAAAAGAGCACTTTTCAGGGATGATCTGCAGAAGGTGTCTTCAGGGAACATGGAGTACATACTCAGGGGAACATAATGCAAGTGTTTTTAGACTTTGTCACTTCTTATAACTCCCGGGATGAGTCCTCCAAGGTACGACAAGAGGAGTAACAGGGATGGTGACAAATTACTGTGTAACACCACAGATGAAATGTCATCACATGATTCGACGGGTCTTCACCCAGATTTCCATTAAATTTAGGAATATCTTACGGAAGTTTATGCGGAATCGCTGGCCACCAAGGGGCATAAGCAATTGGATCATTCGTCAGCCGGTTTAGATCTGGTAATTCTAGAGTTGCTACAAAGGGCAACTGTTGATTCAGGTTAGGTGAAGCATACCCAGGATAAGATGGAATCGCCTGAGAAGTGGGTCTTTGTATACCAACATAATGTATTTGATGCTGGCAACTTTGACAAGGTTGATGGGCATAACTATTATAATATGATTGTTGATAACCACTTTGGAAATGCGGTTGCCCATTACTTACAAAGACTTGTTGCTCGGGTCCTTGATATGATTGCTGGAATTGCGGTTGTTGAGATTGAACCAGCCATGGTTGTTGGACCATTTGCTATTGCCCAATACTGGATGATTGACCAAGATGAGGAGTCACAGTACTTGTTTGAGCCTGAGTCGCTCCAGATAAGGAGTCACTAACCTGAGGTTGCGATTGAGTCGTTGAGACAAGAGGCTGTTGTATTGCAACCTGAGAAACTTGGGGTTGACATACAACAGGTAGCGCTTGTACTTGCGACATAGTCACCGTAGCAGGTATAGTGGGAATATCTGACACAGGGTGGACTGGTTGCATTGAATATACAACCCTTGGTTGTTGAGGTAGTATTGGTACCCAACCACTGGATGTAATTCCACTTTGACCTGAACTTTGTTGTAAACTCGCATATGGTTGTTCTCTGGGAGGGAACAATGAAAAGGCATACTGCCCTCCATATGGTGGAAATCCAGTACTTAAAGGGTAGATTGGCCTTTGAAGACACATTGGATCAATTTGTTGAGTTTCAACATAAGAAATACCAGATGATAATCTGGATGAAGAAATAGGAACTGACCATGTCGTCGAAATAGTCCCTGATTGGACTCCGGCTTGTTGTTGATAACTTGCCGGGACAGATGTTATACAATTGAACACCGTTGGAGTAGCAGTAGGAGGCTGTGCCACTGCTGTATCGGACGACACAGTCCTGGATGTCGATGGTTGTTCAGACACATCTAGTCTATCCAAAATATTTTCTAGCGATTCTACAAGAACTTGCGATGAAGGGAGACTAACTTCGAAGACCAACGAGGGAAAGGTGATGATTATTCCATTTAAAATAAATTTTAGACGCTTTGACACAACTTGTTTTTTCAATTTTTAAGAGTCGAGAAAAAACAAAAGATGACTCTAGTCTCCTTCGATTTTTAATGAGCCTGAAGTGACAAGTGCTCAGATGGACCTTTTCTGTTAAGGAGTCTGAAAAGGAATGAAAGGGACTACTCTGGAGATCTAGGTAGAGGGAGTACCAAACCAATCGCAAAACTGCGGAATACTTTTTACGGTACAGTAGTCAATCTTCCCGAATGCTGTGTTCAGTGCATTGCGATCGATAGGGCGGCAGACACGGCTTCCTATGGATAAAGGATTTAAGCCTATAGGGGTCTCCCAATATATACTCAACGGTATGTGGGATCACAAGTCCGTACTGGCACTTATCGTCTCAAAGTGGAGGAATCACCCAACCATCAGTGAGGACAACAGTTACCAGGCTTTACGACGCCGGAATACGTCTCTAGCCTAGACCTCTAAATGTTGTGCGTTAAGTTCCAAAGCGTTGTTAGATTCGTTGAATTTATTTTAAGTTGATCTTTCTTATGAAGTTTGCCTTTTGGGTTCACCACGAGATGTAGATGTAATTCCTAAAATGCAACCTAAAGATGATAAGAAAACTTTTATCTCTTTTCAGCAATGAAAATCCTAGCTACTAGGGGAAAAGAAAGACACAATCTTTTCACAAAGAGCAAAGAGCACACTGTAAATGCACTTTCCTAAATCAAGCCAAACAGACTGTCAATATGCAAATGCACATGTGCATGTATTTGTTTTCGACTTTCTTAATATTGATGCTAAAAAGAAAGTTGATGTACAAATCTGAATTTGCTTTCAAGCGACAAACACAGACAAGCTTCTTTTCGAAATCAAAAGATAAAGACGATTACGACGCTTTACGATTTTGAAATAAATACTTGTTTTTGACACTAGAAAATCACAAATTCAGACCAAAGGCAAAAGTAAAAGTATAGTCAACTATCAACAGCAATAAAACTTTCTCCTATGATCGAAATCGACACTTGCGACAGATCTAAATCAAAGGACAACAGTATGACTATTCTACTTTTGCAATGGAAAACTGTAAACGACTCAAAAAACACACAAAAACATCTACAGTTCTTTTGTACAAAGGAGGCGGAATTACAGCAAGGAAAAGGGGTTTTTAAACAGACACATATACTGATCACAGGCTGCAAAAATCAGAGATAAAACTGGAAAGAATGAAGCACAAGAACCTCAGCTGCACAGGGCTAGTCTGTTCAGTGCACCTGTAACACAGAGAAACTAGATTGCAGTGCAGGTTGCCCTCTCGGGAACTACGCTGAAATGCAGGGACTCTTCACAGTACCTACGCTGGGGCAGAAACAAGAATTCTATCCGGGTTCTGGGTCACGGTTTGCAGTTTAGTCTTTGGTTTTTGGCCAAATAAAAGTAATCAGTAATGCATAATTAGAGGGTAGATCTAAGGAGGGTCTAAGAGCTATCACAAAGGGCAATCAGATCATTTGTGAATCAGCTGTTCAAATCATAAACAGATCCAGTGAATGGATTGAAGTAGCAGATGTCTACTTTGCATTTGTAATGGCAAATGCAGTTCGAATGCTACTTATAAGCTTATGAAACAAACAACAAAAAGATACACAAACAAACTAATTAGACAATTTGTCCCCAGCGGAGTCGCCATTTTGTTACCGGGAAAAGTGTCTATTTAGAACTGCTCTATCCCACTAAGGTGTGACAGCTGCCTTAGAAACAAACAGATAAAACTACTTTTGTATTTCCTTTATGAATTAAAGATAGAGGGGGATAGAAAGAACCGACCTGTGTCTTGCGCTAATCCTTTGATACAATCCCTCTCTTCTTTGACAGCTTCCAGCTACCTGCTCCCTTACTTGCCCAGCTTCACCAAGTTCCTGTAAGATCACAGAAGAAGAAAAATACACAAAGACATGGATCTATATTCATAAAAAGCTTAGGATTAGATTTAAGCTAAACATACAAATGTAACAAGCATCAATGATACACAAGCATGTAGGAGAAACTCAAATAGTTTTATTGATATAACAAGAAGATCCAGGAGGATTTACAACTGATGATATCTGATCCAGCATCAACCTCCCAGCAAAGAAGCCCCTTCTTCACCTCCAACAAAGCATAAATCACCCAATACTCTGATATCTATCCCAAAACCAACAACAATTCCTTGCAATGTACAAAATTCCAGCCTCTGGATCTCTGGGATGAGGGATCCATATATAGATGTATGCAGGGAGGATGAGTGAGCTTATGATTTGATTAGTGGCTTCTCTCTGTCAGTTCTTGCTTCCACTTGGAGACTGAAAGCCTCTTACTCATCCTTGGTCGAATTCAGTGAGGCAAGTGTCATTGGAGAAGATTCTGGAAGATTCCATTGTCTTTCCACCTCGCGGAATGGCACTGCCATTTGTCATTTCCCGCTCAACGCACCCTGATAGTGCATTTAGGTGCGTTGCAACGCACCCAGCTAGTGTATTTAGGTGCTATGCAACGCAGCTAGCCAAGTGGAGCAGCTGAAATGATCCTGATTTGACTGATTCTGAGCAGTTTCTGGTGGAGAACTTCTGGGAGAAGCTGTAATTTGTTGACCTTGTTCCTTTAGGGGTTGGAACAACACTTTTAGGGACTTAGGAGCCCTTGGTTTATGGACATTTCATGCTTGGTGCTGCAAGGCACAAAATGTCTATAACAAATATGTGCTTGGTGAAGTGACTCATCTAGAAAAAGAGAAGACTTAAGAATTAGCAAGGTACAAGAAGGGAGAAGCAAGGGCACAAAGCATTCTTATTGAATCCATAAAGGATCATCTTGTTCCCTTTGTTTCTAACTTGGAGATATATAAAGATATGTATGAAAAGTTGGTTTAATTACACTTTATAAGTAAATTAGGTCATAAGATATCCTTTAGGAATCAACTACATAGAATAAGGAAGTCAAAGGATAAAGATATCGTCACTTATGTTATGAAGATCTCAAAAATAGGGGACCGAGCCCGCAACCTCCCTTAGAAATGCCCCCCAACCCACCCCTCCCCTCCCCGCACAGGGGCCACCTAGGAGTCCACCCGGACAGCAGCAATGATGGACCTCAATCGCCTGATCGCCTGCGGCAGCCTCAACGCAGAGAGGGAACGGAAGGAAATAAAACAAGAACAACCGAGCCCACAACCTCTATCAGAAATGCCCCCCGACCCTCCACGCCATGCACCGAGGCCACCTAGGGCTTGGGGAAGTCATTTCCAATTCAGAAATGAATACTTGTGTATTAAATGCTTTGCCACCAGATTGGAGTAGTTTTGCAACTAGTGTCTACTCAAGAAAATGTACTACTCCTTTTTATTAACTATGGGCTCAATGTATCTTGGAAGAAACTAGGATAAAGGAAAAGGATGAGACCAAATCAAATGAGTAGTCTCAAGAATTTATTGTAAAATCCAATAAGAAGAAGAAACGAAAGTTTGGAAAGTACAAAGGAAAACAAGATATGTCCAAAATTCAATGTTTTGGATGCATTGAGTATCTAGATTTTAGGAGGGTTTTTCCATTAAATAAGAAAAAAAAGAGGAAGGAATGGAGTGCAACTCACATAACTGATGAAAAGGGATAACCTGAGAAGAATTTGAAAGGAGAACATCCCAAGGATCTTTACTATTGAAGGAAGCTCCATCTCTATCATGTTCATTATGCAAATTGTCTTTCTTTTATTAAGTAGAATGTAATGTAGCATGAATTATTTCATTCTATAGAAGGTTCTTGGTTTTTGTAAAAGCATGGTATCATAGAAAGAAGTCGCATGATATTAGATAAATTAGAGTCTACATAATCAAGTTACTTTGAGTAGGGTCATCTAGCTTAAAACAATGAGAAGATTGGGGAAAATATTGCACAATATAGTTCATCCAAGCATTTTCTAACATAACATTATAGGCAATCATCTTGAAAAAAGGGATCATCAAGATCCAATAAGATGTATTATTTAGAAGGGTTCTTGGAAGAAGCATTATGAAATGATTAGTATGTATTCCATCTAGTATGGAAACAATAGTCTTGAAGGATGAAGGAATACATACGGTCGAGTTGTAGTATGAAAGGCGTAATTTAAGTCTTTCTCCTCTAAAGAAAAGAAACCTATCTTCGATAGGTATAATAAGAAAGATCCTTCAAGGAAGGATTTCTAGATGGTTATATGAAGGAAAAGTTGTGCATGTTCTTCGTAACTCTTCTCTAGAACGTAGAATTTATGTCTACAAGAATCTTGCAAGAAAAATTGGTTGTAAGAATATGCTTGTATGTATTTCATATGATCACTTGATGCTTGAAGTTTGGATCAATAATTTTCCACAAAAGTGAGACTTGACATGATGATATCAATCAACATCGAATATGGTTTCTTGAAGAAGGGAAGAGAGTTAATAATGACAACTCCAAGGAAGAAGAAATTGCAACTTGCTAGGCACTTTGATTACAAGTGATTAACATGGAGAAGGATATTTGGTGAAAGATGAAGATAGACCATGTGAAAGGATGTCAATCTCAGAAGTAAGCAGAATCCAAAGAGCCCATCATCTTGAGGTAATTTTAATATTTATGTCTTGGTTTTGGTTATCTAGTCAATATATGTTTTGCTACCTATTGCATAATGGAATTTGAGATAAGCATATCTAGAACTATTGGTTTTGAACTCAATTCAATGCATACATGAATTTGGTGGATGGTTTTGGTAATCCTTGAAGGATTATATGGTCAACATGTTTACATCATATTGTATTAATAGGTATAAGTATGAAAAGATAACCCAATGTTCATATGAATGATGAAGATCACTTTCACGTCTAAAGGAAGCTATGACTAAGCTCTACTTTGATTGGCTAAATATAATATCTTTGTTGACAGTGACTAAAGGAAAGTGATATGAAAGTTTGATGTCCTAAATCGGGTCATAGTTTGGCTCGAGTACATTCAAGAAGATAAAATATCAATTTCATGAAGAAGAGGAGGAGCAAAGGGCTATTTGAAGATCCCCATGAAGGACTAGTAGTTGATGTATTGATGAAGACACACTAGAAAGCTTCCTAATTGAAAGGAAGTAAAGGAATCTCCTATATGATTTAGAGGGAGTAAGAAGCTTCCTTTATTTTTTAAAAATGAGCAAGGATCTATTCCCCAATCAAGAGGGAATGAGGATCTCCTATCTAGGATGAGAGGGAGTAATGTTAAAGACATCATATTCTCCATGTGTCATGCACTGGGCCAAGACTAACAACTATAAGTCTTAGTGAGGGCACTAGGAAGGAGAATGGAGGATTGGAAAATCATTTATGGTTGATACTCCATGAGGATAAATAATCCAAGATAGGAAGTTAATTGACACTCTTTGAGGATTGTAAAGGTATGTGTTAATTCTCCTTAGTTTCCCAAGCCTGAGAAAAGAAACCAAAGAGGTAACCAAAAACCAAACTTTTGACTTGGCAGCTAGCCCTACCAAATCAGAGAGGGATCTCTCTAAAATCAACCAAAATATGGTTAGAATTATTAGGGTTTTAGGCTAGATATTTTCACAATAGGTTTTTGATTTAGGTTTTGTTGGATATGAAGGACTAGGTTTAAGAACTAGAGCCAAATATGTCAAAAGATTAGTTGCAGTCATTAAATGAGGAAAGATATATGTAATCAGAGACACAAATGGATCTGTTGTAGTAGTATGGTGATGAGGAAATTGGATAGAAGGAACTAAGTGAGCATACATGCATGAATTCACTTGTTTGGAAGATAAAACACTTAAATGATAATCTCAAACAAAATAGAGCATTTCTGGCAATGGATTCTATTTAAAACTTAAGAGATTAACATGTGAAGAAATATGGATAGCTGCTAGAAACATATAATAATAAAATGCATAAGAATAACTGAAGAAAATAATGTCACTGACCACAACACATGAATCCCAAAAAAATAGCTGCAACTATATATTAATTCTGCCAAAAATCAAGTACACTAGTTCCAAAATGTATCTACCTATAGTATCCAAGCCTTTATTAGACTTGTTTCTGAGTACGTATAGAAGAAAAATAAGATTTTCCCTCTAAGGGGTTGAATTTTGATCCATAGTAATTGATTCATGAACCTATCTTATCATTTCCAAATGCTAGGGGAGTTAGAAGCAACTTTCCCCTTTTAGCTAACTGATTGACCCTATCTCTAAAATAGTATCCAATGTTCATTTTAACCATACCATAGAATATTTACATTTACCATACTTCTAATTTACCATTTACATTAACCCATTTCACGTTTGACCTTTTACATGTAGTAAAAATTTCTCACACACAGAGGCACAACAACTTTTGCAGAAGCACAACGACCGAAAAACTTGAAAATTTGATGATTTGGATGGAGTTTTGGATGCTGCTGATGACTTGTGAAGAAACCTTGAGATGTCTACTACACCTTTGAACCTTTAAACCATGTAAAACAATTGTTTAACCTCTGCAAAATTGATTCCAAAAGTAACTGTCCAGAAGCGCAACGACAATCCGAGAAAGGGGGAAGTGAGGTGTCAAAAAGGCACTTTTTGATCTTTTTCTACAAATTTATCACTCCACAAGTTTTCTTAGGTGATTTTCTGCTTACCTTATACCATGAGCTATCTAGACATGCTTTAAAATTTGATTTCTTACCTTTTGAGGAAAAGCATAGAAAACTGTTGTTGCATTTTTGTAGGATAGTTTTATTTTTAAATTTCAAAAATTTCAAAATTTCAAAACTTCAAAATTGTGTTTCCATCCTTCTTTGATTTTATGCCTTGCCTTCACACCACCAATGATTCATTAGCCAATAGGTATAGGCTATCCCTCTTTTTGAATCTCCTTAGTGTGTTTTCGAATTTCCTCTTTATTATTTTCACCCTAGCTTTGTAGACCATGTTCCTAGCATAATATTGTCTTGCTAGATTTCTTTGAAGTTCGGTATCCCTGTTTGCTTTGTGCAATAGCTTATCCAAGTGGTCATTCACTCTCCCAAGCCAATTTTCTTTGTCTTTCTCAATTTCATCACCTATGATGTCATATGTGGCATTTTGGGCTTGAGGAGGAGATAAATCTTCTAAATTCTGTTATTTTCTAGCCATTGCCCTTGTATTAGGTATCCTAGGCTATATTTTGATGTCCTTCTCTTTCACCTGCTCTTCATAAATGATCATTTTCCCTTTATCTTTTGTTGTCAAAACACCTTCTTTTCTTGCTTGATAAAGGGTCTTCCTGTAACTTGTTCTACTGCATTAGAGTGTGTTTCAACTATCTATTCTCCTGCTATAGGAAATCTACCATGAAATTGGCTTTGGCTAGGTTATACTTCAGCTCTCTAATATGTGCATATTGTTAGCACTCCTCTGGATCTCTAAGGCTGAGGAAGAGTCCGCTGAGGTAGCCACAAACCAATCTTTTAGTTTGGTAGCTAGCCCTACCAAGCCAGAGAGGGCTCTCTCCAAAGGATCACAGTGAGGAGGGATGGATAGTTTAGTGATTTATGATAGATGTAAAGTGCAAAGGGTCATTTGATTTGATTTTGGTTGGGTAGTCACAAGGATGAGTGATTTAGGTTAGAGGGACTAGGTCAGGGAAAATGGGATATGATTGCAGACATTCAAAGGGGAAAGGTAGGTATGAATCTTAACACTTAAAAGGTGATTTGATGAGATGGTTTAAGACCAATGAGGAGTTAGGAAGAGCGTAAGCGATGTATTCATCCTAAACTGAGGAAAAATGGACAAAGTATGATAAATTTCCCAAAACAGAGCATGAGCAAGCATGTATTCTGCCTATCAACTTGAAAATTACCTTATAATAGACATGGAATGGTTTATGAACTGATAAAACATTCATATAAATGATCACAAAGAAAAAACAATGATAAACATTCATACCACATGCATCCCAGAAAAATAGTTGCAACTCATCTATTGAAATTGGCCAAAAATATGATATAATAGTCTCTGATCACTAGTACAACATCCAACTGAATCCAACCTGTAAAATGAATAAGAAAATACATAATATATACCTAAAACCAACTCATCCTAGGCTCAGGGGTTGAATCCATGAGAGGAGGAGCAGTTGCAAGAAAGGTTGAACTGATAGCTGGAGTGTAGGGTGGTCAAAGTGACTCATCCCTCACTCTAGCAAACTGATTCATTACATGCCACATATGCCATTTAACTGATGTATCTACCCTAGATAAAGGTAAAAACATAATAATTACATCATCTAGATCAATTGCATGTGTAAAAATTGAATTTCCCATAGGTAAAAGTCAAATTGGAGTGAAATAGTGAAAATTGTGGAAGACTATCAAACGTGCAACGACCCTGGTCAAACGCACAATGTCCTCTTCAAGATAACTTTTGACTGCCTTCCCAATGTCCAAATCTAGCCTAGGATATATCATTGGAAATATTATCCTATCTAGTTTCCAAAAATTCCCTTGTTTTTCAAAATGGCCTTGATTTTCCCCTCTAAAATCGAAATCTCCCAAGACTACTCAAACGCGCAGCGACCACGCTAGAAAACAGGCACAAAGGTGATTTTTTGGTAGTTTTTGACCCTTTTGGCTGACCAATTTTATTCCAAATTTTTAGAAAACGTACAAGGTACATGTCCTCATCATTCTGAATCCAAAAATTCTAACTATTTTCTCATTAGATTCTCCAAACAAAAGCGCAGCATCCTAGGTGATGTGTGTTTGACCATGTCGACTATGCCAAAATTTCTCAAAAAACACAGCAAAACATATCTTGCCAAAATTGTTCAAAATTGGTCAAAATTGGTGGGTTGACAACTGGCTATATGTTTGAGGCATGGAGTGATGCCTCGGCAAGAATATCCAACCTCTTTTTCTACTCTTTCTTGGTCAAGGCCTCAATTTTTGCATGAGCTCTTTTGAGCTTGGCTCTTGAAATTTTGTCTCTCATGGCATAGTGCTTTGCCATCCTTATTTGAATATAATTGTCCTTGTTTTTCTTGTCTAGGAGGTTCTCCAGATGACCTTTTACCTTCTCAAGCCGATATTCTCCATTTTCATTTACCATCTTGGCAAATTGCTCATTCAAGGTGAGCTCATTGGCTAGTTCTGCCTCCCTTTTTCTTTCTTGCTCCAAAGCTCTCTTTGGGCCTTTAGTCCTTGGACTTATTCTTAGCACCTGTTCATCAAGTTGATCAACATACTACACATATGCCTCATTAAGTAAGGTCTTATCCTTTTCAACCTCTCTCTTTGCCTTTCTGAGCTGAATCTCCATGAGTTCATGTTTGACCTCAAACTGCTTGTTTTCATGCTTATAGTAGGAAATGATCCATTTGGCCCTTTGCAAGTTGACCTCGAGCTTACCTATGAGTGCATTTTTCTCCTTGATGATAATAACTGTGCTTTTACTATCATCATGCTTATCTAAGTCAACTAACTAAAAATCATGCTCTATCTCATGGAGGTCTTCCTCCTGCTACTGGATATCTGCCTCTACAACTTTTTCCTTACCCTTTTGTACCTACTTTGTTGATGAAGAAGGCAAGGCCCCTCCCATAATTAGTGGGGAAAACACTTGCCTATGCCCTCTTTGATAGGTATGTGCCAAGGTACCTAAACTAACCCTTTTTGGCTTGCTACTCTCACCATGATCAATATGCTCTTGTCCAGTGCCTTCATCTCTGCTAGGTGAATGAATAGGCTCATGAAATGGTGATGATGGAGTTGATGGTGTGGCTGACTCATTAAATGAAGCTGAATGATGTATGGACTGAGGTGGAGGAATGGAGGTGGATGGATAAGAGGATGAAGGTGCCTCTTGGCCATGCTGAATAGGTGGGACTGTGAAAATCTCATTGGATATGAAAGTGTCCCATGCAATGTTAAGCTGATCAAAGCGGTGTAGGACCATCATCTTGATGAGAGAATGGTGAAATATGCTATGAATTTGATGAACACGATCTTTCCTTCAGGTAATGTATGAAATCTTGTCAATATCCTAGTAAATATAGTAGGGCAGATTAAGCATTCTGACTCTTGTAAAATGCATGAGTAACCGAATATGATAGGAATAGAGCCTAGAAATCTGCCCTCACATGTGAAGTAGTTAATGATGATTTTCATCATAGGGAAATATCTGTCTAGGAGGTAAGAGAAAGGAAAAATCCTTCTTCTTTCATTCTCGTGGTTGGGTTTAAGATATGGCTCATAGTAGTAATAATTCAAATCTTCCTGTTTAAACCATTTTTCCCCAACATATGGGATCCTAGTAGTAGCTAATATGATAACAGAAGATATGGTAAAGGTGACACCGACAAGGGTTGCCTGGTTGTCATGGAGGTTGATGATGAATTGTCTGGTCAATTCAGAATGATGCCGTTTCCTTTCCACCTTATCACAAAACTCAAAACAACCCATATGTTTGAAGCTTGTGATAGTGATGGGAGATGCCATGAGCTCTCTGGTGTTGGTTGGCTCATATCTAATAATTTTTCCTCCTTTCTTATATTTCCTCCTCTGTTGGGTTTCTTCCTCACTCTGGCTTTGGTGTTCTTCTTTTGCCATGATTTGTTGCTATCAAAACTGTAGGGAAATGGTAGAATGGACTATGGGTATGGGAAATGTGGAATGATGTGAGGAGAGATGATGAGGAGGAGATGGGGATGTGTGGAATTAAGGAGGTGATAGGGAATAGTTGTTAAGTGAGGGGGAATAGTGATGAAAGCTAGAAAATGTGATTTGAGATGGTGGGAATGTATGACTAGGGTTTGATCTTAGGAATAACGACAAACAACTTAAACCCTATGTAGGTGAATAATGAGGGAAGGAGTGAGTAATTTTTCCACCAAATTGATTTGCTGAAGTAAATGATGATCAAAATGGAAACTTGGTGGTGATGGAGGGTTTCCAGGACGTTTTGGCTCCCTCCAGGCGAATGCTCATTGACCTGGGCAAAGGCGCAGTGACCTGGTCAAACATGCAGCGACCTCTACAGGAGCGTAGAGCCATTGTAAATAAATTGGATCTTTGGCAAACGTGTAGCAACATCTATAGAAGTGCAATGAATAGGCTAAATGCGCAGCGACCCTGCTAAACGTGTCCACTTGCTCTGTTTTGCCCAATTTCGCCTTAAAATCGCCAATTTTCTTTTGCTGAGGAGTTTTGAGAGTGCTAGAGTGTAAATGAAGCTTCATGGGTGTGTTTGAGAGGCTTTATAGTTGGATGAAATATAATTTATGAGTTGCACACCCACTTTCTAATGTTTCTTGTCATTTTCAAATTTTCAATTTAATTCTTTTTGACTTTCTGACCTTTTTGCTCTTGATAGGTGGATGATGCTTTGGCAATCCTGATTTTGACTTTTTCTTGGGATGCTTTTGGAAATGTTCTTAAGTATGTAGCTAAAAAGTAACTTATTACATATAATAGACATAAAATTACATAAACAAAAATAAAATTATTACATTTGTTTGAAGTTTTAATTTACAAACTTGGAATAAAATCCCTTCTTGAAATCAAATTTAGGGCTTTTGGTAACCATGGTTACATGCTTTGGAAAGCTTTATTTAATTCAAAAATATATTATTTGCTTGTCTCTCATATTTTACTGACCTTATGCAGTGAGATGGTGATTTATTGGACCTTAGGAAAATAAAACCTAGGTGACCTAATGGAACCACAAATGACTGAATTTCAGGTGGATTTGACTGATATAAAATATGATGAAATGAGCCTTCATGTTGAATGGAAAGCCAGAAGACACATGAAGGAGGGCCAGCAAATACAAACTTTTGAGAGGGAAAAGTGATTTTGGATTTTGGGCTACCATCAATGAACAATTTTTTTCATGATGACCTAAGTGGAATGCAAAATTTTTCAAACGAGACTCTAATATGATATAAAAGAGAGATTTTGATCACTAGTGGCAGTATGCAAATACTAACTCTAACATTAGCGTTTTTTTGGGGTTGGCAGCTCCTTGGAGGTGCTAAGAACACCATAGACCAAGTAGCCTTACCATATGGGCCAATACGGTCAAAAAACTAAAAACTGACTAAAAACTGATGTGAAACTGACTCGAAACTAACTCAAAATTGACTTACATGACTAAGGACTAAATTTTCCAAATAGAAAAAAATCAGTGAAGCTCCATGGCCTTTACTTCGGGCTTTGAACTCCAGTGATCTTCAGCTTCACACTTGCAAAAAATTTAAAATGTATGTATAATGAAACCAAGGAAAATTTAGAAAAGATAATGTTTCAAGAGCCTATCATTCACTGGTCCTCCTAAGCATGATTCTCCATTCATCTCTTCCAACAAGAGAAAGCTGAGTTATGATAAGGGTCTTTCCATAAATTCTCGAATTTACCATGTTTTCCCTTGTAAAGTCCATTAACTTCCTTTTCTATGGAGGCGATAAGTCTTCTACATTCTGTTATTTTCTAGCCATTTTCCTTGTATTAGGTATCCTAGGCTATATTTGGATGTCCTTCTCTTTCACCTGCTCTTCAACAATGATTATTTTTCCTTTATCTTTTGTTGTCAAAACACCTTCTTTTCTTGCTGATAAAGGGTCTTCCTGTGACTTGATCTACTGCATTAGAGCGTGTTTCAACTGTCTATTCTCCTGTTGTAGGAAATCCACCATGAAATTGGCTTCGACTAGGTTATACTTCAGCTCTCTAATTTGTGCATATTTCACTTTGTTGATATCAAATTATGTTTTATTTCTATGTTGTTCTCCTAGGTTATCCAATTCAATTTCTAGAGGTACCTCTTCTTCATTTTGCAAGCGTGAATCATCTATGTTCATAGGTGATTTCTCTTTCATGGTTCTAGCCTGAACTACTTCTTCACTAACAATCTCCTTAGATAGCCTTTTCGCCTCAGACCTAGTTTTAGGTTTAGATCTAGATCTCTTTTTCTAGCTCAGGAGAAAAAACCAATTTCTTACTCTTTTTGTCTGACTTTGAGATATCTTCTTTGGCCTGAGATTTTGTTACTGATGACTTTCTTGATGATTCATCTCCCTGTGGTTTGGAAGATGATGAAGGAGTATTTTGGCTATTTGAATTGTTGGAAATAGGTAAGAGAGCAACTGCCTCCAAGAAAATTTCCCATGACATGTTGATTCTTTCTAGCTGGTGAAGGATTATCATTTTCACTAGGGCATGATGAAAGAGGCTAGCTTGATGATCTTTTCCTTTAGACTGCACCTTCTATCATCTTCACTAAACTTTTGAAAATATAGTTAGGTAGATTTAGAGGCTTCTTAGAGGTGAAGTGCATTAGTAACCTGATGATATTGGTAAAGCCTATTAAACCTACCCTAACAAGTTAAGTACTTCTTGAGAGTCTTCATTAAAGGGTTGTACTTATTTAACAATTTGCCTTCTAGTAAAAATGTGTGAAGGAGAATCCTTGTACTGTGGCTTCAAAAACATTTTGTAGTGCTCTAGATCCAATTCCATTCCTTTGAACTAGATTTCACCTTGATTAGGAATGGTTGTTTCTTGAGCTATGATCTCTTCTGACACTGGAAAATTGACCCTTGCTATAGTGGCTTGATCCTTCTTGAAGTTAATGGAAAAAAGTCTAGTTAAATCATGATGATATCCCACCTCTTGCACTCTTTAAACCATAGGCAACCTGCTTGATCAAATGACTTTTATATGAACTATGATGAGTTAATATCTTGCATATGAGTTGGCTCATACCTGGAGATATCACCTAACTTATATTTCTTCCTATCACTGGTTTTCACTATGTTTTATGGCTTAACTTTAATAGCAAACTGTAGTTTCAAACAAGGAAAGGGTATGGAGTTTGATTAGAAAAACAGAATGAAAATCACAACAACTTAGGGGAAGGGATATATGTTAGGAAGATAACAGAGGTGGATTTTCTCAAAAAAAAAGAGAAAAAGGGGGTGAAAAGATCAGATTACAGACTTAGGAAAAAAACGCACAAGAAAGCTAGGTTTTCTTGGGAAAATGGTGAAGTGAGAGAATTTTAGTAAGGGGAATGGTGGGGAATGTTTAATGAAGGTAATGAAACATATATGAACATGGAAACAAAGGTTTTCAATTTCGAATGAAGTTATAGACCATAAAAGGAAAAAACACAACAAAAACCCTAGGGGAGAATTGTTCAGTTGATTTTTGAGGAAAAAGATTGCAAAGAAGGTTGGTGAAGTTTGGTTTACCTGTTTAAAGAACATCCAAAGCACTTGCAATTAAACCTAAACATGTTATTCCTCCTTTTGATATCTCCAAGTGAAAAACACAACATTTTTCTCTAGAAACAAAATGAGCAATTGAAAAAGGGCAGTGGTGAAAAATTCTAAATCTCTGATGGCTATGGCAAATATCAAAGTGGTATAAAGGAGATCTAGAGATTTTTGGAAGGATAAAATGAGGTTTTGAAATGTATTGATGCTCATTTATAACTAGAAAATCAATTTTTGGCTCATAGTGGAATGATGACCTCATGTGTACTTTGAAGTAGTGGCTAATGATGTGATTGGTACTGACAGCTATGATTCTTCAATAGGAAGAGTTACATCTCCATGTGATGCAGATGTACTTTGATTCTCTTTAAAATTCTTTATTTTCCTAATTTCTATCTCCCATAATGAAACTTTTTTATGACCATAATGGATGACAAGACTCCCTTTTTTAGAATGATGACTGAGGTAATGATGAACATCATATGCATATTCTAGACCATGACCTAAATAATGGACAACTAACTCAATTTATGACTTATACAAGAAATGATGACAATGACCATGATGGATTATTTGTGACCTTGAATAAGTGGAGGGAGTAGCAATGACACCTTGACAATGACTTAAAACCATTTGACAATCAAGAGACATGTCAAATTTAATTTGAAAATATTATAATTTGATTTAAGACTCTAACAACAATGAAAAGAGTAATTTTGATCACTATGACTATAGGACTCTAATAGTATGAAGATAAGAGTAGTCGAAGAGGACTAATATTCTTTGAGGATTGGGAATCCAAGACAAGATTAGTCCTAAAAGGAAATACCTAGTGAACATATGAATGGGGTATGTACCTTTAAGGTAGTGTGGTGTATCACATAAAACGTCCTAGCATTATGCTCTGATATAAATATAGCTTTTCAAGTTAAGGCCTTACTATGTTGACAATGTTGGTTATGATGTTGATGCTTAAAGATGGCTTGCCAATCTGACTCTTCTTATGAGAAATCTTCAGTTTGAGAATATCCTTGTACCGGTTGTACACTTATGAATACCTCCCTAGTTAATAGGGAGTGATGGAAAATATAACTAGTTTCATTCTTCATAATTGTCATTATGTATATCTTATGTTACAAGAAAAACAAGAAAGAAAAAAATTAATTTCAAGCATGGGTTTCATTCTTCTTTTGATTGGTCATCTAGGTTAAGCATGTTCTTCATGCTTCTATGGTTTTTCATGTCATAAGAATTCTTTTCATGAATCAATAGATTCAATATCATTTGTATAAGATCCTATTAGGTAAGTTGTAACATGTAAAAGATATTATTTTTGAGTCCGGAAATTCAAATTTAACCTCCAAGAACAATTCGGCCATGCCACAGGAAGTAATTTGTGGCTATTCAACCTTCACAGATGTGTATATATAGAAGTTGCTTGACCTCATTTGGATAAAAATTTGACATGGAATTATAACAAGTTCGATTTGTAGTAAAACAAGGAGAAAATCAAGAGCGAAAGTCAAGGGAAGAAGGACAAGTATAGAGCGAAGTTGGAATACCTCAAATTTGGACCATATATGATCACACTTACAAAAATTAGGGGTTTTGGGCTAGTTTTAGGATTGAAAGTTGCAGACCTAAAATTGTAGGATCAAAACTCTGATCAGAGTAGTTTGATGTTCATTGAATTTGTGATTTTTTACTTGTTTGGAGGAGATCTTATTGGAGGGATGACTTGGTGCTTGGAGGGGGTTTTGAATTTTGCCTTTGAGTCTTGGATTTCTCATTTAAATTGATTCTATAAGAAGAGAATATATTCATTGTGGGTTTTCCATTTGGAGGGTTTTTTCCCTAGCTTGGAGACTACTTCTTATGTTTATTGCGTTTATTGTTTATGCTCTTGATAATTTTTTTATGAAAGAGATATAACAAGGAACAATAAGAAGATAACTAAATTTCACAAGATTTTATCAAGGTTAAGGATAATTGTTTAAGTAGTTTCCCTAGTGGATTCTCTAACATGGACTACTTCTGGTATAATGTAGAGCTTACCTCTAGGAGTAATAAAGAAACTATGAGTGTGAGACTCATAAACAACATGACATTTATATACATAAGGTTTTCCTGAAATAACATCACAAAATTCACATGGGAAAACAACACATATTACCTCATATTTAAAGGGCTTGATGTTTTAGGACATGCAACATTTTTACTTGACACAGATGCTCAACCAACCAATGGTGTATGGATGGGGGTGTGGCATTATCATTATCTTCAATATCTTGATGATAGTAACTAATATTAGGTTCTTTTATCTCCCACTATAAAAAATGAAATGGAATGGGGACCCTTTCGCCCACATCTATGAATTGAAGAGGTGCTCTCCCTCTTCAAGATCCTCTGTCTCTTCTAGTTGGATATTTGTTGTTGTGATGATAGCACTAGGTTTTTCATTGATGAACTAATTTCCTTTATCCTATTATAAATAAAAATTAGATTCAAATTCTATTTCCTTTTCTTTAAACTTCATAAACAATGATTTTTTGAGTGACATTCATTAGTATTGTGATAGGGGCTTTTGTGGAACTCACACCAATTTCTAGTGTCCTTTCTTGAATTCCCATTTCCCTTCTTCACTTGCAACTTGGGTTGGTTATCTTGAGGTTTGATCTCCTTGCTTCTTTCCATGTTCTGTGAGTTAGGGATACCTTTCTTAGGCTTCTATTACAATAGATTTGTATACCCAAACTCCTGCTTATTCCACTCCAATTTCTTCTTGATTTTGAAAATTTATCAATAATAAAATTTGAATGAGGAGATTCTGAGGAAATCAATATGTGTTTGGATGTACCTATGTAGGCCACAACTATACTTCAAGACTAGGTGCCGCTTGGATTCTTTGATACATAGATTTGAGCACAAGGTGAGGAAAATATTGGTGTACTATGGCACTATATAGTCTCTCTTTCCATAGATTCATCCATCTTGTGTATTTATCATTATAGTTCCCTATAGGGTAGATATCCTTCTTAAATATTTCAACAAAAGTGGACCAATTTTTACCTACATTGAAATTTGCAGACTCATATTTGTTATGTTTCTCCCAGTAACCTTCCCACCAATGTTTGACATGGGGAATTAAATTTAATAGTGGGAAGGCCATCTTACTACTGTCGGATTTTTTTTGGACAACGTAATATACCGCTAATATATTTAACCATTTATCCAAATAATTTGCATATATTTATCCTTTGAATAAGGGGATATCAAAGTTAAATTTTACTTTTAAGGGTCATCACACCTTCAAATTTGTTGCTTGTTGAAGGTGCCTCGACTGTTTTTTGGTAGTCACCGAAGGATATGGGAAAAATTAACCATCTTCTCATTCCTTTGTGGCATGAGTGAATCCTTGAGAAAAAAATTGATAGGACCTCCTATTGCATCATCTCTCTTTTCTTCTACCATGGGAGGCCACTTGGGTTTGTGATAGTGATTGTCTGTAAGCAAAGCAAGATTAAGAACCAACTCATTATACATTGACCTCATCAGGGACATGCAATGAGAAATAACAAGGACTAGATTGCTCTGATACCACTGATATGGGATGTACAAGGAATTAAATGAAATTCTAGAAATAAAATGGAACACACACAATATTACAATAATGCGGTGATAACCTATATTTTATTAATAAATGAAATAACATAACATTGTAGAACAAAGAATGGCTAGAATGGTGGTAGCTATCTCTGAGCAGAGAGAGATGGAAACTACGTGCATTCATAAAAAATTATTACAAATGTCTAACAAAATTTCCTTTTAACATAAATAAATAATTATAAAGGTCCAAAAACCTAACCTTAGAAAATGAATTTCCCAAAAGTTTGCGAGCCTAGATGGCGTTATTTGGTACATCTTCCCAGGGTTGTAAAATTTGATACAATATTTGTTTGGTGTGCTTAGTAGTCCATTGGAAAGGTCTAATTGATAATTACACATTCTAATTGAGGCCCATGCTATAGCCAACAAGTATCTCCTAGGCCCCTTACATGTCAAGAAAATGTTGTTTAGGGCCTCAAAACAACCATAAAATGGTAGGACGCGGAAAACTGTAGAAAAAATTCCAATATGGAGAACTATGTTTGAGTTAGTGGAATATGTGGGTGGCCACTAATATTCATCTAGATCAATAGGTTTGTTACTACAAATATTGTAGCATAATGGATTGGTGTCTCCTTAAGGTTGGTGCCTATAAATCTTACAACAAATATTATTGGTGTCTTCTGTAAGTTGGTGCCTACAACTATTGTAGTAAAGCAGATTGATGTCTCCTATAGCTTGGTGCTTACAAATATTGCATAAAATGGGATTGGTGTCTCCTATAAGTTGGCGCCTACAAATATTGCAACAAAGGGGATTGGTGTCTCGTATAGGTTGGTGCCTTCAAATATTTCAATAAAGGGGATTGATGTCTCTTTTAGGTTGGTGCCTACAACTATTACAATAGAGGTGAATGGTGTCTCATGTAGGTTGGTCCCTACAAATATTTCATCATGGGGGGATTGGTATCTCCTATAGGTTGATGCTTACAAAGTTTGTTATAGTAGGTTGGTGGCTACAATGTGTGTATCAGTAGGTTGGGTTCCTACAAATATATGTTATAAATAAGTTTTCATTTATATATTGTGTTCAATATTTGAGATTGTTTGGTTATGAATCATGAATTTTTAAATAAGAAATAAATTTCCTTATATTGGTTCAATCCCCCCCTCTTTGCATGAATGTGAATCCAACACACAAATGTGATATCACACAACAATTCGAAAGTTCTATAGGAATTTAAACTAAATGGGGAATTTTGGTTAACATTGAATGAGATGGATTTAAAACCATGATGGTTTGTGGTGTCATGTCATGAGAGGATTTGGCAATTAAATAATTATTATAGGGTGTTTAAAAAATGTTTTTGTTTATATGAGGGTTTGATCAAATTGTCATATTGGTAGAGTCAAGTTACATGAACTCATATGGTAGGTGTTGATCATTAGAATGGATGAATTAGGATAAATGTTTATGAATATATAACATGATAAGTGGATGGATTAATAAACTATATGATAAATGGATAAATCAGGAAATTATTCATATCATAGAATATGAATAATTTAAGGTTAAAAAAAGTAAGGATTAGATATAAGTTAATGCACTAAACATACATGAGTTATATTCTTAGAATTTCCATAATATTGATAAGTGAAAATATATCAAAATACAAAACACCTCATAAATAACAAACCTTTATTCCTGTAATGGATTGAAGATGGAACCTTGAAGATTATTTACCTTGGATTAATTGTAATGCTAAGTTTGTAACTTGGTTCATTATGAAATGATCTTGAGTGCTTTAAACTACTATAGAATTTGAATTTAGTGGCATGGAACAAGATAATTTTGAGTATTTCTTGGTAGCTTGATCGCTTGGATTAAACAAGTCATTAAAATACTGAAACCCCACTAATAACTGTTACTTGACTACTAGTGGAAGAAAATCTATTAATAACTAGATATCCAATAATAACTGACTAGTTATAGGAAATATTGTAACCTCTAAAAATAATCATGGTTGGAGCTATTAAGGCATACTAAAAAAATATATATTTAAAATAACATGTCATTCATGAAATTAAATCATGGCACTATCTTTATTTTAGGTAAATGGTAAAATTTGGAACCAAGACCTATGTACCTTCTTATTTTTGAGACAAATCTATTGAACCTTGTTGCTAAAAAAATATGGAACTGAATTATAATTTATTAAAAAATTGCATTGATGAAAATAAATGTAAATTTACTATAATATATCCTAACAAGTAGAGATAAATGTTTTGAATTTGAGTCAATTTCATAATTTGACAATCTCGAGGTGCTGATGAATTTCCATTGTTGATCAAGGAGACCTGCCATTAATGTATGTATGTCCCTAGGTACTTATAAATATATATAATCTTGATACCAAATAAAGTGATGAAGTTGACAGGAAAATACTTAGTGGAAGGAGGGACTTAAGGACTACCATATCATCCAATACAAGGATCAAACATAAATTGATTTGAAGAATCGTAAATGAAAGAATCAACACCATTTTGCAAAACATTATTGTGATATTTTCCAACCAGAAACCTAGTTTTCAAGAAAAGATCATGTTTAGCAATGGCAGTAACATGGTTTTCACAATTTGAATTATTTGTATCTTTATTATTTTATTTATTTATTTATTTATGTTCCTATTATATCCTAATCTACTTGGAAAATAAAACTTCTTTTCTTAATATTAAGAATAAATTTAATGTATGCATTTACATAACAAGATCTCAAGTGTAGTCACATCATTTCAAAAATGTACCTCAACATATATCACGATATGATAAACCATTTAATATAGTGGAATTGGTGCTAATAAGTGTTGAAGCAGGGAGTGGCTCTACTCACTAGTGACTAGATTCAATATAATTATTTTCTCCATAGCTCTCTTTTTCACTTACGATGGGTTGCATGGCTTCCTTCATTATGAAATTAAATTCTCCTAAGTTTTTCCATTTCACTCTTGATTTCATTAAGGATCTAATGACAAATATGTAATAAATTACTCTATTTGAGTCTCCAATGTCTACTCTTCATCAAATGTTGTCCATGGTTCTTTGATCTCCTATGGATGATTGAGAACACCTTCTGAATCTTGTTCTTCTAGAAGTTTATCATGGATGTATTGTTCTTCTATTTATTTTTGAGATAAAAATTCAATTCTAATTATAAATTTTAATGTTGAACAAGGATTTGAGAAGATTCTTGTAGTGGCATGCCCTCATTTTTTGGCTAAATTATTTATCATCTTCATATTTTTCTTGTTGATCAATAGTACATGTTTGTAAATGGATTCGTTGTTGGGTGCTATTATAGCACTTTTGATTAAAATGATTGGATTAGTTGAAGATAATATTTCTATCCTCCACTTCTAGTATCTAATTAATCTACATAGATAGTACAAAAATGAAAAGAATTTGTAAAGAATCACTAAAGTGAATGTGAAAGTTCCTACTTCTTGTCTTGCCACCTTTAATCCTACTTGTCTTAAATGTTTGTATTAAATTCATTCACTTAAAAAATAATGAAACAAGTTTTATTATTTACTTGATACCTTCTAAAAAATGACACTAAAACATTGGGAAACTTTTTTGAACAAGTAAGATTAGGACTTTCTATTAATCTAGCCAATAGTACATAATTTACATGTAGCGACACCCGCTCTGTGAGAGTTCAACAGACAGTAGGGCAGGCAAAACCGAACCATGCACCCAAAACCATGAGAAGCCTGAACAAGCCAACTGGTGAGATCCATCCAAACACTTTGGGCAAAATCAAGCAAACGACCCTCTGGTCATAATGACCTGCACCAAAAGAACTGAGGCCCACAAAACTGAGGTCCACAGAGCCGAGGCCCATAAAAATACCACAAACGACCCTCCGAGGGTCCACAAGAATGCCAACAATAAACCACACTTAAAACATTCTTATGGACTCAATGAAAACTTAAGGCCTAGCTCTTTAAACTTTTTTGGGTCCAAAACACCAAACCAACTAACACGGACAAATCTCCACCAATGATCACTCGACCTGGATCCGATGGTATTCGTAGATATCGGGCAACCAAGTGGCGCGAGGGTTAACCACCCGATGAGGGCGGTTTTTCTCACCTTAACGCCGCAACATGTCACACGAATAGTGGAATTGGGGGCCAACCTCAAAAAACCAGAAACCACTTGGACCCTGCCTGATATACCACTTATGGTTTTTGAATCACTCATCTCACGGAAAAGCATGCACGCTCTTTTTGCCAAGCGGAGACCGTTAATCCATTCTGGCGGGTGGTTCTTGAGCCTTCTAAGCAATATAAAAATGGATGACCCATAATCTCTGTTAAACACCATCTAAGCAATATAAAATGGACAACCAAATCTGTGGTACTTCCTGAGCCAGTCCTTTCACCATCCAACCTATTATGAAACCAGATCAAGCAAAGATAGAAAAGATAGATCAACGCCTTAGAATTCAGCCTCTTCGAGGGGGCAACCTCCTTTACATTACATAAATGAACAATTATTGGATGATACAAATGACAAAACCTCCTTTCTATATATAGGAGTCTAAGGAGTCACAATATAACCTAGTTGACCTAAAAATAATAATATAAAGCCACAAAAATAACAATAGAGGGATTCTATGGGGCACAGTAATAACAATATGGGGGCAATAGGGGCACAACAATATTAATAAGGGGTATAACTACAATATTAATGGGGTAATCACTAGTATTATAGGGACCCAACATGCCCCTCTCCTTCAAAAAAAGTGTTGTCCTCAATGCTTGAGTAGTTCTGGATACTTCTGCATAAAATTCTCATCCTCCCATGTGGAATCTTCAGCGGATAAGTTCTTCCACTTGATAAGATACTCTGAAATTGAACGATTTCGTAGCTGTTGAGTTCTTGTTTCTATGACTGCTTCTGGTTCCAATATAATTTTTCCTTCCTCGTTAAGTTCTGGCAATATTGTTTGAACTGGGAGCTTGTCACCTATAACCTTCTTTAAACATGAAACATGGAAAACTGGGTGCAATCGAGAAGCTACAGGAAGCTCCAATTTGTATGCCATAGTACCAATATTTTGCAACACCTTGTACGGACCATAATACTTTGGTGATAATTTATTATCCTTCTTAGCTTGCTTGAGGGACATTTGCTTATATGGTTGTAGCCGTAGGAATACCCAATCACCTACATCAAAACTTCTTTCATTGTGATGTTGATCTGCCTGTTGTTTCATTCTATTCTGTGCCAACACAAGGTTATCCTTTAAGAGTTGGAGGACTTGTTGTTGATGTTCGATGTGATGTTCCACTGCCTAAACCTTAGAATTTTCTCTTAAATATGATGTGATGGATGGTGGTTGATACCCATAAAGTGCCATAAATGGGGTCATTTTTGTTGCTGTATGGAAGGAAGTGTTATACCACCATTCAACCAGAGGCAACCATTTGACCCATTATGTCTGTTTATCAGATACAAAGCAACAAAGATATCCTTCCAAACATCTGTTTACTATCTCAGTTTTCCCATCAGATTGAGGATGATAAGATGAGCTATGAGCTAACTGAGTACCAAGACAAGAAAATAATTCTATCAAAAAATTTCCAGTGAAAATGGGATCTCTGTCTCTTACAATAATCTTTGGGTTACCATGTAGCTTTTGAATTGTTTCCATAAATGCAGTAGAAATTGTACTGGCTTTAAATGGATGTGATAATGCACAAAAGTGTGCATACTTGGTAAGTCTATCAACTACCACCATGATGACACTCTTTCCCTCAGACTTGGGTAAACCTGTGATAAAATCCATTGAAACCTCCTCCCAACGTTGGCTTGGAATGGATAAAGGTTGTAATAGACCCGGTGTCTTAATTGTTTCAACTTTATTTTGTTGGCAAACCAAACATTCAGCCACAAACTTTTGAATATCTAATTTAAGGCCATCCCAAAAGAATTCCTTCTTAACCCTGTGGTAAGTTTTTAAAAATCCTGAGTGCCCTCCTAAGGGAGAAGTGTGTAATTCCATAAGAATCTTTTGTTTTAGATGAGAATTCTTACAGAGGTATAAGCGATCTTTGTACCATAACGAATCATTTTTCCAGCTAAATGTACCAGATGTACTGGAATCTTGTTGTAACTTTCGAATAAGTGCCCACACTTCTTTGTCATTCTTCCATTCCTCCCTTGATTCGTTTATCCTCATCCTTTCTTGAGAGTGCATCTGCCACCACATTTTGCTTCCCTTTTTTGTAGATGATTTCAAAGTCATAACCCAACATCTTTGTGACCCACTTTTGTTGCTCTTTAGAGGATAATCTTTGTTGTAAAAAGTATTTAAGGCTATCATGATCCGTTTTTACCTTGAAGTGTCTACCCATTAGGTAGGGTCGCCATTTCTTAAGTGCATGGAGTATTGCCAACATTTCCTTCTCATAAATAGCTTTGCTTAAAAACTTTCCCTTGATTGGATGACTTTCAAAAGCAATGGGTCTTTCAACTTGCATTAGAACAGCACCAATTCCATTTCTTGAAGCATCACATTCCACAATAAAGGTTTTTGTGAAGTCCGGTGTAGCTAAGACCGGTGCTTGGCACATTGCCTCTTTAAGATGTTCAAAGGCCTTTGTTGTTTTCGGAGTCCATGAAAATGCATCTTTCTTCAATAATGTTGTTAGATGCGCTGCTATTCTCCCATAATTCTTAACAAACTTGTGATAATACCCTGTCAACGCGAGAAATCCTCGCAGATGCTTTATGCATGTGGGGATTTTCCATTCCTTAATGGCTTTAATTTTTCTAGGGTCTACCTTAACTACTTCATGAGATACAATACGACCCAAATATTCCACCTCCTGGACTCCAAAGAAACATTTGGATATTTTTGCATATAATTGTTTCTCCTTCAATAGTTGTAGCACCTTGTCAACATGTTCAACATGATCCTTCCAGGACTTGCTGTAGATTAGTATATCATCAAAAAATACTAACACAAATTTTCTAAGGAATGGTTTGAAAATTGAATTCATCAAACCTTGAAATGTTGAAGGTGCATTGGTAAGGCCAAAAGGCATGACCAAAAATTCATAATGATCCTCATGAGTTCTAAATGTTGTTTTCGGAATGTCTTTAGTCTTTATTCTGATTTGAGGATATCCTGAACGAAGATCCAACTTGGTGAAGTAAATTGATCAATGCAATTCATCCAGTAATTCATCAATGACAGGAATGGGGAACTTATCTTTAATAGTGAGCTTGTTGAGCTCCCTATAATCCGGACACATGCGCCATGATCCATCCTTCTTGTGCACCAATACTACTGGAGCAGAGAAAGAACTTTGACTCGGTTGAATTATACCAGCCTCTAGCATTTCTGCAACCATACGTTCAATTTCACTCTTTTGGACATAGGATATCTGTACAGCCTGATGTTTGGAGGAACACTTCCTGGAATCAGATGAATAGCATCATCATGATCACGCATAGGTGGGAGACCTTTAGGAGTCTCAAATACCTTGGAATGACTGTCTAGGACTTTTTGGAGATCTAGAGAAATAGATGATTCCGATGTGGAAACATCTAGCGAGCATAATTGTGAAATTACACCTCTTTTCTCCTTTTTTAGAATCTTTGTCATGCTATTAGAGCTGATTATCTTTCCTGGTTTCCCTGCAATACCCCTTAATTCAACTTCCTTTCCTTCTGTAGAAAATTTGATGAAAAGTTCTTGAAAATTAAAAGCTATTGTACCCAGGGATTGTAGCCATTGGACTCCTAGTACAACATCAACACCTCCCATTGGAATGGAAAGCATTGGGCTAGTCAATACATATTCTCCCATGGATAGCTTAATATTATGGCACTTTCCAGAGAAATTTATTGTTCCTCAATTTGCAATCATCACTTGGCACTCTGGTGATGGATATAGGAAGAAATTCAATTCTTTTGCTACCTTACAATGAATAAAGTTGTGGGTGCTTCCTGAATCAATCAACACTATTACCTTTTTCTTCTTGATTTGTCCTTCTATCTTGATGGTTTGAGGAGTGGTAATTCCCGCCAATGCATTACAAGATATGGTCGGATTTATTTGTTCTTCATCTAGGTTTTGTTCCTGGAGTATATCCTCTTCTTTTGACCTTTCTTGCTCCTTTTCTTCTTCCTCTTCACAATCTATGTAGAATAATTTCTTCTCAGCACACTTATGACCTTTAGTGTATTTGCTATCAGAACTGTAACAAAGCCCTTTTTCTCTTTTTTCTTCCAATTATTGTGGTGTCAACCTTATAGGTTGTGGAAGACTAGGGGCAACAACACTTCTGTCTTTATAGTTGTGAGTGGTATGCATCCTGGTAGCCATAATTTCGCTTTCCATTTTTCTTTCTAACCTGAATGCCTTCTCTAATGAATCAGGTTCCCAAAGGCGAACATCATGTTGGATATTATCCATTAAAGACCCTATGAACACATCAATCCTATGCTCCTCTGGAATATCTTTTACCCTTATGTTCAATTTTTGGAACTCCTCAATGTGCTCCATTATTGGACCCTTTTTTTGAGACTTGTCAATTGGCTAAAAAAAGTGTTGCTTTTTGTATCCTCATAATGTGCTATCAATTCTTCCATAAAAATTGCCCAAGTGATAAATGGTTTACAAGAGCAAAGCCATTGATACCATACAAACTGATTTGGTTCCAAATATAAAGTTGCCATACGTACCTTTTGTGTGTTTTGCACATTATTGAGATCGAAGAATTGCTCCATCTGTAATATCCATGTGGCAGGATCCTTGCCATCAAACTTCCTCATATCGATTTTTGGAATATGGTGAGTCTTCGATCCAACATTAGCGTCTAGGGAATCATGATTAACATTTATTTTATTCTCATCATGAGTGTCCTTTAGTACCCTTTCACCCTTAGGGACCATTTCTTGTAGCAACTTATTCATATTTATCTTCAATTAGTCCATGTCTGTCTTCAAATCTATCTTCAAATCATCCATCTTAGCTTCCACGTCAATCATCTTAGCTTCTACGCCTTTCTTTAAACAATCCATCTTAGCTTCTACACCTTTCTTTAAACCATCCATCTTAGCTTTTACATCTTTCTTTAAACCATCCATCTTAGATTCCGTTCCTTTTTGTGCAAGGGACAGTTGTTGCACTTGGTCTTGTAATTTTGATGTATCATGTTGCATTTCTTCCTCTTCTTCATGAGTCATGCTAGAGATTTTAGGTTCCTTACTAGGTGTTTTCATTTTCTTTCCTTGGGGCATCAGTTACCGATAATAATTCTCTACTATGCCCTTTGAATTCCTTCAAAATAAATTTTCAAACCAAGTTTAAGCAAAAATTTAAGAAAATCTACACACCTTTTTTCACTTTGTAGGAGCTCGATATTGCCTCTGATGTATCTCTGTACTTTCCAATCATCTAGTTCTAAATTTTTGAGCTGTAGTAGCCCTCTTTTTTCTCTTTCCAATGCCACAAGTCTGACCCAAATAGGATTCTCCAAGGAAGAGTTATGTGAAATCTCCCACAGTGACTTGCTTATAGACTAGTTCAGTAGAGCGAACTTTTACAACATGCCACGAGTTATTGTTTCGACCTCTAGATCTGAAACATGCATAAGTGAAACTGCCGTCCGTCCTATTTCTGTAACTTCTGATGAAATTTCAATCCGATCCTCAGAGAGAAAGTTATGACGATTTTCCCCAGGTCACTTGTTTTGAATGTAATTCAGGAGTCTGCAAAAAGACCAACTTCCTTAGATCATATCTCCGTAAATATTGCGCTAAAAGCTCTGAAATTTGGACCCAAGGTTTAGTGAGATTTCATCTCAAATTGGTTTTTTTTACGACTTCTGAAACATCACAGAAAAATGTTATACTTAAAATTCCACGATGACCTGTTTGGAGCAGCGAAACCCTAGAATCGAAAGCTCTGATACCAAATGTTATGAAACCAGCTCAAGAAAAGATAGAAAAGATATATCAACGCCTTAGAATTCAGCCTCTTCAAGGGGGCAACCTCCTTTACATTACATAAATGAACAATTCTTGGATGATACAAATGACAAAACCTCCTTTCTATATATAGGAGTCTAAGGAGTCACAATATAACCGAGCCGACCTAACAATAATAGTATAAAGCCACAAAAATAACAATAGAGGGATTCTATGGGGCACAGTAATAACAATATGGTGGTAATAGGGGCACAACAATATTAATAAGGGGTATAACTACAATATTAATGGGGCAATCACTAGTATTATAGGGACCCAACACAACTGAAAGAAAACAGAGATTTGGATTGCAACCAAAACCAAAAAAGGGCATTCAGTTTAGGGATCTTCCTTCCCCCCTCCTGTCTCCTGAACCCCTTCAATCCAACATGTTATTCATAGCTCCATATCTATGTTTGCCTGACAGAGACAGTCCTCCCACAGTTTGCCTGGAGGTAACAAATCCCAAGCATGTCAATAATCCTTGTCCCTATTGGTGACTACTTCATTCGCCAAATAATCCGCTAACATGTTAGCCTTCCTTTTCACATGGACAAATATAACAATTTTTAGGGTCTGCAGGTGGGAGTAGACATGGTGAAAGACCTGCAAAAGCTTCCAATGCTTCGATACTTTATCTGGAGAATTTCCATTGCATATTTTCTTGGCCGCTCTAATGATCAGTTCTGAATCTGCTTCAATGATAACATTATGTGAATTTGAATCCACTAGGATTTACAAGCATTGCTCTAATGCCATGAGCTCCGCCATGTTATTAGTAACCTTCCCCAAGTGGCCATGGAAGATCTTCTTTATTTGCCCCTGATCATCTCTTATGGCACCCCCAAAGCCAGCTAATCCTGGGTTGCCCTTAGATGCTCCATCTATATTAACCTTTAAGAAACTAGAAGGAAGAGGCTTCCAAATGTTAACTTCAGTATTTATTTGACTCACTCTCTTTATTATTCCTGGAGACCCAACTAAAGTATAATACTCACCTCTTGTGGCAGAGGAGGATCCTTAGGAGGTGTCCTCAACAAGCCTGTTACTGTATCTTTGAGCTGCCTTAGAATTTGGTCAATTATGTGTTGGGGCTTGCTTGTTTTTCTATTGAAGATCCGATTGTTGCGCTCTTTCCAAACATTCCAGATGACAAAGCCTGGAACCAGAATCTAGGCTTTATTAAGAATATCATTCCCTGAGAAGTTCTTCCTCCAGTTCTTCAAAGTGTTGGATATATTGAGTCTGTCCCTATCAGTTTGTCTAAAGATCGAGGCCACCCAGTCCCACACATTGGATGTGAAAGGACAGAGGTTGAGAAGGTGTTCCATCGTCTCCTCATCTGAGCCACAAAGGTAACATTTGGAAGGACCAATGAAGCATTTCTTTAAGAGATTATCCCAAGTTAAGATCTTCCTCTGATGCACTAGCTAGATGAATAACTTTATTTTCATCCAGTGGGGGCTCTGCCACAGTTTCTTCCAGACTTGATCAGGATTCAAATAGTTAAATCCTGTAACTTCTTGTTTAGTCTTTTTGAGGTTAAAGTTACCTTTGGTGTTCTTCCCCCATCTTAATTGGTTAGGTGAGGAGGAAACCAAAATCCTTCTAGGCTCTGGATCCTGGGTGAGAGCGTCTGCCTGGGCCTTTAGAGGACTCTCATCCTTGTATCCTAGATCCTTCCAATTCCTCCATTTTCCATTATTCCTTTCCTGGTCCCAAAAGTGTTTTACCAAAAGTAGCCCTTTGTTATTTGTGTCACTCTTGAGAGCTTCTAATTCATCCTTATAAAGGTTAGGTTCCTGTTGCCAATTGTCCACCCACAATTGAGGTAGGTTCCCTACTCGGATCTCCTAGAAACAATGTTGTTGAACAATAATTTTATTCTCCCAGGCAACGTTGCAAATATGGGAGCCCCTGATTTTCCTTGACATTCTAATGTGATCCTTCTCCTGCCAATATTTGGCATATTTTTGTTTCCAAAGCTTGGCCTAGGGAGCAGTCGACTCCTTGATCCATCTCCACCAAAGTTTGGCTCCTGAAACTCTGCTGAGGGTCTCAGGATCATGAAGCCCCAAGCCACCATGGCTTTTGGGCTTGCAAATCTTGTCCTAGGCTACTAAAGCCCACTTCTTTTTGTCTTCCCCTTTTCCCCACAGAAAGTCCCTTTGTATGCTCCTTATCTACTTCTTAATGCCTTGAGGAGGAGGAAGAGCTGAAAACATGAAGATGGGAATGGCCTGCAAGACCGCCTTTGTGAGCACAAGGCGCCCTGCCAAATTTAGTGACCTGCATGTCCATTTTATGACCTTGTCCTGAAGCTTATTTAATATTGGCTCCCACACTTTCTTTCTTAGAGGTTTTTCAGTAAGAGTTATGCCAAGATATTTGGAAGGAAGTTGTTCCCTTTGAAACCCAAGAATTCTAGTAATGTTTCTCTTAATAGCAATATTAGTGTCAAAGAAAAAGGCTTTGGATTTTTTGAGGCTTACCTCTATGCCTGCTACCATAGCAAAGTCATTTAAGATGTTTTTGATTGCTCTGGCTTCCCTGACTGTGGGTATGCCCTGCAACATTGTATCGTCCACAAATTGTTAATGTGTGTTTACCGCTCCATCCAAGGTGAGTTTGTTGCCTTGGATTCATCCTTCAGCATTTTCCATTTCGATCGCTCTACCTAGCCCTTCCATCATGAGAATGAAGAGGAATGGTGAGAGTGAATCTCCCTGTCTGATTCCTCTGGAGGGTTTTAAGGTTCTTGATGGAGCTCCGTTGAGCAGTATGGAAAAACTGGTCGTGGTGACTAGTGCCATAACCCATCTTATCCAATTTTGGTCAAAGCCATAGGCTCTTAGAATTTCTCTTACGTAAGACCAACTTAGCTTATCATAGGCTTTAGCTAGGTCCAACTTAATGATCATACCAGCTTGTTTGTTTCTTTTGAGAGAGTGTACCACCTCATGAGCTTGGATGATATTATTGAGGATTTGTCTTCCTTCCACATAACCTATTTTCTCCTCGATATTAGAGATGGAAGAAGGGGCTTAAGTCTATTGGCTATCACTTTGGAAATAATTTTATACAACACATTACATAAGGCTATAGGATGAAAACCATCCAGAGTCATGGCATTTTCCTGTTTTGGGATCAAAGTTATGAAGGAAGAGTTAAGAACCTTTAGAACCTTTTTGGATTTTCTTGAGCCTTCCACAACCTCGAGGATATCCTGTTTGACTGTTTCCCAGAAAGCTTTGAAGAAGTCTACATTGAAGCCATCCGGGCCTAGTGCTTTTCCATTTTTCATTTCATTAATCACATCACTGACCTCCTCTTCCAACACTAGCTTGCTAAGATTGTGGTTGTCCTCTCTGATGACCAGTTGAGGGATATACTGAGTGAAATGGTCAATGAATCTGGATCTATCCTCTAGTGGCTCCTTTTGCAATATTGAGGAAGTGTTGTACAAGGACTGATTCCATATCATTGTGAGAGACAAGCTCAATCCCTTGAGAATATTTGATCTTTGTGATTTTATTGTGTGCCTTGTGAGCCATAGTGGATTTATGAAAGAATTTTGTATTTTTTTCTCCCTCTCTAATCCATTATATCCTTGATTTCTACCTCTAGAAAATTTCCTCTTGCAAGCATCGATCTTCCCATTCTTCTTGCAAAGAGTCAGTTAGCTTTTGACGCTCTTCGGTGAAGACATCTATGATGTTGATTTGATTGATCTCGTGGAGCTTCTGCTTAGCTTCTCTTATGGCTTTGAAGATGTCGCCAAATTCATTTTTGTTCCAAACTTTAAGTCTGGATTTGATATGTTTAAGTTTCTATCGGAGCATGAACATTTTAGTGCCTTGAATGTTAAAATCCTCTCTCCACCATTTATCAACATTGCTGGTGAATTTATGGTGAGAGAGTTAGGCATTTTCAAACCTGAAAGGTCTATTTCTCGGTGTGCCCATAAAGGTGGCTTCTAGCTATACAGGCCAGTGGTCCGATCTTCAAAAGGGTAGAATGGAAGCTGTCATGGTAGGGCTTGTGAGAATGAGGTCCTTTGAGATAATAAATCTATCAAGTTTGGAAGCAACTTGAGAAGCCCCTCCCCTCTTGTTGTTCCATGTGAAGGTCCCATTTATTGTTTCAGTGTCCACTAGCCCCATGTTCATAATGAAGTTCTGGAAGGCCATGGACTCTTTGCCTAGCTATCTAATACCTCCTTTTTTCTTTGAAAGAGATCTTATCATGTTGAAATATCCTGCAACGATCCAGGGCATGTTGGGATGTCTTGTTCTTAGATCATCTAGGGAGATGAGAAGCTTGAGTTTTTCTGCTTGCTTTTGAGGTCCATAAACGTTTGTAATCTTGTATATCTCCTTATCACCTATAGGTTGACATACAACCGAAAGAGGATTCCAAATTTCTGTGGATCCCACAATGTGAGAATCCCCCCCATCAAGTTATTTGCCTTAACCTCTAGATACTCATACTTGATTAACCACTTAGTATGAATTTCTCTTATCTTATCCATTGAACACTTTGTCTCCTAAATAAAAATCATATCTGGTTTTTCTTCTTTCATTCTTTTACTAAGATTTCTTTGTTTCTTTCTATTTCCTATGCCCCTAATATTCCAAGTTGTGAGCTTCATTAAGAAATATTAGTAAAGGAGTAGCTAGTGAGATCTTTCATCTTATCTGAGTTGATCAATAGTTTTCCACATTCGTTCAGCAGTTCATTCTGTCTCCTTATTCCTCTTTTCCTACCTGAGTTCTTTGGAGATTGTGCCTATATATTCTCCATCAATTTGACCCCACTGGACTCCTGGCTTTCATGATTTCTTTTGACTCCAGCTCCCTTCAATTGTGATCTCCATAGAAAGAGCTATTGTACTCTATCATAATCCTCTTTAGGAAGGGAGTCCACTCCTATGTTCTTCCCTTATTCCAGAAATTTCTCTAGATCTATATTTTCCCTATCTAGAATTTCCTGTAGTTCATGGTCCTCTGTTCCCGCTTCACTTGGAGTCATCTCATAGTCCCTACTAATCTCCATACAACTTGGTAGATCATCCCTTTGCTGGTTTTTTATTGTGATATCCTCCATGTCAGCTACCTTTTCCTGTTCCTCAGTTATGCTCTCCATGTCTTGGACTATATCCTTGTTCCTCTCTTCTTCATCTAGGATCTTGAAACTATTGTGTCTTGTATGTATGTCCTCATTTAACTTCTTTTGTGTATGTTTACCCCCTTTCCCTTTGCCCCCAACCTTGGTGAAACCCTCTTGATTTTTGTCCATAATAGTTTTCCCATTACCTTCCATATTGATTGTTGGGCAGTCTCTGAACAGATGCCCATGTTCATGGCATTTGCGGCACCTAAGTGGGATATGATCATAGTCCACAGTCTGCACCCATTTTTCATCATACACTTCTAAAATTATTGCTTCTGGAAGGGCTCCAGATAAGTCCATTTCCACACATATTCGGGCGAAGGATGTGTATTTTCCTTTTAGAGTTGTCTCTGAGATCTTTAGAGAATGCCCCAACTTGTTGCTTATTGTTTTCAGAGATTCTGGTAGCCAATAATCCAGAGAAATGGAGTATAGTCTGATCCATACCGGTACCGATGTGAAAGTCTCATGTTTCGGAATAAAGTTCATCATCCATGGCCGCATGTAGATTCCTGCCGCAGCATAGAAATAAGACCCCCCTTCAAACACTCTATCTTTGTCCTCTAGGCTTGTGAACACCACTGTGAAGAAGCCCTTAGAACCTAGATGTAGGTGTATTTCCCCCTTTGGATTCCAATGTCTCCTTATCCATACATGTAACGCCCTCTCCGTTGGCCATAACCCCATGAATTTACATATGATCACATGTTCCTTCAGATGATCCCTATGCGCTTGTATTGCTGGATCGCTCAATATGACCCTGGGAATAATGCTCGACTTGGGTTTGTAGACCCCATTAGGCTTTGTGGAAGTAGGTTTTTCACTGCTGCCTCCATTCTCTTTTTCCTTACTTTTTTCCTGATGATCCCCTTCCTGATCCTAAAGTCTATTTCTTCCCAATGTTCCCTTGCTTCATGCTTCTAATACCTTATCCAAAGGTTTTTTGAAATGCTTCTTTCCCGCGTCCTTGCTTCCCTCTGTAATCACCTGACTGTAGGAGGGAGTGGCACTCCCCCCTGCGCATCCCACCATGGTACCTTAAGTCAAAACCCTAGTGCCAAATCCAACACTAGCTCAAGTTGCAGTCTCTATCACTTCTCGTTTTTCCATTCATCCCTTCATATCAATAATCGAGAAAAACGTTGGGAAACTTATTTGCCTATGTTTTTTATTTTTTTTACTAATATGAGGGTGTAAGCTTATGAGTGTTGGGCACTATATATGTAGGCTAACAATTTCTTATCTTTCAAAATAATACTTTTCTATTATAATTTAATGTTATTCTACAAAATCGTAAGATCTAATTTAATGATATAATGCAAGGAAAAGAAAATTTAATATTCCAACCAACGTTTATTATAGCTTCACTATTGGAAATGCTAATCATAAGATTTCATCATATTCTATGTTGAGATGACTCTTTTGACAACAATTTGTTAGCTACTTTAACTAGAAGATAATAATAATATACTTAAGAAAAAGGAAATGAAAAATGGAAATAAACTTAACAAAATTAATCCTCTTAAGACTAGATGGACTCCCAAATCAAATAATTGTTATAACTAGTAAAGGTAAAAACAAAGGTCACAACAATTCTTTTGTAATCAAAGATTACTTTGTTTTCATTGATACTTTGATCCTACCTTATATTCCTTGATATGCTAAGGTAGTACATTAATATTCATCTTATTTTATTCTATAAAGCACTTTCTATACAAACACTTGAATTCTTTTCTATTCAAGAAATACAATACATCCAATTCACACTTCTACTATACTCATAGACATGAAAAGAGAACAAATATTTAGTGCAAGTGTAGATTCATTCAAGAATATTTCTAATTTCATGATATGTTTATAATTGTATATAATTTTTCAAAGCATCTTAACTTGATTGGTTTGGTGAAAAATTTGTTTCCCCAACTTCATGGGTTCAAGTCTCCATAGACTTGTAGTAACTAGCTCATACGTGACATTTATGAAATAGTTGTATCTACTTTAGTAATGGTAGTTGATATTTTAAAGTTATCAATTCTCTAGAAATTACCATTTCGGTTAACCCCAAAAAAAAAGAATTGTAAAAATTTGTTTGATAAACAATTAAAGTTAAAAATTAGAATAAGTCTATTATCGTGCAAAACTTCGAGAACATGCAATAGGAAATGAGAAAAATAGTAAATACACAAGACAAGAACTAGAAATACATTACATATACTTACAAAATTAACTATTGTGCAATGCATGTCTAAGTCAAGGGCCCCTCCTAGTTCAGGATGCATTGCAGAGACAAACTATAACACAAAATTATTATTAACACTCTAAATGAAATAGAAGATATTTGTATTAAATAACTGAAATAATGATTTTATAGGTTACAATGTAAGTCTCTTGGCTATAATACTAATATCAATACTGTCACTCTCTCAACACATCCTCGATCTCGAATGTTTATAAATATTGCATGGGAAAGATTTAGAATTTTTTAAATTAATGACATTTCCTAGATTGTTGTGTTGGTTATAGTCAAAATCTCATTATGAAATAGGGAATAGGAGATACTTAAGTTGTCTTTAAAATATATCTTACTATTCCCTTGATTCTCCATGTGATAATGGTATTACAACTTCCCGAAACCATGAGTCTAATATCATAGGAAAAAAATAATGGATCTTATCAAATATGGCCTATGTATTCATGTTTCTAGTTGTTATGTTGACCATCCACTTACCAAAATATAGTGATTTCTTGAGGAAGGAACCCACAAATAGCTTCCAAGTGAAAGATCTAGATTTTATGGATCCTAGTTATGCAAACCTTGAAAAAATTACGAGATATAATTTCGGTAATAGCCTAGAATTTTGGTAATTTAATGAGTAAGTGATTTTTACTAACATTTTACAAGACAAAATAAAAAAGTTTATAATTAAAGAAAACTAATTACCATAAGTATGCTTGTTATACCATTAACTTGGTAAAAGTGGGCAGGGGGAAGAATATTTAGGACAAAATGGAAGGAAAATTGGCTTAGATGGAAGGGGTGAAAAGTGTCAAAATAGGAACCCAACAACTACATC
The DNA here is from genome assembly GCA_031772625.1 of Pinus tabuliformis. NCBI lineage: Eukaryota > Viridiplantae > Streptophyta > Pinopsida > Pinales > Pinaceae > Pinus > Pinus tabuliformis. The sequence continues at coordinate 1,155,967,645 of CM062818.1, read as the reverse complement.
CTATGTTATAGCATTTTCTTCTCCAATATGTACGAAAAGAACCCACTTAAGATTGTGGATGACAAACAATCTCAAAAATATAAATGGTCGCTAAACATTGTAGATCTACAAAAACTGATAGAAATAAAACCTACCAAAATTATGATCTATGCCACAATCATAGTTGAAAAACAAAAAGAAATAGTAATAACTCCAATCATCCAATGGAAACCAGATATACAAAGAATAGTTTTATTATAACACCTGTGAAGGGAACAAATAAATGTTACTAGTCCCCCTCTATGGGATGGGTTCTTGGCTATCCTCAAACATCTTCGGCTTATGTAGAGTCTCTCTCCTCTATAATGTGTGAACCTGACAATAATATGGTGTGCGACAATGAAAATAATCTGAGTTACAAAAGTGAGTGCAACAATGAAAATAATCAAAAGTGAATAATGCATGGAAAACCCTTCTATTTAATATAAAATATTGAGTTATCCTTGAATAATGAGAAATAATAAAATATTATTAACCCCATTCTTGGAATAACCACTTGGAATATTTTATTATATTTGGTTAGGAGGGAAAAAGTATTTAGACTTTTATTTTGAAATAATAAATAAATAAATGATTTGTTTATCATATCAAGGAATTGGTTAAGGAATAATAAACAAAAAATGATCTATTTAATTATTCCTAAGGGATTTAGTCAAATTTGACAAATAATAATAATTAGTTAGTGATTAATTAATTATTCCTAAAGAAAAATAAGATAATTAATGGTTGATCTGTTTATTTTTCATGATTGGGTCAAATATGAAAAGGATTAATAATTGAACAATGGTTTAATTAATTATTCCTAGAAGAAAATAAAAAGAATAGTGATTTATTTAATTATTCTTCATGGGTTTAACTATAAATTACTTAACAAAGGTGGTTTATTAAGAAATTTCTCACAATGAAAGCAATTTTACTATGGTAAAATTGGCTTTACATGATGTACATCGATCCATCCAGTAAATTAGGCTAGATGATCAATTTTTTGGTGATAACATATTGCCCCCCAATGTACAAGTGTTAGGAGCAAAACATATGACCGAAGTATGTTGTATAGACACAATCACTAGAAAACAAAAGGGAGTCAGAGAGAGAGAGAGAGAGAGAGAGAGAGAGAGAGAGAGAGAGAGAGAGAGACCAATAAAGATGAAGTGAAAGACGATAGGGATAGAGAGGCTGAGAATAAGGCAAGTCTCCTTTTATGTTGTGGTACCAGACCTCAATGAGGTGGGGGGGGCATACCCGTACCAGCCGAGATAACTTAGTACAAAAAATAATGGTGCACATAGAAACATAAAACTGAGCAATGAAGTACATGTTGAATGGTACATGACATGCTGGCATAATAGAGCTAGAAAATAATACAATGTGTCCCATATACATAATGCACCTAGAAAAACATGAGCCAGGACTGGATATAATAGTATATGAGTACATGAGATATAATGACCCTTCCCTAAAAACATGGGTGGGAGGAAGGATAAAACAACAAGAGAAGCCCTATTGAATAGGGAAGGGCTCTGCAAAACTGAATGGATCATCTGAAGGAGGCGTGCATGCTATGAACACTGTACTCGGTAGGAACTGAACCCATCAACTCTATGGAAATTCATAGGAGACTGTAGCATAATTGGAATGCCTCCAGGAATGTGGGGGGCTACCTGAAGGGCCACCCCCTCATGAGGTCTGAAACATCTCACACACACCTAGGAATCATTGGTACAATCTGCTGCATCACTAGACCATCAAGTGTATGAATCACGAACATGAAACAACCAAGTCAAAGGGAAATAATGAGTCCCTCTACTCGATTTGAGGCACTGAACAAGAATGGAAGCTAGAACCAAGATACACCAATCTCTAGGTCGTTCTTATGGAATAAATGAGCTAATGTTGACAGAATAGGGCTCACGATAGGTGAGGCAATGAGGATCCTCAACTAAGGCATGAGGGAAAATAGTAATGTTACTGATGGAATGACACCAGGGATAATGCAAAATGTGGGACTGAGGGACAAACAAATGACTTCCCTTGTCAGAGCATAAAGTGCATGGTTGACCTGGCAAAAATTGACTCAACTCCGGAGAGGGCGGGGATAGTATGACTGGAGGCAAAAATGGGCAACATAGGATGAAAAGTATGAAAATATGGATGGAATACTGTGACATGATATAATGGGATGTGAAATAGACTCCATGGATGCAAGGGTGACTCATCGTGGATGCTTTGAACAAGGGTGACTCAATGACGCTGCCACACAGAATAGGCCTAGTGGGGACCATGAAGACATGAGCACATGATGGTTATTCATGATGAGAATCAACATGTGAGATGACAAGTGCCAATGGAAGGTGGTTCCAAAAGTACAAGCATCACATATGAAGAAATTAGATTTTGAGAGGCGACGAAGTGAGCTTTGTTGGAAAAATGGCTTCCGCATGAAGTGTAAAATCATCAAAAACTAAGAAAGACCCATTATAGTAATTGATGATAGATTTCCAATAGTTCTAACGATTCTTCAAATGAAGCTATGGTTTGGTTCAATGTGTGATAAAAAAATTGTGGGTTTTCTTGTAAAAGGGTGTTTTCCCTCTAATTTGATAGGAGGAGAAGGCCCTAAATGTTGTGGAGATTGTAGCAGACAAACCGACCATTAGAATCAAGATCTATGACTTTCAGGCAAGTGGTCTTACTTATCTAAAGATGGCCTTAATGCTTCTTGGAACGATGGTTCTTGGTGAAGAATTAAGGGAAGAGGAAAACAAGAATGAACGACCAGAGGAGGTCAAGAATCATTCTCACCCATTGAGTCAAACATGGGGACTATGTGGACATAGATTATAATGTTTGAATATATGGTATCAAATTTCTACAATATGCAATGGGCATATGGCTCACCGGAAAGGCCGGTAGGACAAACTGTCCAAGGAATGGGAGGATAATCGACCATACCTAGATTCGATGGGATCTAGGCCAAGACTTATGTTAATAAATTGAGGAGATGGAAAAGGGAAAATCATCTTGCCCCCAAGCATGGGATACTACCTATGATGGAGGGGATTGATTTGTTATGCAAAGGTGGCGATGATTCCCCCTAGTAGGAGGAGTTTGTGGAGCGCCATTGTGTTCTGAGTGCTCAAAAAATGGATTCAAGAATCTCGACCCAACTTGGCACGAGATCCTCCAAAGGATGATGTAGGGGCCTATGTGCCCCCCAGTATGCTAAGGGCATACTGGATGTATTTAGAGTTATAGGATCCAAACATTTATGTGTTTTATGTGACACATAATATGATTATGCATTTTTATATGACGATGATGGTTCACCATGTGTTGTTTTTATGGTTATCTTCTATGGTATACATGTGATAAATGCAAATCTAGAATGTTATATGTAATGGTATCTACATAATTATTTTGGGCTCTAGGAACATGAATGAAAGTATTGGTTTCAAATTCACATACCAACAAATTAACTCGTAGATATTTTCTAAATAGGACTTGGTTATGCACATGATACACACCATTCAATTGCATGACAAGTAGCAAGGAATATAAATGAACATGAAGATGAAGGATGCGATGAGAAAGGGCATTGACTAAAAAACCTATCACTGCATCATATTCGACATGATTATTTGTGGTAGATCCAATGCACACGCCATTCGAAAGGACTAACGTATGCAAGGGGGTAAAAATGCCCAGGTTGTCGAGGCTAGATTCCTGGAGAAAAAACTCGCACTGTCGGCATGACCGATATATGGTGTGGATGATGGATCCATCTGAAAGGTGAAAAAGGCAATTGATGAGATGATGCAATCTACCTAACTTCATGGCAGAAATAAAGACACACAAATCAAAGAGATATGATATGAGCAACATTTCTTGAGGTAGAGTGCACAGGGAGAATTAGGAAGGAAGTGGCCTTCAGAATCCTCCAAAAAATATGCCCCCTTGCCTAGGTGAAAGGGTAATCAGGGGTAGAAATAGCTTCCATGATGTCTTCATTAGACTGGAAGATGGACGGATGAGAGGAAGATTGACTACATGATGTGATAACATTACCTGGTGCATCAACCTAAGAAATAAGGTTCACATACCCATCATATTGAATGGTAGATGACGAGCTGGTAGATGGAGGATCTACGGATGATGAGACCTAGGATTATTTCGAAAGAGGTTTGATAGAAGCACACACATAAACCTCATAAAGGTTTGAATACAAGGAACTCAAGGATGATGACAGGTAAAGGATATGGCCTGTGGTGTCCGTCATCTCAACATAGGGGGGAGGGATCACGATGGTGGGACCAGATTCTCCCTGTTCTAGTTGACTAGGGGTACCAGAATCCATCAGTAGAGGATTAGGTGTTCCACTACGAGTGGTCTAGTATTCGCAAAGCCCTTCAAGGCAATCACGAAATTCATCGAGACGGGGGCAACAATGGGAATAGTGACCATGGTGATTAGACAGGGCACAAGGGTGATTTGTGCGTAAATTTCTTGAGTTTTTTGGGTGGACTTGACAAGTTAACATGGACTTTAGGGATATTTGACTCAGGGAACATTTCATGGACTGAAGGTTTGGGATGAGGAAGCGCGGGACAATTATTGGTGGCATGCCCAACAATTTTACACAAGGCACACAGAGGTGACAACTTTGGGGCCTTAGGGGCTGGAGGAGCTTGGGGAGCCTTGTCCTTAGGTTATTTCCTCTTAGATTTACCCCTCCTGTCTGACTACTTTCACAACAGGAGTGAGTTACTATTGAGGTTGCGATGGAACTGAAGCAACGGCAGTGGCTGTAGGGACTGGTTGAATCAAGGTCAAAGCAAGCTAAGGTCTTAGCTGACTAGGATGAATTCTTGCAAGGGGATCGATGTATCATACTGGGATCCCCAAAGTCATGTTAGAAAGGACCAGTGAAGCCATGACAGGGACAAAAAATACTCCTAGATGGGGGAATAAGAAAGGTATCTGGTCTAAAAGGTAATGTCCCGACGGAATAGCTCCTGCATGGTTTAGACCTAGAGGAACAGTTCCTGGTGGAAACATAGGAGGGGCACCCACAAACGGAGGAGGTCATGGGGGGTGGATCTAGAGGGATCAACTGGGATGGAAACAAGAGGGTGCTGAGGAGCTGACTATTGATCATATGTACCAGATTGCTTGAGAGTAGCCTGTGATGCTTATAACATGCAAACACTCATAAAGTTAGGCTCTTATATGAGAGGGGGAGGACTAGGGAAATCACCAAATAATGAGTAATATTTGTAGACTCGAGGTGAAAAATCGGTGAGAGGAGTTGAAGACTTCTTATCTGACATTGAAGAGATAATGGACTCAGGGGAGGTCACGAATGCCGACTCACAATCAGTCAACTGATCGATGGTAACAATCTTCCTTTCATGGGGGAAGCATATCTTGTGGAACACTGCAAACACAATGACTAACATGGCATATGTGTAACTATGACCTAAGAGAATGTTATAATCCAAAGGGGCATCAATAACCTGAATGTCAACATGGACAGTCTTGCCCGCAAGGTCACTGGACAATTGCGATACATGCCAAGGGGTTGGGAGGAGTGTCTGTCCCAAGCACACAAAGTTATGGTGGAGGGGGAAAACTTAGGTGACTTGAGTTGTTTCCAAATGGCAGCGAACATCACACAGGTGGATGCACCTTTGTCAATAATGCATCAGGAGATGATGGCATTACGAACTCTAACTGGTATCTGGAAAGCAACAGATGAAGGCAATGGGGAGTACTCTGATGTATCAACATGGAAGAAAATCAAATGATTGTCGGAAGGATTTATTGGGCCCAAAGCAGTTAGGAGATTTCTTTTGAGATGGGCATGACTGGAGTACTTGTCAACATGGCAACTGGTGATTGCACCAAGTCGTATACTATACTCTATGTATGGGCAACATGGTTAGAAGTCGCGTTATGGTGTAATGGTCCCTTTGAGATCTTGGGAATGGCCTAAAGTTTGGGTTGAGGTATTTGTAGCAACCATTTGGTGTCGTAAGAGGCTCAATAGATGCTTTGGTTTTGGAATCAGTGGCAAATGAAGTCGATGGCTTGTGATATTGGTGCGATCGATTTTGTAGGTTGATATCACAAGGATTAACCTCATTATAATTCATCGTAAGGATTTGGTAGTCAACCAGACCAGAAGGTAGGGGGAATGGGTTGCTTGACCTGGCTGAGGTTGAGAAAAAACAAATACTTGTTGAGGGAAAGGATTTGTAAGCACTACCAGTTGAGAAGGTGTAGGATTCTGAGGCAATTGTTGACCTCTAGAAACTGCTTGAGCTTCCCACATTTGGCACATCTAGGGTAAGAGAGGACACTCATGCATATAATGGCCATGTACACCACAACATGCACAAGGCTTATTCGAATGAATAACCTTGTTTTTCTTGGGTTGGATGCCCTATTGTTGGTTTTTGGTGTTAGGCTAGTACCTCTAGGGTGCGCTAGGTTGATTACCTTGATTACCTTGGTTACCCTTGTTATCTTTCCCCTTATTATTTTTCTTTGAATTTTGGGGATTGGTCGCAATCTGTTGTGAAAACACTTGACCTTGAGGGGGTGGTGGCTGTTGGGGCTGAGGATGCATGGGAGGATGTGGTACTAATGCTTGAGGGGTTGGAGCACTCAGCTGTGCATAAGGAGGAGCAACAATTTGGGAGACAAGTTGGGGTCCTGAAAACATGTTGATAGCAGAAGGGGCATGAGTGTTAGAGGAACTGGTTCCCCATTGCAGATAGCCACAACTTTACTGAGTATATGTAGAATGGTTTGAAAGGGTTCCAATGATACTATTGGCAGTGTGAGATGCCACCAGTGTATTGGTACTTCCAAAACAAGGGAGGTCCGGAATGATGGTATAGACATAACCAGATTACGTATAAATCAGGTCATATATTAAAGCACTTTGGAGAGCTTCTTCCTTGGTCTGCGAAAAATCTGACACGACATCTTTTCCAATGGGTGCTAAAAGGCTCCTAAGAAACCAATCTAGATAGACATAGTCTTTGAAGGATGGGGCACAACATGTGCTCCTCCTTCAATGCCATTCCTAAACATGATCGGAAAGGCGAGTGGCTGGGTACTGATGGAATGAGGTCAATATCTCTATACCAGTGTCGTACCAGAGAGGTAACTGAAAATATGAGAGGAACGCTTTAGCAAGTGTCACGAAAATGGAATGAGATGCAGTGGGCTAGTCTACATATCATTTTTTAGCGTCTCCAGTGAGTGTGCATTAGAATAGCCAAAGATGAATGGATTCATTAGTAATGGAGTTAGATGAACACCACATGTGGAAGGAGTGGACGTGATTGGTAGGATCCTCTCCAACATTACCCTCAAATTTTTGGATGTCTAAGGGAAGCTTAGTCGACATAGCAAACCAACTAGCATCATGGTGTATGGGGTCATTTACAAACTAGCTAAAATATGGTAGAATTAACCCAACCATAAAAGGGAGCATGGGGGCTGCTGAAACGGTTCCTGAGACTATTCCACTTGATGTGACTACCGAGATAGAACCAGAGCCAACACCAGGTTGGTTTCCTGCACCAGCTGTGGGTCCAAGCATGGTGATGATATGTAGTGAAGGAGACTCAAAATCAGATGAGGAATCAGACGAACCAGGAGAAGAGTTGGTAGGGGGACTCGGAGGTCTATGAACTCGAACTTGATGGGGACGGGTAATATGCCTAAGCAGAAATTGGGGGTGAAGGCCTAATAGTCTCTGCGACAAACGCCTTGGTGGCACGATGGTGGTAAGATGCACGTGACACAAAAATGGTGAAGGGAGATCAACAATATGCCTTTGTCTTGATGAGGGGAGATAAATTTATTATTTTAAGTCTTGGATTGGTTGTGTAAACCAAGCACCCTTCATTTAAGGTGTGCCTATGTGTGCAAGTGTATTTATTGATTAATCCCAAGTCGTGTCTGTAAAAAAGAAAAAATCTTGCTGAATATAAACTGAAAGTAACTACAGAAAATGAATAGCAAAACAATTAATTGAACCCCACCCAAACTGGGTTTGCAAACACTGTGCTAGTTGGTGGTGAAGTTGACGAAAAACACACTAAAAAGGTCAAGAGATCTAATTGTCGGTGTGACTGGGATCAAGTGATAGTAGGTTGCTGGGAAGTGGTGCAGAAACAATAAAAAATCAAAGGGAAAGATCGCTGCAAAAAGATAGGGAGATGGGTGAAACACCTAGGGAAACCGATGGGACCCTAAGGTAAATGACCAAACAAGTTTTAATATGAAACTATGGATGGTGACAACCTATCTTTAGAGATCTAAAATAGAAGGGTACATATATGGAAAATATGGCTGAAAGTGTTGCAGAAACTCAAACTACTCACTCAACTAAACTCCTCCTATAAAGGTGGAAGTGTACTAGAAGCCATAAGGGGCTAAATTCCACTTCAACGAGTAAATTAGAGTAGATCAATGCCTAAGCGAGATGAGGTAGAGGTCAAACAATCCAGCAGATAAATCTCGGAAAAACCCATAAACAAATCTGATAAAAACCTAGAAACCCCTAAAATCGCAGGTACTTACCTATTTTCAAGTGAGATCACACTTTTTGGGCTGAAAGGTGCGCTCTGGACTCTAGATCACACTTTTTGGGCTAAAAATTGTGATTTATGCTCCGTGAATCCTAATCGGAAAATCTCAGAAAAAGTTGTTGTCTCTGTCGCGGTTGGTTCTTGTGACCTGCGGAAAAGACCAGAAAACTTGTGGAAGTCAGAAATTTAATAGATCTAGGGTTAAAAAGCTAGGAAACATTAAGAGATTTAAAAATTAAGAAACCCTAAGCTGAAAACGAAGGTCACCCAAGTTTCTGGATCTAAAGTATAAAACCAGTGGAATCGCCAATTTTTTTGTAGTGTTTTCTTCTCTAAGATGTACGAAAAAAAACCCACTTAAGATTGTGGATGACAAACAATCTCAAAAATATAAATGGTTGCTAAACATTGTAGATTTGTAGCAATTGATAGAAACAAAACCTGCCAAAATTCTGATCTATGCCACAATTATAGTTAAAAAACAAAAAGAAATAGTAATAACTTCAATCATCCAATGGAAACTAGATATACAAAGAATAGTTTTATTATAACACCTGTGAAGTGAACAAATAAATGTTACCACTCCCCCTCTATGGGATGGGTTCTTGGCTATCCTCAAATGCCTTCAGCTTGTGTAGATTCTCTCTCCTTTATAATGTGTGAACCCGAAAAAAATATGGTGTGTGAGAATGAAAATAATCAGAGTTACAACAGTGAGTGCAACAATGAAAATAATCAAAAGTGAATAATGAATGGAAAACCCTTCTATTTATAACAAAATATTGAGTTATCCTTGAATAATGAGCAATAATAAATATTATTAACTCCATTCTTGGAATAACCACTTGGAATATTTTGTTATATTTGGTTAGGAGGGAAAAAATATTTAAACTTTTATTTTGAAATAATAAATAAATAAATAATTTATTTATCATCTCAAGGAATTGGTTAAGGAATAATAAACAAATAATGATTTATTTAATTATTCCTAAGGGATTTAGTCAAATTTGACTAAGAATAATAATTAATTAGTGCTTCATTAATTATTTTTAAAGAAAAATAAGATAATTAATGGTTTATCTGTTTATTTTTCATGATTGGGTCAAATATGACAAGGAATAATAATTGAACAATGGCTTAATTAATTATTCCTAGAAGAAAATCAAATAAATAGTGATTTATTTAATTATTCTTCATGGGTTTCATTATAAATTAATTAACAAAGGTGGTTTATTAAGTAACTTCTCACAGTGAAAGTAATTTTACTATGGTAAAATTGGCTTTACATGGTGTATTTCAATCCATCCAGTAAATTAGGCTAGATGATCAATTTTTTGGTGATAACATCCTATTTTGACATGGATCGATTATGCATTCTTTTTTGGACATGATATTATATTTTATATACTTTCCACCCAAGCATGAGTCTACACACTTTCAGGAAGAGAATTAAGTAATACTTTGGTTTTTATTAGTAAGCACCTTTCAAATTCTTTTTTTTTGATCTCAACCCTGATTTAACATGTGAGATTCCTCTATGCCTTTATAATGTATTCTTGCTATCCACTAATCTATTGACCTCATACACTAAGCTATATTTTTATGGCTTTATTTAGTCACCATTGGATAAATATGATTTTTTTGGCCATTTAAAAAGTCCTTTTATATTTTTTTTCATCATATCCTTTTATGCTCATGAGTTTCCTTCGAATAACTTGTAATTTATTTTTGAGCTTCCTTTATGTTTTGACCTACAAGAAACTTTAAAAGTGAATAGTATTTAGTGGGGATCATAAAATCCATATAGTTGTACACCTTAAATTTCAAATCCCAACAACTAAAACTACTTTACCATGAATTGAATAATATTTTTAGGTTTAGGGAAGGTGATAAGACCAATCTTTACACATAGATGTTGGATGATTCTATGGATATTTCTCTTGTATTTTATAGTGTGTATGATTAGGACCACTTGCTTTTGGATTATTTTCTAGTCTTGTGTAGAGTTTAAATATTCCTTACGTTTCCAATCTAAAGTACAATCATGATTCATAGGCAAAATTGAGATTGATAACTAGCTTAGGCTAGAAGATCCTAGACTTGAGAGATAAAGGTGTCAATAACAAGAATCAAGCATACAAGTAAATAATATATACTTGATGTCAATTAGAATTAATTTTTTGAACGTATACATTATTTACTTAAATGCTTAATATAATTTTATGAAGGGTTTTTCTTGAATTCTTTGTAGGTTTGGAAGTAGGTATTGTGTTTGAATGTTATCATACTAGTTTCTTGTAAAGGTCAATAGGGATTCTACTTAAAATACTAGATATTATCTCTACTATATCTTTTGCATTCAATCCCATAAAATAGGTAATAAAAGTAGTGGATAGCCTAAAACTGAGAGTTCACACCAATATTGAAAGGCATTATTACATGCACCACCTTCTACCCTAGTCTACTCCCGATGCAAAATTAATTTGCAATAATAGTGAAATGGAATATTTTTGTGATAAGCCTCTATATATGATGGTTCCTATCCCTTTGAATCATGGTGATTATACTTGTATAATTGATTCATAGAGTTGGTAACATTTATTAGTGGATCATGCAAGATATCTGGTTTTGTGTTCCTTCAACTATTATGAACTATGAGGTTGACTGTCTACCTTTAAAATTACTCTACCTTCCCTTTCTTTGATTGGTACATCCTTCCATATTTCATCTCAATGTAACCTACTTTTGGTTCCCCTTTCTATTAATATATTGTTCCTCTAGTAAATGAAGTCATCTTAACCATGAAAAACTCATTATACCCATGTAAAATTGACAACCATGGAAACTACCATATCCTTTTATGGGGTTTTTTTCTCTAGCCTCTTATTAAAAACATAACTTGTTAGAAGTAGAGGTTAAATTAAAAGGGGTCTCTCTAGGAAGGGGAATAAGTAATCAAATGGAAAAGTTCATTCCTAAAAAGGGAACCAATTGCACTCATGACATGAATTTTTTCATACTTAGGAATTATATTGGCACACAAAGAAGTGTGTGGACCATGTGTTCTTTGGATAAGAAGTTGATCATATTCACCTCCAAGATCAACTAGATTGACTAGAAAATAAGGATAAATTTCTCCTCACTCTCTAGAACATAAAATTTTTTGTGGATCAACTAGAAATGTATGTGTCATTACTCCTCACCTTTTATTCATGGCTTTTAAAGAAGCATGGACGTGTTCTAGTCATTAAATCAACTGTGAGCACAATGGAGCATCCTATTGATATATTAGCTAATGAAGCACCTATATTGGCCTATCTATGTTTGTAAGTTAATGCTTACATGCAAGGTATCTGAAGATTTATCTCTATATTTTTATTTCATATCGTCTTCTAGAAATGTAGCTTCATAAGCTCTTGGTGTGTTTGGAATCCATTCTGGAAAACTCACCCTTAATGAACACTTGTATATATTAGGTATTAACAATGGATATCTTTATCTGGCCTAGTTTCCCTTAGGGTAGGGCTTTAACTTTTTATTAGATTTTTCTAATCTATTATATACTCAGACTATTGTTAAAATCTATGACATTCATTCTATTGGGAGGATTAGTAGCTTGAATATTTTAGTTGATCTTTTTACATGTTTAATTTCAGTTAATAGAATAATTCTCTCACTAAGAAAAAAAACTTTCACATTCAATAATATATATTTAGAATTTTGGAAAATTTAGTTATCTTTACCTACTCTATCAATGAGATCAATCCTACTCACCAGTGATTTTCCCACTAACAAGTATCTTGAGAGATATTGAGATGCATGAACAAAAATATACCCTATCTATAAAAATTAATGGTTATATTAGGCTTAGTAATGTAGTTGAGCTAGCTAGCATAGACTTGACCAATATTAGTTTACCACCTAAAGGTAACCACCTCTAAGTCACTAGCTTGTAATTTTTTTCTACTTTTCAATATAACTAGAAATAATATCCATACTTATGGTCATTTTCTTTCAACACAGTTCCCAACTATTTCATTCCTCTATGGAATGGTTGGATATGAAAGGGGAGTGCTTAATTTATTTCTGTTTAAATCCTCTCATTTAATCCAATGAAGGAAATAGTGAATTTTTTAAGGTTTACTTCGATTTATGTTTTATCCACAATGGTTTTATATATTTAATAATATATTCTTCCTTTATCATAATATTGCATCAAAAATCACAAAATCATCCCTAAATTGAAGGTGAGTTATTGAGAGAACAACAACAAAGTTAATGCCTCTTAATATACCTCTTCCATTAAAACTCTCTTAATTATGTGTAAGCCCTAAAAAAAGATGAGAGTGAAAAGGAAATGTTATGAAACCAACTCACAAAAAGATAGAAAAGATAGATCAATGCCTTAGAATTCATCCTCTTCGAGGGGGAAACCTCCTTTACATTACACAAATGAACAATTCTTGGATGATACAACTGAAAAAACCTCCTTTCTATATATAGGAGTCTAAGGGGTCACAATATAACCAAGCAAACCTAACAATAATAATTTAAAGGCACAAAAATAACAATAGTGGGATTCTATGGGGCAAAATAATAACAATAAGGGATACAATGACAATAGTAATGGGGGAATCACTAGTATTATAGGGACCTAACATGCCCCTCTCCAAAAAAGTGTTTTCCTCAACCCTTGAGTAGTTCTGGATTCTTTTGTATAAAATTCTCATTCTCCCATGTGGAATCTTCAACGGGTAAGTTCTTCCACTTGATGAGATACTCTGAAATTGATCGATTTAGTAGTTTTCAAGTTCTTGTTTCTTTGAATGCTTCAGGTTCCAATATGATTTTTCCTTCCTAATCAAGTTCTGGAAATATTGTTTGAACTAGAATCTTGTCACCTATAACCTTCTTTAAGCATGAAACATGGAAAACTGGGTGCACTCGGGAAGCTACAGAAAGCTCCAATTTGTATGCCATAGTACCTATCTTTTACAACAGCTTGTCTGGACCATAATACTTTGGTGGTAATTTATTATCCTTCTTAGCTTTCTTGGGGGACATTCATTTATATGGTTTTAGCCATAGGAATACCCAATCACCTTCATCAAAACTTCTTTCGCTGCGATGTTGATCTGCCTGCCGTTTCATACTATTTTGTGCCAAGGTGAGGTTATCTTTTAAGAGTTGGAGAACTTGTTGTTTATGCTCAATGTGATCTTCCACTACTTGAACCTTAGAATTTTCTCTTAAATATGATGTGATGGATGGTGGATGATATCCATAAAGTGCCATAAATGGGGTCATTTTTGTTGCAGTATGGAAGGAAGTGTTATACCACCATTCAGCCAGAGGCAACCATTTGACCCATTATCTCTGTTTATCAGATACAAAGCAACAAAGGTATCCTTCCAAACATTTGTTTACTATCTTAGTTTGCCCATCAGATTAAGGATGATAAGATGAGCTATGAGCTAACTGAGTACCAAGACAAGAAAATAATTTTGTCCAGAAATTTCTAGTGAAAAAGGGATCTCTGTCACTTATAATAATGTTTGGGTTTCCATGTAGCTTTTGAATTGTTTCCATAAATGCAGTAGAAATTATACTCGCTTTAAATGGATGAGATAATGCACAAAAGCGTGCATACTTGGTAATTTTGTCAACTACCACCATGATAACACTCTTTCCTTCGAACTTGGGTAAACCTGTGATCAAATCCATTGAAACCTCCTCCCAACGTTGGCTTGGAATTGATAAAGGTTTTAATAGTCCTGGGGTCTTAATTGTTTCAACTTTATTTTGTTGGCAAACCAAACATTCTGCCACAAACTTTTGAATATCCGATTTAAGGCCATCCCAAAAAAGTCCTTCTTAACCCTATGGTAGGGTTTTAGAAATCCTGAGTGCCCTCCTAAGGGAGAGGTGTGAAATTCCATAAGAATCTTTTGTTTGAGTTTGGTATTCTTACATAGGTATAACCGATCCTTGTACCATAACAAATCATTTTTCCAGCTAAATGTATTAGATGTACTGGGATCTTGTTGTATCTTTTGAATGAGTGACCATAATTCCTTGTCATTCTTCCATTTATCCCTTGCTTTGTTTATCCAATTTGGTTGGATAATAGAAATGGCGCAAAGAAATGCTTCCACATCCTCATCCTTTATTGAGAGTGCATCTACCACAACATTTTGCTTCCCTTTTTTGTAGATGATTTCAAATTCATAGCCCAACATCTTTGTGGCCCATTTTTCTGCTCTTCTGAAGATAATCTTTGTTGTAAAAAGTATTTAGGACTATCATGATTTGTTTTTACCTTGAAGTGTCTTCCCATTAGGTAGGGTTGCCATTTCTTAAGTGCATGTAGTATTGCCAACATTTCCTTTTCATAAATAGCTTTGTGTAAATACTTTCCTTTGATTGGACAAATTTTGAAAGAAATGGGTCTTTCTTCTTGCATTAAAACAACACCAATTCCATTTCCTGAGGCATCACATTCCACGATAAAGGTTTTTGTGTAGTCTAGTGCAGCTAAGATTAGTTCTTGGCACATTGCCTCTTTAAGATGTTAAAAGGCCTTTCTTGCTTCTGGAGTCCATGAGAATGCATCTTTCTTCAAAAATGTTGTTAGAGGTGCTGCTATTCTCCCATAATTCTTAACAAACTTGCGATAATACCCTATCAACCCGAGAAATCTTCATAGATGCTTTATGGATGTGGGGAATTTCAATTCCTTAATGGTTTTAATTTTGCTAGGGTCTACCTTAACACCTTCATGAGATACAATATGACCCAAACATTCCACCTCTTCTACTCTAAAGAAACATTTGGAGATTTTTGCATATAATTGTTTCTCCTCCAATAGTTTGAGCACCATGTCTGTAATATACCTAGGGGGGATAATATGGGGTACAAAGGGAGGTACCCAAGGGAATAATGTAATAATGGGATAAGCCATAGTAATAAATAAGGTGGTTAACCCGTATCATGTAAGGGACCACAAGTAGTTAGTAATAATGTAATGGGCCCATGGTATTAGATAGATGGTATTGAGGGAACCATGGTACTGACCCATGGTATTGTATGTATGAGGCCTATATAGAGGCTAGAAACTCCCCATTGAGAGATGTCAAGGAATTATTGTATGAACAGGCATATGGCTTGTGGAGTGCTCTCCTTCCTTAAGGAGTGAATGTATGGTGTTGCCCTACCTTAAGAGTTTGATCAATAAAGAAGAATTTCATATTATTTTTGGGTATATTTCTATTATCATATATTTTTGAGTCAGATCTATAACAAGTGATATCAGAGCACTTTCTTGGGCAAAAGTGGAGAATTTATTTTTAATTTTTTGCAAGAACTTTCTGGGGCGACGAGTTTGCAAATCAGATCCGTACATTTTGGGGTAAAATCTAAAATCTAATTGTAGATATGGATTCTTTGTGAAAAAATACCCAAGTTCAAAAAAACAATTGGCCGAATCAGAGTCGGGATGAAGGAGATATCGCTGATCTAAAAATCGATGGTGTTGTAGACATTTTTTAGGGGCGAATTTGCAGATCAGATCTATACATTTTGGAGAAAAATCTGAAGAATCTAATTGTATATATAGGTTTTTGGTGAAAAAATACTCAGTTTGAAAAAAAATCGACCGAATCGGAGTCCGGATGAAGGTGATCTCGTTGATTTAAAAATCAGTGTTGTTGTAGACATTTTTTGGGGCAGTGAGTTTGCAGTACAAATATGTACATTCTGGTGAAAAATATATAGAATCTAATTGCATAATTAAATTATGTGTTAAAAAATACCCAATTTCAAAAAAAATCAGTCAAATCAGAGTCCGGATGAGGGAGATATCGCTGATTTGAAATTAGCTATTTTTTCAGCGATTTTTTTGTGATGGCGGGAGAGTTGCAGCGCGAATAGGAAATTCCAATGCTTAGATCAGGATTTCTATCACATGAGAATATGTAGAATGATTATTCCATTTCCAAAAACAGGTCATAATAGGGATTTTGAGCAATATTGATGGAATTGTGGCCATTTCAAATTTTAGCCAAGTACGTGAATTTTTTTCCAAACCTTCATGGCTTCTAGCAAGGAATTTTTTACAGGGAACGATAAGGGTCCTACTATTGAAGAATTTATAGAATATCACAAATCTTGACGCAAACAATTTTGGACAAGTCGCCTGCTATTTAATCTAAAATATGAGGCTGCTAAATGGTAGGACTCACTTGACAATTCAGTGGAGCGACTTCCTCATGAAAAACTAGAACTTCTTTTAGAAAAATGGCCTCATGCTAGAAAACAAGATAAGGAGAAACATGTGAGGTTATTTCCTACCGGTATATCCTTATTGCAGGTTCATGGATTGATTCAGAAAGAGGAGATCATTGTGTCTATAAATCCTAGTTGCAAGAAAAATCTCATAAATTATGTCAATATGGCAAAAAAATTATAAGTGCTAGCAAAACACATGGAGCACACATTGGTTAATAATGAGCAGGTACAAGTTTATAAAGATTTGAATATTTCTATGGGAAAGTATGTATTGCATTCTAATTTTTATGCTTCAGATATGGCTAATGAGGATGTTGTTTTGGGATACCCTTGGATGGAATCAGTGGGTACTATAAATATTAATGTGCAGAAGAAATTCCTGAAGCTCTGGTATAAAAGAAGAAAATTACATTGCAGAATATTTCCATTAAGACCCAAGCAGAGACTATGGAGGCAGAAGCACAAAGCTCTAATGACACTTACACATCAGATGATGAGCCTTTGATGGTTGATAATCAAACACAAACAAAGGTTGAAGCAGAAAAGGTTACAGGTACTAATACATCAGAGGAGGACTCAGTGGTTGAAGTAATATTGGAAGATAAGAAACAACAGCAGGCACCACAACATGTACCAAATACCAATCAGGCTCCACTAGGTGGTGAATTAAAGAAAGATACATCATTGGTTAACACTTCAGCATATCACCACCCACATCACCCCACAAGAAAACAACCAAAAATATGGCAACGAATTAGCCACAAGGACAACAACCCCCGCATGATAGATAAAGAGGAGTGAAGATCCACCTACTACACATCAACACAAAAGAGCTGCCAGGGTCAACTTCCATCTCAAGCGAGCGAGGCACCAACGAGATCGAGGGTTCACCTTTCTCTTGGATGGCTAGATGCACATGCATGGTACCAGTGGACTACTCTTTTGAGTAGATCTTATTATTTGTGTTCTTCCCATGTTTCGAGGACGAAACATGTTAAGGGGGTGGAATGTAATATACCCAGGGGGCATAATATGGGGTATAAAGGGAGGTACCCAAGGGAATAATGTAATAATGGGATGAACCATAGTAATAAATAAGGTGGTTAACCCGTATCATGTAAGGGACCATAAGTAGTTAGTAATAATGTAATGGGTCCATGGTATTAGATAGATGGTATTGAAAGAACCATGGTATTAACCCATGGTATTGTATGTATGAGGCCTATATAGAGGCTAGAGACTCCCCATTGAGAGATGCGAAGGAATTATTGTATGAACATGCATATGGCTTGTGGAGTGCTCTCCTTCCTTAAGGAGTGAATATATGGTGTTGCCCTACCTTAAAGGTTTGATCAATAAAGAAGAATTTCATATTATTTCTGGGTTTATTTCTATTATAACACAAATTTTCTAAGGAAGGGTATGAAAATGGAATTCATCAAACCTTGAAATGTATAAGGTGCATTAGTAAGGCCAAAAGGCATTACCAAAATTTCATAATGACCCTCATGCGTTTTAAATGCTATTTTTGGAATGTCTTCAGTCTTCATTTTGATTTGATGATATCCTGAACGAATATCCAACTTGGTGAAGTAAATTGATCCATGCAATTGATGCAATAATTCATCAATGACAGGAATGGGAAATTTATATTTAATAGTGAGCTTGTTGATCTCCCTATAATCTAGACACATGCACCATGATCCATCCTTCTTGTGAACCAATACTATTGGAGTAGAGAAAGAACTTTGACTAGGTTGAATTATACTAGCCTCTAGCATTTCTGCAACCATACGTTCAATTTCACTTTTTTGGACATATGGATATTTGTAAGGCCTGATGTTTGGAGGAACACTTCCTGGAATGAAATTGATAGCATGATCATGATCACGAATAGGTGGGAGGCCATTGAGAGTCTCAAATACCTTGGAATGATTGTCCAAAACTTTTTGGAGATCTAGGGAAATGGATGATTTCGATGTGGGAACCTCTAGTGAACATAATTATGCAATTATGCCTCGTTGTTCTTTCTTTAGAAACTTTGTCATTTCGTTAGAGCTAATTATCTTTCCTCATTTCCCTGTGATACCCCTTAATTCAACTTCCTTTCCTTCTGCAGAGAATTTCATGAGAAGTTCTTGAAAATTAAAAGCTATTGTACCCAAGGATTGTAGCCATTGGAATCCTAGTACAACATCAGCACCACCCATTGTAATGGACAACATTGGGATATTCAATACATATTCTCCCATGGATAGCTTGATATTATGGCACTTTCCTAAGCAAATTTATGGTTCCTCCACTTGCAACCATCACTTGACACTCTAGTGCTGGATATAGGAAGCAATTCAATTCTTTGGCTATCTTACAATGAATAAAATTATGGATACTTCCCAAATCAATCAACACTATTACTTTTTTATTCTTGAGATGCCCTTCTATCTTGATAGTTTGAGGAGTGGTAATTCTAGCCAATGTTTTACAATATATGGTTAGATTCATTTCTTCTTTTTCTAGGGTTTATTCCTGGTGTATATCCTCTTCTTTTGACGTTTCTTGTTCCTTTTCTTCCTCCTCTTCACAATCTATGTAAAATAATTTCTTCTCACCACACTTATGACCTTTAGTGTATTTGTTATCACAACTGTAACAAAGCCATTGTGCTCTTTTTTCTTTCAATTGTTGTGGTGTCAACCTTGTAGGTTATGGATGGCTAGGGGAGGAAACATTTCCATCTTTATGATTGTGAGTGGTAGGATTCCTTGTTGCCATAATTTTGCTTTCTATTTTTCTTGCAAACTTGAATACCTTCTCCAATGAATCTGGTTCCCAAAGGTGAACCTCATGTTGGATGTTATCTTTTAAAGTTCCTATGAAAACATCAATCCTATGCTCTTCTAGAATATCTTTTACCCTTATATTCAATTTTTGGAAGTCCTCAATGTGCTCCATCATTGAACCCTTTTTTTTGAGATTTATCAATTGGCTAAAAAAATGTTTCTTTTTGTATCCTCATAATGTGTTATCATTTCATCCATAAATTAGCCCAAGTGAAAATTTGTTTATGAGTGAAAATCCATCGATACCATACAAACTGATTTGGTTCCAAATATAAAGTTGCAATGCGTACCTTTTGTGTGTTTTGCACATTATGGAGATCGAAAAATTGCTCCATCTTTAGTATCCATGTTCCAAGATCCTTGCCATCAAACTTCCTCATATCGATCTTTGGAACATGGTGGTTCTTTGATCCAATGTTAGAGTCTATGAAATCATGATTAACATTTATTTTGTTTTCATCATGAGTTTCCTTTACTACCCTTTTTCCATTAGTAAGAATTTCTTGTAGAAACTTTGTCAAATTTGTCTTCAAATCTATCTTCAAATCATCCATCTTAGTTTCCACACCATCCATCTTAGCTTCCACACTGTCCATCTTAGCTTCCACGTCATTCATATTAGCTTCTATGCCTTTCTTCAAACCATCCATCTTAGCTTCCATGCATTTTTTTAAGCCATCCATATTAGCTTCCACGCCATACATCTTAGCTTCTACTTCTTTCTTTAAACCATCCATCTTAGATTTTGTTACTTTTCGTGTGAGTGAAATTTGTTGCACTTGGTCTCATAATTTTGATATATCATGTTGCATTTCTTCCTCTTCTTCATGAGTCATGCTAGAGCTCTCAGGTTGCTTACTAGGTGTTTCCATTTTCTTTCTTCGTGGCATCAATTACTGATAATAATGAATCACTATGCCCTTTGAATTCCTTCAAACTAATTTTCAAACCAAGCTTATGCAAAAATATAAAAAGAACTACACACCTTTTTTTTTTCACTTTGCAGGAGCTTGATATTGAATCTGATGTATTTCTATATTTTTGGATCTCCAAGGTCTAAAATTTCTTCCTGCGGTAACCCTCTGAGTAATATTTCTAACTTGACAAGTCTGATCAATATTAGATTCTCCAATGAAGAGTTATGCCAAATCTCCCACGATGGCCAGAGTATAAACTTGTTTAGTAGAGAGAACTTGTACGATGTGTCATGGGTCATTGTTTCAACCTTAGGTTCTGAAAATGGTTCCCAACAAACTATAGTCCGTCTTCTTTCTACAAATTCTTACGAAAATTCAATTTGATGCTCAGAGAGAAAGTTATGACGATGTTCCCAAGGTGACCTATTTGGAATGTAATTCGGGGGTTAGCAAAAACCCTAAATTCCTCAGATTATATCTCCAAAAATATAGTGAGACAGGATCTGAAATTTGGAGCCAAGGTTCAGAATGATTTCTTCTCAAATGGGTTTTTTTTTTTAGCTTTTGAAAATTCATAGAGAAAGAGTTATAGCGAACATTTCACAATGACTTGTTTTAGATGAAATTCTAGAGCTTGCAAAAACCCTAACTTCCTCAGATCATATCTCCAAAAATATAGCGACACAAGATATGAAATTCGGACCCGAGGTTCAGCAAGATTTCATCTCAACTGTTTTTTTTTTGTTTTTTGCTTCTGACATGTTGTAGAAAAAAAGTTATAGAGAAAATTCCATGATGACCTATTTGGAGCAGAAAAACCTTAGAATCCAAAGCTCTAACACCAAATGTTATGAAACCAACTCACAAAAAGATAGAAAAAATAGATCAACGCCTTAGAATTCAGCCTCTTCGAGGGGGAAACCTCCTTTACATTACACAAATGAATGATTCTTGGATGATATAAATGACAAAACCTCCTTTCTATATATAAGAGTCTAAGGGGTCACAATATAACCAAGCCGACCTAACAATAATAATATAAAGGCACAAAAATAACAATAGTGGGATTCTATGGGGCACAATAATAACAATAAGGGATACAATGAAAATGGTAATGGGGGAATCACTAGTATTATAGGGACCTAATAGGAAATAAATGGAAACCTTATGTCAATCCCTTTAGGTAGTTCAAAAAATCTAGAGGTTGATTCATTAATAAGTAAAGAAAATTATGATGAGGTCATGTTAATTCTTGCAACTTCGGTCAAATTCCACTTTGGACAACTCATATGATGAATATAATTATTTCAATAGATTACTCTTTTTAGAGGACCAAAATCGACCTAAAGATCACCCAATTTGGTCAAGAAGAAGTTGAATTTATAAATTATTTTATTCATACATGTATTGTGGAATGGGTCAGCCCTAACCACATGGGTAACTGCGTAGGTCAGCCTTAACCCAAAGTCGAACCTCATGAAAGCCTATAAATAGAATAGGGCTCAAGCTCATTTGGACACATTTGATCAATCTATCTTCTTTTCTCTTATTGTATTCATTCAAACAGGTTTGACGGAAGGATTTCATGCAAGCGTCTAAAATCATAGGCGTAACGTTCGATCTAACTTAGGGTTTTTTGATACCCAAAAGTTGGCACAAAACTAGAAAATTTATTCCATAGACAGTGGCACACATGCTTATGGGAGCATCCAGGGAGCCTTAGACATTGGCACATTGAGTTATGGGAGTGTCCAAGGCTTGAGGGTCAGATAGGGCTGTATTAGACCCCAAATGCTCACATAGAGTGGTCCTGAGAGTGTCCTGGATGCAATAGACACTCTCACACTAGCCTTATGAGAGCGTCCAGGGCTTGAAGCGTGCTTGGGTATGTTTAACTTGAGACGGCCTCATCTAGTTCACCTGGGAGCGTCCATATTTTCTATAGACACTTGCACAACTCCTCCTCCTAGTGTCTAGGACACATGGATGATAGTTATGTATTTTGAATTTTTCGCTCAGTGTACAACAGTGTTCAACACAATGACAATAGTTCGCAGTAGTTGTCTACAATTAGTGACAACATATTACAATCATCAAAATTAGGGTTTTTTTTCAAACATGATTAGATCCGATTCATGGATATCATAATTTCTTAGCTACATAGATAAAGTTATGGATCAATGTACTCTCTTTTGTTGTATAAGAAGAATATTTACAAGGGTTTTCCCCATAATGGGTTTTTCCATAGTCTCGGACTAATCCTAGTGTCTCTATGTGTGTGCATGATTTTCTTATATTGTTCCTTTATGTTCTGTTGCATTGATGATGGAATTTTTCTTTATATATAATTGCATATGTTGATGGATAATATTTTAGATTTGAATAATGTAGTGATGATATGGGGTGAAGATAATCTATTAATGATGAAATGCAATTATCAGAGCAAAGAATAGTGTATCCATATGAAAAATTAACATGGTATCAGAGCTAGGATGAAGAAAATCCATGGAGATCGCCTTAATAATGTCACTTTTGATGGATGCAAGAAGAGGATAGTGCAGACCTAAAATAATTCTAGGGTTTGAATAAAACCCTAGGAAACTTTATTATTAGGGTTTATGGATTCTACGAGGTTATGGTTAGAGAGAAAACCCTAGTTTATGAATATTATACGAGATATTCAACCTAGCTAGCAAATGTGAAAATGCTCAAGTACTTGTGGGAGATTTGATGAAGCCCTAGATGGGATAATCCCTAGCAGACCTGGTTGGATACTTGAAGGAAACATTGGTATATGGACCATGGACATTGATGGCTCTTGAAGATTGGTTCAAGAGGAAGAGGATCACCTCTCATTGAAGATAAGTATTTATTGACTTATGATGCTTATTACTTGTTATAATTATGGATTTAATGATTATATTTATTGCTTATACTTCCTGCATATGTATTTGAGTATATGGATATTTCTAACCTCCTTGAGGAGATGTGATGAGTAGATCCTTCTTGAGGATCATTTTGAGATGCAGAAATGGAAAGAGATAAAGAGGTACTTTATGAAAAGATGGCAACATGCTTCAAGCAGCCTATTTCTCATTAGAAGATGCATAGTTATTTGAATAACACAAGGTATGCATGGTATGTTGTGTTTTAGCTATTAGCTCGGTAAGCCCTAAGGTATGATTAGAATGTCTCCTTCTTTAATGGTTCATACATGCATATGAAATTGACTTGGATCTATGTTTCCTATGATGAAAAGATGCTCTTGGCGTTGAAAATTTTGACCTTCTTGAATTCTATGAGGCTATCTAATGTTGATACATTGGTACACTTGATATTTCACTAACATCTATCTGTTGAATATCTTGATCCTAGAAATAAGGATATCACCTTGACTATAGTAAATCATACTCTTGATACTTGTCATGATGGATTTCATATAGAAGGATAGCTCATTGACTCCTATACTTGATTCTACTGATAGTGCTTGTGATAAGCATGATGAAAGAATATGGAAAGAGAGGTTGACACTCTTACGGTTTTGGTAAAGTTTTATTGAATGACCTAACTTAATCTTATTGGTTATGAAGAGAATGGTAACCTTGATGTGAGAAGTATAAGTGTAAGATTTATAAGTAGATCTCTTACTAACTATGGTCATGTCTTTATGGCATATGGTTCAACTAAATGTCCCAACTTGATGAAGTGACTTCATAGAAAGTGTTATTGTGTTCATAATCTTTGAGATATGATGCTACTACTTTGAGTCTAACCTTTGATGAAATATTGATGTCATGATGCTAATAGCCATGATAGATATATATTATAATAGATCTATTGTTGCTTGACTCTAGTAGGGATAAGCTAATGACATTAAGGAAGATGAATGAAGTAGATCTCTAGTTAGAGGGAGAAACTCTTCCTAAGACTCTTACTCATATTAATATTTGATTTTTGTGTTGCAGAAGTATGATTTATGTGCATCTGATAGTATTGATATGTATTAGAGTCTCATATATGAAGCCCCTACATAAATTAGGGTTTTTGCTCCAAATGTAGTCACAGATTTGGGAGATCTCATCCCTAGACACACACATGGTATGGCCCATAAAGTGTCCATGTAGCTAAAGACATTCCCATGATAGCTTGAAGGAAGAATCTTGAGTTTTGACTATAGTTTATCATCATCTGAAGCTTTCTGAAGCTGTCTAAACTTTGAATCAAGATGTTTATGACATATTCTGCCATTTTAATTTTATTTCTAAAGTTGTTGGGTGTGGATCACATAAAAATGAAGTACTGTGCATGAAATCGGATGGTCAAAGATGTGTTGCTAATAACATGATATGCAAGAAGGAAAAGCTTGAATGTTTTCCATAGCATGGACTAGTAGACTCAACTTATGTTTGTAGGTAATCGGGACATACATATAGATATGTCACTATGTTTGTGCTACAAGAGGTTGGCATGATTTGGCTGATTGCTATAGATGAACAATGTTTTGTTATGATGCTTGACAATAACTTTGAATTGATTATTGAGATATGATTTGACTATAGATCTCTCTACGATAGCTAATTTGGACTTGACCTGATAACATATATTTCATTAAATTTGGAATTAAATAGTGAATCTAGAATTTACAAATAACCAAAAAAATAAATTCTAGTGATATCTTTGTAACATTTTTTTTCCAATTTTAGTGAAATTTGTGTTTGATGTCTAATGATATGGTTTGATGATTCTTGATTTTCCATGATGTCTATGTATGTGGGCATAATGACTTATGTGGGTATTCGGAAAAATGATTTTGTATTGGACTCCCTCTTCCTAGCACAATGGTTGAGGTACTAATAGTTTTGATTCAACATGTAAATTGAACCTGCATGACTCATCCTTAGTGTATGCATTTGCACATAGTGACATAAATTACTTGCATTATGATTTTGAGAATGACTAGATAAAATTCAGATCGATAATGCACGGTTGATGATAACTTGTTGGCATGATAATAAATTAAGTCAAGAATTGATATGAGCACTATTATCACTCTGTAATTTATGAGATTGCTAAATAAATCATGAAGCTAACCCCAAAACCACTTTGGCAGCTAGAATCTATCCCTACCATCTTCAAAGAGAGATCTCTCTATCAGAT
Organism: Pinus tabuliformis; assembly: GCA_031772625.1. Taxonomy (NCBI): domain Eukaryota; kingdom Viridiplantae; phylum Streptophyta; class Pinopsida; order Pinales; family Pinaceae; genus Pinus; species Pinus tabuliformis. The sequence continues at coordinate 1,155,941,800 of CM062818.1, read as the reverse complement.
TTAGATTTGTTTGTTTTTGGATATTAGGCTAGTTATTAAAGTTCAAGGTTTTGTTTAGCATTGGTTTTAATTGTATGGACGATTGATGTCTACATTACCATTGGGCTATGGAGTTTGCGACTTAAAAGATGGATCTACTTTAGTATTTTACAAATATATTTCATAGGGCAAGGTAGCCAAACTAATTGGATTCTTTAATTTTAAATGAAGTGAATAAGAAGAAGAGAAAGGATTTCCATTAAGTAAAGAGAAATTAAGAATTATTTTACTTTATATCAGTTGAAAACATTAAAATTATTCAAAGCCAGAATTAGAGTGTACATCAAAACAAATTCTGTTCTTCAACTTTCTATTGAATAATTTAGACTACGAAACAAATGAGTATGGTAACAAAGAATAATAAACACATAAAATGATAGAGGCACTTCACCAACAATTTGATGCAAGAGTCCCGTGAAAGAGCTTTTTGTATTACTGATAAGTCCACTGAGATTTCTTAGATGCAAAAATCAACCCATAATACTTCAAAAGGAGAAGTATTTATAAGTTTATTTACAAAATATCCTGTCATAATTGAATAGGATGTAATTTAGGAATTCCTAAACTGAATATATCTCTAATTTACAAAAATATAGGAAAACTTAAACTACTTGGATTGATGGCACTATAGTTGTGGAAGTTGTTGTTGATGTGGCCTTTGACTTTTGTTGCACTGATTGTCTTGCTGCTAGAGAAGAATTTATTGTTTTCTCAAGTAACTCGCATAATTTTTCCCACCTTTCTTCACTTGGAATTGACAATTTGAGTAACCTCCTGTAAATTTCATCTACCTCTATATTTGGAAAAGGTGGGCTTAGTGATACAAATGTATTTGATTTCACGTTGGATGTAGAAATTAAATTCTAATGCCTGTAAGAAGGCTTTCCCTATTATAGTCCCCTTTATTCATGCAAATTTGATACTATCTCTAGAAATAACCATCAATTTATGGTTGTAATCAAGCAATGTCATTAACATGTCATTCAATACCAACAAACCTAGAAGCTCGTTTTGATTGAGGACCTTAAAATTGTTAGATTTGAGACTTTTGTGATTCGTATTGTAGATAAATGTTAAGACTTTATGATCCATTACGATCCTCCTCCTACCCCACTCGCGCCCACGCGCCCCCCCCCCCCCCCCCCCCCGATTTTTTGTCTTTTTCTTTTTATTTAATTTTGGCAGATTATCTATGACTTATTTCTCATTTTCCCTTTATTTATACATATATCCTTATTTTGATTTATCCTTTTTAACCCTATTTTTAACTTATTTAATTTCAATTATTGATCTCCTATTTTCTTCAATAGTATTTAACCTCTTTTTCCTTGTAATACATATTATTGAGATCTAAACCTTATTAGTTTTAATATTACTTATAATCTCCCTATTAAAATTTATAGCTTATCCTTAACCCCCTTATTAATTTATGAGTTTTCTGATCATTATATTACTCCTTATTACTATTTTATGATTTTTATTAATTCCTATCCCCCCATTGAAAACCTCTCTTTACCTTATTTTTGGAACCTAACATCTATTTTATTACTAAATGAGGAATATTAAATAATTTATATCTATTTTTTTTTTTTTGGGATTTTAAATAATATTAAAATATAAAAACTACTTTTTAATAATATTAAAATATTAAAACTTTGTATTACTAAATTTAGGATTATTAAATAATTTAGATCTAAAATATTTTTGGGATTTTATATAATATTATAATATTAAAACTATTTTTAAATAAAAATATATAAAAATTTCTTGAGTTTTAAATAATATCAAAATATTAAAACTTTTTAAATAAAATAAAAATATTAAAACTTTTTAAATAAAAATAAAAATATTAAAACTTTTTAAATAAAAATAATATTTTATTTTCTTGTTTGACTGTTCTCTAATGGCTAACCTGGGGCAATGATGCATCCTTACTATTTATTCCTGAAGATTGTATGATTTCTTTCACCTTGTCTTGAGGATGAACCACATTGGTTGGTTCAAAACGTTGACCAAATCCTAATGATCTGATTATTCCGAAAGACATTTATCGACCTTAAAGTTGTTGAAGAATCTTTGGACAATAGTGTCCATAACGTGAAACTTCTTTTTTAGCTGCAACATACGATTTATTTTGGTTAATAATTTCTTAATTTCCAATAAGGTCTCGGTTCTGTCTTCTATTTTCAGTTCTTCCAACTCATATATGTTTTTCGAATTCAAAAATTTGATGAGCTCTCAGGCTTCAATTAGCTTGTCTCCTAACATTCCCCTAATTTCTTGAATGACTCCTTTGGACTTATGAATCAACTCCTTTTGCTAAAAAATTATCTGTATTAATGGCCAGATCTCTGTCATTGATTGGTTGAAATTGTCCATATATTATCCTTAGCTTGAGCTAAGGTATGAGCCATGGCAAATTCCTTTTCCATTTGTTGTATCCTTTGCATCAATATCTAGGATTTCTGTATCTCCATCGATTGAGAATTTTTAATTCTTTCTTTTTGTTCTTGTAAAATCCTGACCCATGCTTATAGTTTCTTGATTTCCTCCCCTTGTAAAGACATGTCTTCCATGGCTTTTACCAGTTTATTTGGGTCATCAGAAGTTTGTGCAGGGGGTACTGTAGGTATAGAAACTCTTATTGTAGTTGTTGTAGCTATTTCTGTTGTAGTCGATTTAGAAGCTCATGTTTGCACTATTGTTGCAAGAGGTACTACATCAAGTGGGATTGTAGCTAGTTGTGCACTCTGCTATTTCTCTTTGATTATCTTGTCCATTTATGCTTCCATTTCCCTTATCTATGAATTTTGCTCCATAATTAATTTGAGCATATCTTCTTTTTGGCTTTCTATCTCCCCTACTTCTTTTTCTTGTGGATCCTCAGTTGTTGATATTTTTAATTATTTTGTGAGTGCTACTATGTCAGCATTCTTCTTCTTGACTATTTCTTCTACTACCTTAACATTACTTGGGTCATATCCTATCTTAATGACCAAGTCTTCCAAGGATTTTATCTTATTATCTGTTGTTGAAGAAGAATCCTTTTTAGGCTTTAATTGGGATTAAACATTAGTAAGGGACACCTATAATTTGGAAGCAGTCATTGCAGTACTTGTCAATGTAGAATAGATCATCTCCCTAGTCTTCTTGTGCATGTCCATTTGATATATAGGATGGAAATCCTTTGTATCAAACTCAAATGTAGTTTGCTTGTAGTTTGCTACAGATTTAGGGTTTAGGACCTGTGCCTGCAATAATGCCATCTGCATTATTCCTTTCTCAATGTCAAAGGCTGATAGGAGCCTATGTTGTGTAGAAGAAGATTGTTTCTGAAATTGGTCATAAGTGATGACCTTTAGAAGCTCATTCTTACGTCTTATTTCCTTAAACTTGTTAAAGATACTTATTTCCCTTTGCCCTTGGTTCAATTCTGATGTATGAGCTATATCTGGAATTTCTTGTGAAAATGAAGAGAATGGAGATCTTGTAAAGATGTTATCCCTTACTGGAAACTGTGGAGTCTTGAGTACTATAGGTGCTTTCCCCTCTCCTTATTTTCTAAAATCTATCTTAGGATTAGTTTTTTGCCTTCTTAGCAAACATTTATAATTATTTGGCTGAAACCTTTATGATTGAAGGAGAGTCTTTATCTCGAGGCCTTTTCTCTGCTTTTCCTTGAGGTGTGGGAGTTTGTGAAATAGTGGTATACAACAACCTCTCCTCTACCTTATGTAGAGTATTTTATTCCCACTCATCTTGGTTCATGTATTTCTCAATTTTAGGCCTCTGAGTGTGAACATATGGAGTGCTTATTTGTTCCACTCTTAGTTTAGAGATCATGCCAAATGGTTCATATGACCAAGTAAAAGTCAAGGGAAAATTCATCTGTTTTAGGAGGATATATGCCTCCTCTCCTCCTTTCTTGCTATTACAAATAAATGGTCCTACCTGAGCCTTTATCTTGAATTGTGATTTCTTTTTTGCTGATACAAAGTGGACCTCATCTGAGTATATAATCTAGTTGATGTATTCTGAAGAAAAAATACTCATTGGGAGATACCAGGCAGTTTATAAGGTGGAAGATCGCACATATACTCTTATTTGAGTGTAATTCTCGTATAAATACCAGTCACTTGTTGTGGCATGTTCACTTAGGTGTAAAATATTTTTAATCTTTGCACTGACCTTGGGTACTATCTCAATTCTCAATGAACATGTAGCTGGATGCATAAACTGATCAATAAAGTCTTTGAAGTTGTATTCTTCTGAATTTCTTCTTGGTATGGAAGTCCAAAAGATGACTGAGTGTGGTTCTCCTTGTTGCAAATGGGAATTTGTCTGCTTGAAAAAATAAAAACATATACACAAGAATAAAGGCATATTTTAACATTCCTTCAATTGGAAGCTTAAGGAATTGTTCATGAATGATTTCAGCAAGGAATTGGCTAAAATTGAAAATTACTGAGGGTTTTTCTTCAGTGGAGAAAATGGTAAAAACCTTAAAATAGGTTCGTCTACCCATTCATCTGAATAATACCCTAGTAAACATGAGAGTATAGAACCATAATATTTTCAGTATTGATAGTGGTTTTTCTCTTTTGAACCATATTGGAAATTTTGAAGGAGTCTGGAAAAGGTTGATGAGTGATGTGATTTACCCCAGAAATCTTGTAACTGGTGGTGGGTGATGATGGGAAATTGGTGCTATGTTGTCCTGGTTTCATGTTCAAGGTCTGGAGAAATTACCTGTATGAAGTGAAAACAAGTTAAGCGAAAGAAGATTCGGGAGATTAGACTGAGAAAAAGGCATAACTAGAACAAATGGCAGGTTGTTTTAAGCTCATGGAATAGTTTGTTGAAGGCGCAGGCCGCTGGTGGGTTAAATGGTAATTTAGTGGGGAATTAATGTATAACGGCTAGGGGAAATGACCAAACAGGTGTCGGGGAGGGATTAGTGGTGTAGGCATGAGAAAGTTTGGTGGGAAGGAGAGAAATAGGCTATTTTCGGGGTGAAAGAATGTGGGAATTACACGTTAGGTGGGGTCAAGGAAATGAAACTGCCCTTTCGGACCCCCCCTCTCCCAATAATGGTAGGAAGGGCAGGGGGGGCTGAAAGGACTTATAGATCATTGATCATAATTACTTGGGCTTGTTTGTCATTTTTGTTTTATAAACACCAAACTTAGGCCAAAACTCATATGACTTTAAAACCTTCAAAATACCATTTTAATATTTTTACTAACTTTTGAAACCAAGGAGTACCTTATACCAACTAAGGGTGCATTTAAATGTGCAAAACCTTCTTATTTTTATTCATAGGAGAGATTATTGATCCAACTTAAACAATTGGATCAATTTCTTCACCTATTTACCTACTTTTAACCAAGTTTAAATAGCTTGGTTAAATTATTCCCTATTCTCACAACAGAAATTCAAATGTGTTTGACCATGATTATATTGTATGATTCAAACAAAGATTTGTGATTATGGCACTAAAAAAAGTTGCACATAGTCCCTAATTTATTTTTCAAAACAAAAATATTTTTGTTAAAGAGAGAGTCCATACAGGTTGGTAGACTTTTATGTTTGTGGAAAAACCCATGAATAGCTTTTGAAACCAACGTTTTGGACTAGCTTAGTGAGTCCATCATCAGGGCAATGAGATTTGTATTTTGAGAAGAGAGAGCGTGAAATTATGGAGCTATTTAATTTCTCCATAATTTCACGCTCTCTCTTCTCAAAATACAAATCTCATTGCCTTGATGATGGACTCACTAAGCTAGTCCGAAACGTTGGTTTCAAAAGCTATTCATAAGGTTTTTTTTTTTTTTTTTGTATGTTTGTCGAATATATATATATATATATATATATATATATATATATATATATCCTCCTATTGGCATTTGAATTTGCATCACTTTCACTCTTTTTTTCTTTTCATGGGGTTATTTTCATATTTTTTTTTATTCTTTTATTCTTTTTATATACCCTCTTTTTATTTTTTCACTTTTATTTATATTTTTGTTTGGAAATCATTTGCAACATGCAATATTATTTACAATTTGATATACTGAAAGAAAATATTCAATCATCATTTGATCCTATGAATCATAGGACCCTAACAGTGGCTCTAGCTGGGGATGGAACTCTCCTTGTGAGGTGTCAAGAATTGTTTATCAGTGGCCTTGAATCATCTCCTTCAATATTTTTTCTGCATCTGATTTATTTTGTTGTTGTAGTTATGGTGGCAAACATGACCAAAAGCTTAGGGCCTTCTCTTCGGGCTTCAACTTTTTGACATGAGCTACCCAATCAAAACAGTATAAAGAAAATGATATTTACAATGGTTTTGGTGAGAAATGCTTCTATTCTTGGAAAACATAATGTTTTAACATTCTTCCATTGACAGGTCCACCAAGCAGCTCTCTTCCATCCATGTCCTTAAGGAAAATGCATTATTGCCCATGTAAGCATGGATAATGTAAGGTCCCATCCATAAATTATCAAATTTTCCATTCTTAACCTTTTCTTCTCTTCTTGATTCCCATTTCAAGACATTGTTCCCTATCTGAAAATCATCGCTTTATTTCTTCTATCATAAATCTTCTTGATGTTTTCCTGGACCAATTGGGTTCTATTGTGAACTTATTCTCTTGATTGCTATGGTTGAATTGTTTGAATTATTATTCTTTGAAGGTCATTAGGCTCCACTTGCAATTCCTGCATCATTTTCAAAATAGGGATACCTAGTGAAGTTGGAAAAATGACGTCCATTCCATAAACCAATTGGTATGGAGACATGCCAATTGATTTCTTTGTGGTGAGTCTTTCAACCCATAATGCATTTACCAATTTTTTATCCCATGATTTCTTGTTATCTTGCAACAATTTCTTGATGATATTAACCAGACTTTTGTTGGAAGACTTTGCTAATCCATTCCCCTGGCGGTAATAGGTAGTAGAGTGTCCTAATGTTATTTGATATTTGTTGCAAAATTCCACCATCTTATTTGATTTAAATGTTGCTACATTATCTGTAATGATTTTCCTAGGACATCCAAATCTTGAAAGAATATTATTTTCTAAGAATTTAATAATCACTGCATCATAAGCCTGCCTGGTAGGTATAGATTCAATCCGTTTGGTAAAATAATTGGTGGCTGTAAGAATCCATTTGTGTTGGGCCGATGAGGAAGGATGAATTTCTCCAATCAAATCCAAACCCCACTGTTGACAAGGAGTTTCAACTGATATGGGCTTCAAGGGTAAAGGCATCAGTTTCCTTTTTCCCTCAAATATTTGGCATTTATGACATTGAGGTGACTTTCTTATGGACATAAACAAATAAAGTTGGCTAGTAAAAACCAGCTCTTAGGGTCTTGTTGGCAGTGGCCTTCCAATAAAAGTTTCCTCCACAATCTCCCTCATGAAATTCCTACATTACTTTATCTGCTTCATCTTTCAATAAGCAATTTAGTAAAATTCCTTCACCATCTTTCCAATAAAAATTATTGTATAGAATACAAAATTTCATGGCTTTGAGTTTAATAAATATGGCTTTAGTTTTGGTCAAACTAGGATGAGATTGAAAATGATGTAAAACAAAAATAAGGTTTGCATACTAGGGAGAGGTTGAAAAATCCTCTGCTACTTGTGGAGTCGTGTGCTCTTCTTGTTCATCAAATATAGCTAGAAAATTTATATCCAAAGCATGTAAATTAGATTCAGCCATCAATTTAGTTAACCCCTAAACCTTAATGAGTTTGGTAGGTTTGATTTCAATGTCATATTCCATAATAATGGCAATCCATCTACCTCTTTTCCCCCATCGGGATCATTTTGGGTTAGTATGTCTTTTACCACATTGTTTGGAACAAAAGCAATTATATTTGAATGAAGAATATAAACTTGAAATCTTTAATTGCTTTCACTAAAGCAACTTCTTGCTTTTCCATGATGTTGTATTTCAATGCATCATCTCTTAAGGCTTTGCTAAATAAAATAATATGTCGTTCATGTCCTTCATTATTTTTCTGTAAGAGAACTGGTGCAATAGTATGCTCAAAAGCAATGAGAAAATGAGAAAATATTTTGTGAAATCAGGGTTGATTAGCACAGGAGCTTGGTTTAAGGCTTGTTTTACCAGATCAAATGATTATTTGGACTCACTGTTCCACTTTACCTCAGTGTATTTTCTCAACATATTTGTTATATTTCTTAGAAGCTCTGCTAAATTAGGGATAAATCTCCTTAGAAAATTGATTTGGCCAATGGAGGATTGGATTTCCTTTACATTTCTAGGGAGACTTATTTTTACAATAGCTTCAATTCTACTAGGATCTATTATGATTCCATATTTTGAAATGATATGTCCTAGAATTTTCCCTTATTTTAGGCCAAACAATGTTTTCTTTTGGTTCATGGAAATACCAAATATCCTACATTTTTCAAAGACCCTTCTTAGGTGAAGAAAATGTTCTTTATCTATTTTTGAAAAAAACGTGATATGACTATGTATATGCCCATTTCATCTACAAACGTAAAGTCCATTTCTCTTTGAAATGTAGTGCCAACATCCATTAATCCAAAAGGCATCTTCACATACATGAAAGTGACCCATGGTGTAGTAAATGTGGTGTTTTCTTGGTATTCAGGATGCACTAGAACTTATTGTAACAAGAAAAACCATCTAATAAAGAAATTCTACTGGATCCAACCACCTTCTAAAAAATGTGATCCATTTTAGGAAAAGGGTAGTTATCTTTCATGGAGGCTTTATTAAGATTTCGGAAATCAAAACAAAGTCTAATTTCTCCAGTCTTTTTTCTCGTTGGAACTAAGTTTGAAACCCACTTAGAATATCTCAATGGTACTATGATCTTGGCATCATACATCTTTTTGACCTCCTTTTCAATTAGAGGCATCAACATTGGGTTGATCCTCCTAAGTTTCTGTTTAAAAGGATTTTGGTATTATTTTATGGGAATATTATGCTGTATAATGCCGATGTCATAAGATTTCAAATCTTCATAACTCCATGCAAATACATGTATGAATTATTTAAACATGTTTATGTACTTTTCCTTTTCAGCCGGGGGTAAAGATTTGGATAATTTAATCATCTTGGGTTCTTGTTTAGTTCCTATGTTACAGTCTTCAACTTCAGCTCCAATAGGTTCAATTTTAGGTTTTTTGGTTATGTCATTAAATTCAAACAAATCCTCTAAGGGGACTATCTCTCTAGGAAAAACATTGTCTTTCAATTTTAATATTTCTAATTCTTCTTTTTCTTGATCTATTTCTTTCAACTCTAATTTAGTCACACTGTTATGTACACTATCTTCTATGTCAACATCTACATCTATATTAGCACACTCAAACTCATCCTTTGATTGTAAAAAACTTTCAATTTGTTCATCATTTCCAAAGACTTGCCAATATCTGATATTTTCTAGTAAAGTTGGTATGTTTTTTACTTCAACAGTGTATTGGTGACTAGGATGATATGGCATTTTGCAGGTACTAGCTGAAGTAGCTAGACCATTAGCTAGGATGTTTTGACCTCTGGGGACCACAGACAAGTTATACTCAATGAAAGATTCAAGAAAATCCAAAAAACAATTCCTATAGGCCCTTAACCTTGGGTGTTTGGAAGAATATTCCCTTTTAATCTATTTTATTATTAGTTTAGATTGCCCATGAATTTAAATTCTCTTGGTACCTAGCTTCTTTAAAAAGTTGTAACTCTAAAATTAATGCTTCATATTCAGCTACATTTTTAGTACATTGAAAGTTTAGCTTATATGAATGGCATTCTCAATGATGAGTTTGTGAATTTGAAACCCATACACCTACCCCTGATCCCTCTTTACTGACAGCCCCATCAAAACCCAAATTCCATAGAGGTTCATTTTGTTTGTCATGTTCCACCATAACTGTTTTTCATTCCTCAATTTCACACAAATCAGTTTCTAAATTGGCAATTTGTTCATTTATGTTTCCATCATTGTACAAAATAAAAGAATCAAGGTCTGAATGGACTGAATATAAGGGATAATTGTGGGGTTTATCCTGACTGGTAACCATAAATTTCATTAGTTTTTCCTTATATAGTCTCCTCTGCTGACCAAATACTAGAATGGTAGCATAGGTCATATCCATTTGAAGGGTCCCTTGAAGTTTAGCTCCCCAGGAGAGAGACAATAACATGCCATATTTAGGAGGGATTTCAGCAACAACTATTTCCATTACCAAGCTCTTGGTTGGTATTTGTGCTAAATTGACACATAAATCCGTAATGAGACCTAGGAATTTTACTTTACTTGAATAAAAGAATATAGATCTTTGTATTTTCTAGTGATATCCAGTCCCATTTTTTCCATGACAACCTTAGGCATGAGATTGTGAGAATCCCCTGAGTCAAGCATTGCATTGTGAATTTTTTTATCATGAATGTTTAAATTGATGTAAAATGGAGGTACATCTCCATATTGGAGTTTTCCATCAACTTCAGGTCGGAGAAATATTTCTGGTTGATCATCAAATACATTCACTGTATATGTATCTTCCCCTATATTTAAATTTTTCATTACTTGTGATCTATATGCAGTTTTATTCATAAGTTCTATTAGAGGAATGGATATTTTAAGTTTTTCCAATTCATGTTCTATGTTGAATGATGTTTGAGTTTTTTTTAGATTGAGAGCATCTTATTTCTTAGCAACATCCTTTTGGGAAATATCTTTTTTCTAGCTAGTAGAGGGATTATCAATTTGAGTTTCTTTGAAGACAATATCAAATGTCTTTTGGGTTCGAACATCTGCATTCTTTGTAATAGGATTATCAACTATTTTTCTACTCCTTAGGTTATATTTCCTATGGACTTACATAATTTCATTTTCAAAACCTTGGTTGCAATCTTTTGATTCTTCAGGATCTACTTCATCTTGTGAAAGTAGGAAAAGGTCTTGTTCCTCTTGAGTATGAAATGTAGAGTCATTATCATACTCCCATTAAATTGATTTGAGTATCATTAAGGTCTTCAACTATTTCTCCCTCCTCATCTGTATAGTTCTCTTGAAATGGAGGCTTGATCTGCTGATTTGGACCTTTTTTTCCCTTTTCTTTATTTGGAGTGGATTTCTCCTAAAATTAGGATTTCTAATTTGGGATTAGGTTGGTTTTCTCTAGGAGGATCCCTATTATCTATACCTATCCTCTCGATCATCCTCTCTACTATTTTGAGTAGATTATCTATTTTATAATCGGATGAGGAAGAGGAGGAAGGCATGGAAAATTTTAGGGGCTAATATTCGTAGGTGGGCTATTTGTTCATGATTTAAAGAAACAGATTCGCCAATTTCCATTTTTTAGAAAAATGATTCACCCAATTTTTACAATATGAAATTATTTCACCTCAAAATTTTCCAACATTATATAGAGAGTATATATAAAATCATTATAAATTTGAATAATTTTACAAATACATCAAAAAACATTTTATAGTATCCATATTAGGGACTAGTGAGATTCGCCAATGTTTTTAAACTTCAATATAATTTTCCATCATTAAAATTTTCCCTAGAGGAATGTTCCTCCTTGATAGTAACCCTTCATTCGGTTTTTAGTTTTGCTTTTTTGGATAATAAATTAACCTCAACTTTAAGGGAATTAGTTTGCATTTCCTCTAATGTAGTAGGGTCTCTCTCTCTTAGTTGATATGTCATATACACATAAAATCCTTTAGGGAAATGGATAAGGGCCAAACCCGATGGAGGTTTAATAGAAGCCAGAATTGCACTAGAAATTTTATTAAACCAATCACAATATTCTTCCACAGTTTCATTAGGCCCTCTTTTTAAGTTTTTATATTCATTCAGAATCTAAAGGGGATTCTTTTTGGTTTCCCACCTAATTACGAAATCCTAATGAAAGGCATCAAGATCAACTATACTAGATGCTATTAAATTTTTAAACCATTTTCTTACCTCTCCACCCAAATTTTGGGCAAAAAGTCCCATTTTTACATCGCTTTCATCCACTTCCTAAAGATCAAAGAAATTAGTCATTTTGTGTGAATGTTGTTGTGCAGTGATGGCACCACTAGCATCAAATTGAGGAATTATGGATCAATAATCTTGGGGCATAGGATGCAATTGCCTAGGTAAGACCAAGGGAGTGTAACTAGTTGCCATGTTGGGTTGAATAATATGTGAGCTTATGGGAGGTACAAATGTAGGAGTTATTAAAATATGTTGGGTCACTGTTTGTAATACTATTGGAGAAGTAGTGGAGATTATGGAAGAGGTGGGACTAATTGATGCAGGATGGAAAAATTGAGAGGAAATAGCAGATGTTGCAATAGTGAGGGCAGAAAGTTCAACAGATTGTTGAACATATGCTTCATGTACAACTTGATCAAATGCTGATACTAGTGTTACAAAATATTTTGTCATACCACTTGCACTTCCTTGTGACATACCATGAAGTGCCCAAAATATGACCATCATATAGTATACTCATTCATATATGCAGCTCATATCTTCCCTAAAAGATTGAATGGAAAATGCCTTGAGCTTTCCCTTGAAGAAATAGCTCTAAATCCCTAATTTTGAGACTCACCGCTCTTATGAAGTTAAAAACCGCGATGGTCACTTGTTGCATCACGCTTGAACTACGATGGCACAATTTTGTTCACTTATATACCTATGATGATCCTCAAAAAGGAAATTTTCCCAGACTGGATGAGAAGCTTTGTGATCTAGAAGCTTCTAGGGCGACGAGATGGAGGTTGTTCAGCATGGATGAGGTCGAATTCTCCCAACATGGGCTCTTGGTATTATCCCTATGAGATACCTCCTTGAGGTTAGGGCCTAATCCTATCTTTGGAGAGATCCTAACTCCCTTTCCCTACCTATATATTCATCTTTTCCCATTCACAAATGGTTGGTCTATGCCTCTTTTCACCCTTATGCTAAGATTGTGCCTATATGCTACTCGTTTGGCTTGGAGAAGGAATGCTTGGAGAACTTAGCTTGGACTTGGGTATTCATTCAAGGAGAGCCTATCAACATCAAGAATTGGTTGTATGCTTCCCCTTATTTTCTATTAATATACAACTGTTGTTTCATTTTCCATTGATGTGTATGCTCACATATCATCTATCTTAACATTCCTTGATCAATTAAGTAGGTTGCCTTTGAATATGTTGTTTGTATTTGCATCCCTTGTTGTGTCTTGATCTCTTGTGTAGGTGCATAAACGTTGAGAGCAGCAGGAATGAGTCCATGATGCAAGTGATTCAAGGTCTTCAACAAAGGATATTGAGATAGCATTAGAATGAGGGGGGCCACCTTCTTCGTTTCTCTTTTCAATTGCAACTTAGGAAAGTGTCTTGTAGATTGTCACTTAAGTTGCTAGACCCACTCATTAGGCTAGAGGGATCATTTTTGTTTGCATAGAGGATTTTCCTAGACAATAAAATGGCGACTCCGCTGGGGAAGCTATGATCCTTTCCATCCAATCCTTCATCCTTCTTTTGTGTTGAGTTTGGCCAACTGTTCATTTTCAGGCTTTTTTGTTAGTTTGCAACCTTTTCACTTACTGTTAATTGCTTGAAGGTTCTTGGTTTTTTGCTGATATTGAAGATTTTTTTGTTTTATCTCATCTTTCTCAACCATCGCGGTTTTCTCCCTGACAGTCGCGATTATCGCTAGTTTTTCCTTGACAGGTGCGATGATCCCAGAAGTTACCTTGTGATGATTTCAAATATCCATCATGATCTCCAATAATGTCTCCAAGATCTACTGATGCTTTTCAACAAGATATCTTTGATAAGTTGTGCTAAGCCTCAATGTCTGCACAAAAAATAATTCTCTATTTCAACCCGTTGTTCTATCTGTTGCGGTAAGTTCTTCAAGAGTGAATGCTTCTCACTATTCTTAGTGTAACGATATCTTACTTCCAAGGATCATACTCACAAATACTTCAGTACTGGTGTAGTCTATTGCTCCCTTCAAACAATGGCAGATCAAATCTTATTCACTTCACTGAATTGTTCTTGGAGTTATGATCTGTACTTTTTCCATTAATTCATCATAGGTTCAAGCCTTTCAAAGATTAACCCATTCAGCAGAGTCACTTTATCTTTGGCTTCCTTATTTCTCGTTTAATCTTCGGCTTCCTCTACGCTCACTCGACCTTTGGCTTTCTTTCTACTGTTCCTTCGGCTTCCTCTATCTCTTCAAGTTCACTAGTTATGAACTTATTTATGCTCTATTTTTATGCCTGAGATAGATTCTCAGAACTAAAGCATTTTAACTCATTTTTATACGAGTTTCACCAATGACCAAAGGACACGTCTATTGGAGGGAGGCCAACTTGTATATTAAAAATATATATTGGAGAGTCTTTTATCCATAGACTTGATTATTCACGGAAACCATATAATAGCTGCTATACCCACATGGAGGTCCCACATTCCACGTCATCACCTTTAATCCCGAAATCACAATTTCCTGAGAATCGGAGTCATTCTTTTAATCCTACAACCGCAACTTCATAAAAATCGGAGGTATTCCTTGAATCCCGCAATCGCAACTTTCGGAGGTTTGCATATAACATAGCCAATTCCCCTACTGCCGATGGAGCAGATGTGATATGATATTAAACAATTGTTAATAAATTTGTCGTGTCCAAAGCCTTATCGCAATCGACGATTTGACATCCCTTAGAAACTAGGGATACTGCGGATGCGATATTGTATAAAGTCATGTTATACTAGTGTAGTGGGTCCATAATAATATCGCGATTGGAGGTTTTACTATGACAACCCTATAAGATTTGTGATATGGCGGATGTGATGTTATATTAGGGCTGTTACTATAACCTGTTCGGGTCCGCATGTATTATTGCAATCGTAGTTTTAGTGTGACATTCCTTTAAGATTGGTGATATAGCTTCCGACGCGGCAGATGTGATATTACATTAGGGCATGTTCTACTGGAGCAGTTGGGTCTGCAACTCAAATCACAATTAGAGAATTCGAGTGGTAACAGATAATAAATTCGCCGATATAATTCCTCCGATAACATTGTTAACTCCTCCGTTATGTTAGCTCCTTTGATATTTCATGCGTTATCTCTGATATGGCTCTTACTCTTGAGCATATGCGATATTTCAATAAAAACAGTTTGTAATAGACACTTACTCTTGGCTTGGATTTCATGTGGCTTCTGTGTGATTTCCGATGGCTCCCGTTCTTGTCTTCCAATGGATTGACATCAATGATAACCTTGATTAACATATTTCCTACACGTACGTCAAGTCCTTGGTAAATTTATTTTCTAAGGTTTATATTGCAGTTCACAGTTACTTGGTACTCCTTCTTCCTTGAGTTACCTAAGTAGTTATTTCGATCTTTTATAACTCCTTAAATTTGAAAATATGATTGAGCACTTGTCCTTTAAAGCTTGCTAAACCAACAAAAGTGACTAGAGTCACCTTTTTGTCATTTTCTTGACTCTTAAAAGATGAAACGGAAAAGTTTTTGTTTCTAAAAATAACTACCCACGATAAAAATGTCAAACCCACACAATTTCTTCTTGGCCCAATATTGAGTAAATCATTGTAAATTTTATTTTTAATCAGACCTCAATGAAACTCATTTCCTTTTTTTCTCTTGAAAGAAATTCATTTTGGCTGAACCATTGATTTCACCCCAAAGTTCCCCTTCATTGTCTGATACCGAAGGGTCCTCCCAAGGAGTTCATTCAGAGCTTCCTCAGTCACTTGAAAATCAAGGTTTTGAACTTGGGATTATTCCAAGTATCCAACACTTGTCTTCTCATCCACCACCATTAGATTCCTGGTCACCCCAAGAATCTGATCTTGAGACCCCTGACAATCCTATCTAGACCCTTGAGAGTTCGCAGACCCCTGAGAGTCAGCAGAGGCTTGTTATTCATCCACCGAATTCGTTATTTGATCCTATTGTGATATATCCTTAGCATCCTTACAATCCTTACGATCAACCTGGTATTCCTTTGGAGTTATCTCCTTGCATATCTCAGATTCCTTGTCGCTAGTTGTTTCCAACCTTGGATTTATAAGGTGATATCCCAACATCTTCTCCAGGTCATTTGGAAGTTTCCGCTACTCATGCTCCTCATTTTGATGATGAACAATGGTATGGATTTCATCTAGAAGGCTTTCCTTTTATAGGAAGAGTCCCATCTCACACACTTCCTGAAATCAGTGGGCCCATGTTTCCAACTAGTTATACAACCCTATCCTAGTTAGTTCTAGGAACTCCTAGTGCTTCATCTTTGTATGAAAAGCCCATTTGGTCTTCAAATTCCATGCCTACTTCTAGTCCATTTATTCCAAATGCGATCTCCCAAATTTCTGTACAAACTATTGTCATGTCAGTTCCCATTCAACCTACAATTCCATCGCAACCTCTACCATCGTTTTAACCGTCCATTCTGGTGCAACCGATTGTTTCAGGTCAAGTTTTAGTTAGTTCTTCCACCCCTCCATCAAGTGGATAGAATGTACCACCACCTGGGGGGGGAATACAAATATTCCCCTTGTGTCAGGTGAAACCAATGTGAGTGGATTACAAACTCACATGGTTAGAGTTAATCAACCTTATTCTGCTGGTATTCCTAACCCTATTAGTCTATCTGGGTTAGGTAATATCCAATATCAACAACCTTATATGGCTTAGATTCCACTCCAATAGGCTTATGTCCCTTAAGGTTCGCAAGCCTTGGTAAATACATATTACACTCCACAAGCAAGAGCTTATGTCTAGCCTAGTCAATCCACTATTCCTAGTTAATATGGTCAGATTCAATTCAGAAATTACTAATACCCACAAGGTATATCCCAAGGAACTGTCCAAAAACCCTTGCAACAATAAGGGAAATCCTTACAGCAGCAAGGTCAACCGCTATAGTAGTAGGGGAAACCTTTGCAATCATATCAGCAGCCTTTGAAGTAGAAAACTCAGTTTTTTTAGTAGCCTACTCAACCCTTGTATCCACAAGGCCAACCTTTGTAACAAGGTCAACCTTTATAGTAACAAGGTCAACCTTTATAGCATCAAGGTCAACCTCTATAGCAAGCTTAGTCTTTGCAAGTACAAGGTCAACCCTTGTAGCAGCAGGGCCAATCTCTTCAGGTCCAGGGTCAACAGGTCAAAAAACTTACAATCTGTATGCCACATATAATGCTTATCAATGACCTATGGTAGGTCAATATCAAACCTACCCTGGATAAAATCCACCTTATGGTCAGGGTAACCCTCAGTGGGGGAAAAATCAAATCCTGTATGGTCAAAATCCTCCACTGTGGGGGCGTAATCCTTACCAACAAGGTTGGAACCCGCAGTTTGGACCTCCTCAAAGGCCCCTCATCCCTTTCAATCTGCAATTGACCTTCTTGGCTTCATTGTAACTTCCCCATGTTTCACGTCTTGCAAATGATTCCATCCTTCATTTGCCTTATTGGCCTCCAGTTCCTACCAAAATTCCAAGCGATTGCCTAAATTCGAAGGAATGTCTAAAGAGGACCCGCAAGTCCATGTGATGACATATCACTTATGGTGCTCTTAAAATTCATATGTTGATGATTATATTTGTCTCTGACTCTTTCAGAGAACCTTAACAGGTGCTGCAGCAAAATGGTATATTGAGTTTCCTCGAGCTACCTATGCTGACTTTAACTCTTTATCTATGGCCTTCCTCACCCACTTCCAATTGCTGGTTCAGTATGAAACTGACACTCATTTTCTCACATCCCTTAATAAAGATACCACGACCCACATTTTTGATCATATCCATGAATGGAGACGTCAGTGTTGCCTCATCAAATTCAATATTGCTGATGAGTTGTTGACTGAATGGTTCACAAAATTGTTCATTAACAAGATTGCTAAGGATATAGTTATGGGTGGATGTGTTACTGAAGAACAATCTATTTCCCATGCTCAGTATCTACACTTAGTCTATTCACAATCTGACATGTTATATGAGATGTTGCTTGATGCTCCAAGACCATATTCATATCTGGCAGCCTCAAAGTCTCCCGATGTACCACATGTTGATGGTGTAATTGGTTCAGTGTCTCAAACTTCCACTAAGGCTTCTTCGAAGCAAAAATCTGTTTCAAACACTGGTTCCAATAATCCTTCGAAAAATTCATCAAATCCTGGTAAAACCTCTGAGGTGCATGATGTTCAGTCTATCGTAGCAAATAAGGCCTCAAAAGATAAGAGAAAGGGTAAAGGTAAATCCAAAACCGATACGCCAAAACAGGATCCACCCAAATCATCTGTTGATGATGCTTCCAAGTGCAAGACGAGATATCCTTGCCTCATCTATGAGGAAGACCATCATACCAAGGATTGTCCCCGATGTAATGAAGTTAACTGCTTATTGAAAGGGACTCTAGCTATTTTGAGAGAACCATTTCCATCTTAGCAGATGCAATTGGTAGACCAACTACAATCCACTGCCTCCTCTGGTTCCCAAGTTTTCATGATGCAAGTTTCATCACCTATTTCAATTTCTACTCAAACAAAGGACTATCAAACTCTACAAAATTAGATGGTGGAAAAATAATTCACTCATATACCTTCTACTTCCATTCCATTCAATTCTAGTCTGCTCCATATTGAGTGTCCTAATAGTGAGTCCGTAATTCGACCACCTCCCAAGGGTGTACTTCAGAAATCATCTTATAATCTGAATGTTAGAGTTGCATAACTAGGATTTAGCTCAAGCACCTTCGGCGATGTTTACTTCGGAGGTTCTCCAAACCTGTCCAACACAAGGGAAATCATTGCTGTCTGCTATATGTGCTATTGATCCCATCGATTCAAGTTTAATTACCTTTGATCTTGAAAGCCACATTCCTCATCTTCCTCATCATATTACCCTTCTGATTTAGGTTCTCATTAAAGGAAAGATGATCCATCAGAGTGTTATTGATGAAGGTGCTTCCACCTGAATCATGTTTGTTTCGTGCTGGAAGGCTTTTGGCTCTCTTTCTCTTAATTAGTCCTCGAACACTTTGGAGGCCTTTGATAGTAGAGGCTCTTGTCCATATGGTATTCTCACAAAATTTCCAATCATGTTGGAAAGAAAGACCATTGAGCTAGAAGTGGAAGTTGTAGATGTGAATCTCAATTACAACCTTCTTCTCAAGTGAAGTTGGACCCATGCTATGTTTTGTGTGGTTTCATGTTTGTTCTGGGTGCTTCGTTTTCCTCATGAAGAAAAAATTGTCGTCATCAACCAACTATCTTTTTTCTCTTCTGGTACATTGAACGATAATGTCCCATATGTGGGAAATATCGAAACTCCTTATGAGAGTGTGAGGGCAGGTCTTTTCAAAGATTCTGCTTTAATGGGTACTTTTATTCTCCCACCTCCGAATGTCACTTCGATCAATATGATCTTGGTTTCTACATATCCTTGGATTATTCCTACTCCAGATCAAATTGATTGATTTGGTGATTCCATGTCGTTAAGTCTATTAGAGAAAGATTATCAAGAAATTGCCCTCAGTTGGCTTCTTGGGATTCTCCAAATCCTTTGAACGAGACATTCTCCACCAACAAGAGTATCATTGAGGTTATGTCTTTGGACGAATCTCCTTGGGATGATCTCCATCATCGTTCTTCATTTCTTCCTAGCCTCGGTGAGAAGCCTTCATGTCTTGAAGCATTTGTTTCTCATTACCCAACACATCCACTTCAAACACCTGTTTTAGTGCATGAATTCTTATCTAAGGGTAATATGGGAAACATCACTGCAACTATTCCTCTTGACATTTCCATTAAACCTGGAATTGTCGAGAACATTCATATTGGGGTGTCCTGTTCTCCTGATGAGATCAGGGTTTACACTGAACTTTTCAAATAATTTTGAGATGTATTCACGTGGTCATACGAGGAAATGCTTGGTATTGATTTGGAAATAGTGGTGCATGAAATACCTACCTATCTTAGTGCAAAGCCTATTCATCAATGACTTCATCCTATGCATCCTTAGAAGGCTACTGCTATTAAGACAGGAGTGGAAAATATTTTAAAATATGGTTTTATCTATCCGATCCCATTGACAGATTGGGTGTATAATATTGTCCCTGTTGCTAAAAAGAAGGGCATGATTTGCATATGTGTTGATTACAACAACATCAATCATGCATGTCAAAAAGACAATTATCCCACTCCATTTATCGATCAGATCAACGAGTGTGCTAGGAGTGAGATTTTCTCATTTATGGATGGTTTTTCTAGCTACAACTAGATCAACATCTCACCTACTGATCAACATAAGACGACCTTTATCTATCCATGCGACACTTTTGCCTATAAGAAGCTTCCTTTCGATTTAAAAAATGCTGGCCATACCTTCTAGAGAGCAATGCCTTATGTGTTTCATGATATTCGTCTCATTGTTCAACCTTATCTTGATGACTTACCGACCTATTCTACTAAGCGCCATGACCATCCAGACCACTTAAGATCCATTTTTCTGTGATGTTGACATTATAACATCCATCTTAATCCACAGAAGCACATTTTTTGCATTGAATCTAGTCGACTCTTGGGTTCTATAGTGTCCCACAAAGGTATCCGAATCGATCCTTTTAAAGTTGAGGCTATTTTCAACTTACTCCCCCAACCTATTTGCTTCAATTATAAAGCCTACAAGGAAAGGATAACTTTCTTCATCAATTCATTCCTAACTACGTTGAACTCGCCAGAGGTTTTACTCACTTTATTGAGAAGGGGATCCCTTTCATTTGGGATGAAGTTGCCTAGAAATCCTTAGATGTTTTGAAAAACACGCTTATTAGTGCCCCTTTACTACATCTCCCTGGTTATCAACGTGATTACTTCCTATACTTGACTGCAACTGATACCACCATTGCTATGGTGTTGGTTTAGGATGATGATGATGGCAATGAACATATGGTCTATTATCTAAGCTGAAATCTCCTTCACATTGAATCTTGATATGCTCATGTCAAGAAGCTTGCCTTGGCGACAGTCCATGCTGTCCAAATATTTCATCATTATATCCTTTCACAAAAAACCACAGTGATTTCCAATTGCAACCCCATGACCTATATATTGACTTGTCAATTACTGGGGGGAAATACTCCAAATGGATTGTTATCTTGTAGGAGTTTGATTTGGATTTTAGTGCTACCAAATCAAAGAAATCACTTGTTTTTACTCATTTTGATTTGTGCCCTTCCATTTGCAAGAAATTCTACTGATTTTAAAGAGCAGATTCTCGATAGAAATTTGTTTCTCATCAACACTCTTGACTTATGGTATGGAGATATTATTGTTTATATTCAAACCCAAACCTTCTGATATGAGTTATCTCAATCCAACCGATGTCGCATTTGGCATCAATCCCAACCCTATCGGATTCTTGGTGATACATTGTACCAAGTTGGTGTGGACTCTGTTCTTCGCAGGTGTCTAACACTGGAAGAGGCTGAACGGGTATTGAATGAATTCCACTTTTGGGGCATGTGGTGGTCATATGTCAGGCTATGCCACTACTTAGAAAATCCTTTGCACCAGTTATTTCTAGCCTTCCATCTTTAAATATTGCATTTTGGTTGTTCAGAAATGCCATGAATGCCATATTTTTAATCGCAAGAAGTGCACCCCACCAACACCCTTACACCTAGTAGTTACTATTGGCCCACTCACTAAATGGGGCATAGAATTCATGACATGTATCCCTTGCTCGGCTGGGGGGCATGGCTATATCATCATCACAGTCAACTACTTCACTAAATGGGACGAGGTGATGCCCACATATAATGCTGAGAGTATTACTGTTGCCTAGTTCCTCTTCAACCACGTCATAGCCTATTTCGACATTCCTCAAGCCATTGTCACTGACCATGGATGACATTTTCATCAGTACATGATGGCAGAGCTGACTTCTTAGTTGGGCCTTTGTCATGACAGCTCAACTCCTTACTATCCACAAGCTAATGGCCAAGTGGAAGTAGTCAATAAAGTTTTGATTACTATGCTTCAACGCACTATTGGGAAACACGAAAGATTTGCATCTTATGTCATTCTTAGCTCTCTGGGCTTACCAAACTTCGGCTAAGACAACCACTGGATCTATTTGGTTCCAACTAGTTTATGGTTTAAAGGAAACTCTTCCAATCAAATGTGAAATCCATTTTCTTAAATTAGATATCGAAATCCTTTCAAATACCTCGCCTAAAGAGGAGTGGTTACTCTACCTTGAGAGGCTTGATGAGACTTGTCATACCACTACGATGGTTATTGAAGCCCAAAAGAAGCGTGTCAAAAATCATTTTGATCAAACCATTTATCCACGCACTTTTGCTGAAGGCGACTTGGTCCTTCTTTATGATGAATCCAACGACAAGTTGGGAGCAAGAAAGCTCAAACCTATGTGGCATGGGCCCTATGTCGTAAATCGTGTCTTACAAAAAGGTGCCTATGATCTATGTGATTATGAGGGAAATGCACTATCACAGACCTATAAAGGGTTGTATCTAAAGAAGTATTACACGTGAAATTTGTGTGATTACTTGTACGTCAGTGTGTGAATTCATTAGTGTGTGCTTGTTTTTTTGGTCTGTTTGTTTTCTTTGCAGACATGTTTTTTCTGATTACCTTGTGTTCCACTCGGTTTGTAGATGTCGTCAAACCATTATGTCAGTTTTTTTGATGGTGCTTGTCGTAGCACACATAATTTTTCTTCCGCAGCTCAGGAAATATTTGCCCTTGATGGCGAGTTGATTGACTTACAAGGTATTTTCCTAGGACTAACAACTAACAACATTGCCGAATACAATGCAATCATTAAACTATTGTTAGAAGAAGTTTCTCTTAGCATTAAAGATTTAGTTGTCAAGTTAGATTCACAACTCATTGTGTTTCAGTTAAATAATCATTACTTGGTAATAAATTCATAGGTATTGCATATGTATCTACGTGTTCGATTGCTGGAAAGAAATTTTGATTTTATCACATATCAACACATTCCATGCAATTTGAATACATTAAAAAATGCATTAGAAAATTATGTTTTTGATAGACATTTGTGTCATTTATAAAACTAATCATATTCTAGACACACACACACACACACACAGATATATATATATATATATATATATATATATATCGAGTCTATTGAAGTTTTTACATCAAAATCTCAAAAAATAAAGTGTTCTGGGACACTTGGCTTTCAAAGCCTACAAAATGTGTAAAATAGCTAGAAAGGCTATCAGCCTGCATGGTGCTCATGGTAGCATGAGACAACTTTGATCACTTAGCCTAATAGCCGACACAACCTTGTGGATACTCCCACTGTGTGTCTCTTCCAGCGCTGCGGCACCTCGTCTATAGTAGCATACTCCAAAACTTCCCGAGTAATCGCATCTAGGTTGCGCTCCATCTCGGTTAATGGGTCCACCCCTTCCTCATAATCAATGGCCACTATTTGATGATAAACCTGCCATGCTATTGGCGACATGCCAGGTGGTCTTTCCAGTCCCACATCTACACATTTATCGTAAGTCGAGTCTCAGTTTACAATTTTACAAAAAAAATCATAAGACTTGAAAAAATCCAAAAGCCAAGTCTTTACCTGCATTAGTCCATTGTTCTCTTGGTGGCAGAGGTAGGTCTGGATCCCATCTGAAATCCATGCCAACATATGCATTGTCATCCACCATGAGGAATCAGCACAACATCTAAGTAAAAACTATGGAGGGTAATGTATCTGCTGACCTGTCCCTTCTCGGGGCATGAGTTGACTCCACCTCACTAGCCTCAGGTCTTGAGGGGAAAGATCTGGTATCTCTGCCACTGATACCAGAATAAGGACATCTGCTCTAGGAATAAAGTCACCAGTGTCGAGCCGAACCCAAATTGTTTTAGGTTCCTCTACTTCCCTTTGGTCAGTTATCTTTTCATATTCGCCAGAAGGCCTCCACACCAGTTGAATATGGTGGGGGTCAGACACTCAATTGCATACTGGAATCGGAATTTTGAACTCTCATGTAGGTATTGCATCCAAAAAACGTGAGCTATGGTGTATAGTATGGTTCTTAAAGGAAGGTTGTTGGTGATCGTGATGATCTTCACCTTCCCACCCCTTGTCATCTCTGCAACTGGGCAATGCCTCCTAATCAAAGCACTAGTACTCTCACCACCTGGGCGAGATCTGAAGAGTTGGACTCTCTCTCCTCTTCGGGACAATCCCATGATGAAATAGATGTATGATTCTTCTATTTCCAGTTCCTAGCCTTTGATTATGAATATCTCTCAATCCACATCCCAAAGAATGATCAAATAGGGTAGCAATTTCATCTGTGCCCTCAGTCTTGTGGTCTTGAAGAACTTCAGCAACCCACAATCTCTCAAGGCATTGATGCATTCTGGATTTTGGGCTGCTTGGTGGTCTTCAGCCTCATGGCCTCTTTCTTTCCATTCCAGAACCATGATCTCTTGGAAAACATCATTTAACACCAATTAAAACCTTTTTCATGGATTGAAATTGATAATTTTTTCTTAAAAGAAGAGTTTTTCCTTAAAAAATTCTACTTCGGCACCATCACATTTGTTTTTAATTATAGTGTGATGTCATTGCAGGCGTATTTTAGCTTGAGAGTAATTATCATGCGTCCGATGACCAAACCCATGATGATCGCTGATGCTCAAAAATTTGAAAATCCTCCCTTTTAGCACACAAAATTCCATTAAAAATGCATGAAAATGTGATGAAATGCAAGAGCAAGGACATACCTCTTACCTACTACAGATCGTTCATGAAATGGAACTCTAAATCTCCTGCAATGGTCACTTGAAAGAAGAGCATTAGGGCAGAAATGCACTTTCAAAACTTACTATAGTGAAATGGTAAAAAATAATGTTACTTTTGGTTATTTATAAGTTTTGAAGTCATTTTTTGTCAATATTTTAATAATATTTTATTATTATTTCTTGATATCAGTGATGGGTGCATTTCTTTGTGTAGTTACAGGTGCTTTCAGTGGACAGTGATTATTTTTGACTAATTCTCACAAGTTTTGGTTTTATCTATTTTTTGGACTCATTCAAAATAAACGAAAAAGGAACCCCCCTGGAGTCATCTTTAAGATCTTTTCTGACTCTTGAAGCATGAAAAGATATCTGAGTACTTGTCATTTTGAACTCGTTAAAATAAAATGAATCGAAATCATCCCAATATATGTTTACCCCTTTCTTGGGCTGAGATTGACTATTTACGAAAAAGGTACACCTTGGTTGATATGGTCAAGAGGTTCTCTTGAATATTGTTTTCTACCTTTTCGAGTTTGAGGGACAAACTACGAAAAGGGACATGAAATAGTTTTATTTTTTTGTCTCTTTTTTCAAGTTCTCTAAATATGAAAAATTACATCGAGTTGTTCTTATGTCGAAATTGTTAGAATTTTATAACGAAAGACTCGTCACCATGATGAGATCGAGTTACTCCTTCCTTGGACTCGTAAAACTTACTAGGATGGATTCATCTGAAGGATGAACTTAAATGACAAGCATATGCTATCCCCTTCAAGCTTGTATTAAAAAATAATTGGGGTACTCACTAGAAATAGTGGGGAAAAATGAAAATGAAACATCTCTTGTATAGGTAGCATGTTGCTCTTGAACATGACACTCTTTTTATTTTGTGTTAGGTTTGGGATATCCTCACTCAGTTACTTGTCCTCTCAAGTTTGGGTGATCCATTTTTGCCTCTCATTTGACTATTCCATTTTGTCATTATGACCTTTAGTCCTATGTTGAGTCAAATGTTGTCACACTCTGGAGTCATGTCGCTGATGTTCAAGAGAAGTCCTATTTACAATCTATTACCTATACATCTTTTGGAATTTGTTACATTCTTGGATCATATTCATTCCATTCCACTTTATTCCTTCTTTTTTGTCGATGATGGGGGATTCATCATGGCCGTTCTTTGCTGAGTCACTTCTTGTCGAATTCAACTCATTATCCAGGAATATGACTTAGAAACTCCCTTTCAGTACCTTAGAGCTTGCATGCTTTAATGGAAAGTCCTTCACATCCGATGACAGGTTTTCCTCATTGGCCTTCGATCAGGTGATTCCATGAGTGTTTGACTCCAAATTCATTTTTCACATTCAGGTATTGTATTGTTGTACATTGAGAGCCATTGTCATTACTAGTGGTTTATGTTGTTCTTGTTAACAGTTCACATCATTGACTGGTAATTAGGTGGTTTTCTAGAATGTTCAAATTCAGCATGTCCATTCGCATGTTAGAAATCGTACTTTGATTGAGTTGGGATGGAGCGTAATACCCTGAGTTTAGTATGCTATGAGTCAGGCTACATGGAGCTATGTATCATTCATGCTTTTACACATGTTTCTACTATGTGGATGGATGTGACCATACTGTGGGAATTTACATTTATGATGATCCTTCCATTATGGATGGCTATGCCCATTCCTTGGATCTTAGATTTACAGATGATCTTCATTATCTGGATTCCTGCACCCATACCATGGATCTTTTCATATATTCATCATTATCCAAATGGCTGTGTCCATACCATTGAATCATTTTATGATATCAGATATGTATATGTATATATGCGTTCTTGATTTCCAGGTCTCCTGACAGTGGTTATCCTCGTCCTTGAAAAAGCTCGTAAAGCATCTCAACCATCACTTCCTGTTCTGCCTTCATGCTTTAGGGGGCATCTATTACACAATATTTTGTCACACGTCCTGTCCCTGTGACATACCCTAAAGTGTCTGAAATATGACCATCATGTAGTGTACTCATTCATATATGTAGCTCATATCCTCCCTAAAACATTGATTGGAAAATGTCTTGAGCTTTCCCCTAAAGAAATAGCTCTAAAACCCTAATTTTGAGACTCATCACTCTTATGAAGTTAAAAAACATGATGGTCACCGGTTGCATCATGCTTGACCCATGATGGCATCGCTCTGTTCACTTGTATACTCGCGATGATCCCCAAAAAGGCAATTTTCCCAAAGAGGATGAGAAGCTTCATGATCTAGAAGCATCTAGGGTGACGAGCTGGAGGTTGTTTGGTGTGGATGAGGTCGAATTCTCTAAAATTTGGCTCTTAGTATTATCCCTATGAGCTACCTCCTTGAGATGAGGGCCTACTCCTATCTTTGGAGAGATCCTAACTCCCTTTCCCTACCTATATATATTCATCTTTTCCTGTTCACAGCTGGTTGGTCTATGCCTGTTTTCACTCTTATGCTAAGATTGTGTATATATTCTACTCATATGGCTTGCAGGAGGAGTTCTTGGAGAGCTTAGCTTGGACTTGGATATTCATTCAAGGAGAGCCTATCAACATCAAGACTTGGTTGTATGATTTCCCTTATTTTGTATTAATATACAACTTTTGGTTCATTTTCCATTGATGTGTATGCTCATGTATCATCTATCTTAACATTCCTTGATGAGTTAAGTAGGTTTACTTTGAATATGTTGTTTGTATTTGCATCCCTTATTGTGTCTTGATCTCTTGTGTAGGTGCATAAACACTGAGAGTAGCAGGAACAAGTCCATGATTCAAGTTCTTCAACAAAGGAGATTGAGATAGAATCATAATGAGGTAGGCCTTCTTCTTCGTTTCTCTTTTCAATTGAAACTTAGGAAAGTGTCTGGTAGATTGTCAGTTAGGTTACTAGACCCACTCATTGGGCTAGAGGGATTGTCAATGTCCACAGAGAGGATTTACCTAGACAACAGCTAGGTCTTGTAACTTGTTGAAATTTTGGAGGACTTGATGATCAAAATCTGGTTCCACGGATTGACCTTCAGATATATAGGGTTGTATCATGGATTGATCAAGAACTGTTTCATCTACAAAAATTTCAAACTTAACCCTAAATAGACTATTTTCAAATGGTAAATCAAAATGAATATCCTATATAGTGACAAATTTCTCTGGGAGATAGTTTGACCTAGGTAGGTTACTATTACTTCCTTTACTTTTAGCTAAACTTCTTTTTCTAATCAATTATTTAGGGTCCTCTAAAATATTGGGGGGGTTCTGGATCAGGATGTGATTTGGTGTGAACTATTTTTGGATCTAGATATTTGATATTAAACACAAAACTCAATTATTTATAGAGTTTACAACCTTTGAAGATTTATTTTTGAAATTTGAACGATTAGTTTTCCTGAAATAAAATTTTATGAACTAGGGAAATGAATCTTTAGAAATGAAAGTTTGTCCATCCCCAGTATGGTTGCCACTATGTTATCACTCTATATTTCTGAGGTTTCTAAATAAATCACAAAGGTAACCCCAAAACCACTTTGGAAGCTGGAATCTAGCCATGTCAACTTCGGAGATGGATCCCTCTTTCAGATTTAGATTTTTTTGTTTTCAAATATTAGGCTAGTTATTAAAGTTCAAGGTTTGGTTTAAGATTGGTTTGAATTGTATGGTTGATTAATGTCTATATTACCATTGGGCTATGATGTCCGTGACTTAAAATATGGATCTATTTCAGTACTTTGCAGATAGATTTCAAAGGGAAAGGTAGCCAAACTAGCTGGATCCTTTAATTTAAAATGAAGTGAATAAGAAGAAGAGAAAGGATTTCCATTAAGTAAAGAGAAATTCAAAATTATTTTACTTAATATCAGTTTAAATATTAAAATGATTCAAATCCAGAATTAGAGTGTACATCAAAACAAATTCCATTCTTCAACTTTCTATTGAATAATTCAAATTATGAAACACATGAGTATGGTAAACAAATAATAATAAACACATAAAACGATAGAGTCACTTCACCAAAAATTTGATACAAGAATCCTATGAAAGAGATTTCTGTATTACTGATAAGTTCACTGAAGCTCGAAAGTATACAATAGATTTCTCAGATGGAAAAACCAACCCATAATACTTCAAAAGGAGAAGTATTTATAAGTTTATTTACAAAATATCCTGTGATAAGCGAACAAGATGTAATTTAGGAATTTCTAAATTGAATATATCTCTAATTTACAAAAATATAGGAAAATTTAAACTACTTGGGTTTCTGGCACTATAGTTGTGGAAGTTGTTGTTGACGTGGCTTTTGACTTTTTTTGCGTTGTTTTTCCTACTGTTGGAGAAGAATTGATTGTTTACTCAACTCACATAATTTTTCCTACCTTTCTTCACTTGGAATTGACAATTTGAGTAACCTCCTTTAAATTTCATCTACCTCTATATATTTGGAAATGGTGGGATTAGTGATAAAAATGCATTTGATTTCATGTTGGATGTAGAAATCAAATTATAATGCCTATAAAAAGGGATTCCCTTTCATAGTCACCTTTATTCCTGCAAATTTGGTACTGTCTCTGGTAATACCCATCAATTTCTGGCCATAATCAGGCAATGTCATTAACATGTCATTCAATAACAGCAAACCTGGATGTCCCTTTTGATTGAGGACCTTAAACTTGTTGAAGAATCTTTGGAAACCGGTCTCTAGAACCTAACACTTATTTTTTAGCTAAAACATAAGATTTATTTTGGTTAATACTTTCTTAATTTCCAATATGGTCTTGGTTCTATCTTCTATTTGCAGTCCTTCCAACTCATATTTGTTTTTAGAATTCAAAAATTTGATGAGCTCTTGGGCTTTAGTTGGCTTGTCTCCTAGTATTCCCCTAATTTCTTGAATGGCTCCTTTGGATTTCTGTATCAACTCCTTCTACTCAAAAATGATTTATATTAATGGCCAGATCTATGTCATTTATTGGTTGATATCTATCCATATATTCTCCTTAGCCTGAGCTAAGGTATGAGTCATGTAATATTCCTTTTCCATTTTTTGTATCCTTTGCATCAATCTTTGGGAATTTTGTATCTTTATCGATTGAGAATTCTCAATTCTTTCTTTCTGTTCTAGTAAAATCATGACCTGTGCTTGTAGTTTCTTGATTTACTCCCCTTGTAAAGACAAGTCTTCCATGGATTTTACCAGTTTATTTGGGTTATCAGAAGTTTGTTCAGGGGGTACTATAGATGTAGAAACTCTTATTGTAGTCATTGTAGTTGTTGCTATTGTTGTCGATGTATAAGCTCCTGTTTGCACTATTGTTGCAAGAGGTACTGCATCAAGTGGGTTTATAGCTAGATGTGCACTCTTTTCTTTCCCTTTGATTAGCTTGTCCATTTATGCTTCCGTGTCTCTTATCTGTGTATTTTTCTCCATAATTAATCAGAGCATATCTTCTTTTTGGCTCTCTATCTCCCCTACTTATTTTGCTTGTGGATCCTCGGTTGCTGACATTTTTAATTTTTTTGAGTGGTGCTATGTCATCATTCTTCTTCTTGACTATTTATTCTGCTACCTTAACATTACTTGGGTCATATCCTATATTAATGACCAAGTCTTCCAATGATTTTATCTTATTATGTTTTGCTAAAGAAGAAGCCTCTTCAAGCTTTGAATATTAGTAAGGGACACCTGCAATTTGGAAGCAGTCATTGCAGTACTTGTCAATGTAGAATAGATCTCATCCCTAGTCTGCTTGTGCATGTCCATCTAATCTACAAGATGGAAATCCTTTGTATCAAACTCAAATGTATTTTTCTTGTAGTCTGCTATAGATTTAGGTTGGAGGACTTGTGCCTGCAAGAATTCCATCTGCATTCTTCCCTTCTTAGTGTCAAAGCATGACAAGAGCCTGTGCTATGTAGAAGAAGTTTGTTTATGAAATTGTCATAAGTATTGACATTTAGAAGCTCATTCCTACATTTTATTTCCTTAAAATTGTTAAAGATACTTATTTCCCTTTACCCTTGGATCAATTATGATGGTTTGGGTTGTATCTAGACTTTCTTGTGAAGTTGAAGAGAATGAGGATCCTATAAAGATGCTATCCCTTGCTAGAAACTATGGAGTCTTGAGTACTATAGGAGCTTTCCTTGATCCTTCTTTTGTAAAATCTATCTTAGGATTAGTTCTTGCCTTCTTAGCATACATTTTGAATTCTTTGGCTGAAACCTCTGTGATTGAAGGAGAGTTTTCATCTCGAGGTCTTTTCTCTTCTTTTTCCTAAGGTGTGGGATTTTGTGAAGTAGTGGTAGACATCAACTTCTCTTCTGCCTCCTGTAGAGTATTTTCTTCCCGCTCATCTTGGTTAATGTATTTCTCAATTTTAGGCCTCTGAGTGTGAACATATGGAGTGGTTTTTTGCTCCACTATTAGTTTAGGGATCATGCCAAATGGGTCGTATGACCAAGTGAAACTCAAGGGAAAATTCATCTATTTTAGGAGAATATCTTCCTCCTCTCCTGCTTTCCTGTTATAAAAAATAAATGGTCCTACCTGAGCCTTTATCCTGAACTGTGATTTCTTTTTTTCTTATTCAAAGTGGACCTCATATGAGTATATAATCTGCCTGATGTATTCTAACGTATAAATCCTCATTGGGAGATACCTGGGCAATTTATAAGGTGGAAGATTGTACCCATATACTCTTATTTTAGTGTAATTATGTTATAAATACCTGTCAGATATTTTGTACTATTCACTTAGGTGTGAAATCTTTTTAATCTCTGCACTGACCCTGGGTATTGTCTCATTTCTCAACAAACATGTAGCTAGATGCATAAAATGATCAATAAAGTCTTTTAAGATGTATTGTTTTGAATTTCTTCTTGGTATGGAAGTCCAAAACATGATTGAGTGTGGCTCTCCTTGTTCATTCAACTTTTGTACTGCAAATGTGTATTTGTTTGCTTGAAGAAATAAAAACATATAAACAAGAATAGCGGCATATTTGAACATTCCTTGAATTGGAAGCTTAAGGAATTGTTCATGAATGTTGTTAGCAAGGAACTGGCTGAAAATGAAAATTACTGAGGCTTTTTATTCAGTGGAGAAAATGGACAAAAAACCTAAAATAGTTTCATCTACCCATTCATCTGAATAATACCCTAGTAAACATGAGAGTATAGAAATAATTTTTTTAGATTTGTCTAGAAAAATGGAGGAGGGATAAGGTGGATTATTTTTTGGCAGCTTGGCATCTTCAAGTAGGAAGATTTCAAAAATATTGGATCTCTGAGAAAAGGTTAACTTTTCATATAGTTCATTCAGGGTTTCCACTGAGATAGGAATAGTGGAATCATTCTGAGGGATCTGCAATATCTGGTTAATTGACTGAAATGTAATTGTGAATAGAATTTCACCATTGTGCGCCACAATGGCTCTCTAGTTTGGTCAATAGCAAGCTTGGATTTTAAGGACAAATCCAGGGAAGTGATGGGTTTGGGGAAACATGTAGAGAGGTAAATTGGATTCCTAGAGGCCAATTTCATCACTTTGGTCAAGGAATATGTCCTTGAGCCAGCTGTGTAATTCAAATAAATCAAATTCACATTAGGGCTTTGAGATTTTAAAGTCTATGTTCACCAAAGTGATATGATCAAGGTCAACTGCTGGGGGAACCATATAATTTTTAGTATTGATAGTGGTTTTTCTCTTGGGATCCATATTGGAAATTTTAAAGGAATCTAGAAAATGTTGATGAGTGATGCAATATATCTAAGAAAGATTGTAACTAGTGGTGGGTGATGATGGGAAACTGGTGCTATGTCATCCTAGTTTCTTCCTCAGGGTCTGGAGAATTTCCCTGTATCAAGTGAAAACAAGTTAAGTGAATGAAGATCCGGGAGATCAGACTGAGAAAAAGGCATAACCAGAATGGATGATGGTCTATTTTAAGCTCATGGAATAGTCCGTTGAAGGCACGGGGTTGTTGGTGTGTTAAACGGTAATTTAGCGAGGAATTTGATGTATAATGGGTAGGGGAAATGTTCAGACATGTGTCGGGGAGGGATTAGCAGAGTAGGCATGGGAAATTTTGGTGGGAAGGAGCAAATTAGGTTGTTTTCTAAGGGTGGGGAGGGTGGTATACAGTATTGAGACGGGGGGATGGTGAGAAAGAACATGGGAATGCCAGGGGGTTGGAGAAATAAAACCGCCCTTTTGGACCTCCCCTTTGCCAGTAAAGGTAGGAAGGGCAGGGGGGCTGAAAGGCCTTATAGACCATCGATCACAATCATGAATTGACACATAACATTACTTGGGCCTGCTGTTTATCCGCTACATGAGAAAACATATTGTCGTTTGTCATTTTTTTTTTATAAGCGCCAAACTTAGGCCAAAACCGATATGGATTTAAAACCTTCAAAATACCATTTAAATATTTTTTCTAACTTTTGAAACCAAGGAGTATCTTCTACCAACTAAGGGTGCATTTAAATGTGCAAACCCTTCTTATTTTTATTCGAAGGAGAGATTTATCCTAATCTAAGTTCTAACCTACAACTTAAATTATTGATCCAGCTTAAACAATTGGATCAATTTCTTCACCTATCTACCTACTTTTAACCAAGTTTAAACAATTTGGTTAAATTATTCCCTATTCTCACAACAAAAATTCAAATGTGTTTGCCCATGATTATACTCTATGATTCAAACAAGGATTTGTGATTGTGGCATTAAAACAAGCTGCACATAATCCCTAATTTATTTTTCAAGACAAAATTATTTTTCTCCAAGTGGCATTTGAATTTGCATCACTTTCACTCCTTTTTTCTTTTCATGGGGTTCTTTTCATTTTTTTTTTAATTCTTTTATTCTTTTTATATACCCTCTTTTCATTTTTTTACTTTTATTTATATTTTTTTTGGAAATCAATGGCAACATGCAATATTATTTATAATTTTATATACTGAAAGAAAATATTCAATCATAATTTGATCCTATGAATCACAGGACCCTAACAAGCACCACTTGTCTCCTAGTTGAAAGAATTGATACTGTAACAATGATGACTTTGATAATGGTCATGATCTACCTCCTAAACTCTGATGAGATGAAATTTTTGATGTAATCTATGTAAGGATGATTTTGCTGGCTTAGCAAGACATTATGCTTAGAGTAATGCATGAAGCAAGCTCCCTGATCCAGATATGTCTATATTTGATAGTTATATGATGAATTCGGGATGTTGAGTTCCAAGGTATGGCTTTGATATTGGTTATGGTTCTAGTTTTATATCCTGATGATCTACTCTTGATAGGTGATGAGCCTCTGATGATCTAAATCAGAGGGAGATATCTTGTTAAGATCAAAATGATGTATCATGGCATGTTGAATTGATTTTTGGAATTTGGGAAAGAAATTCCATCTTGCAAAACTATTGGAAACTGTTTTTGAATAATGAAAATGCAAATCCTTGGATACTCTGATTTGAAGTTCAAGATGTTGTTGAACTTGACATGGTACTTGATTGTTGGTTGAAGCATTGATGTTCCATTTTGAACGTACATCTGTATATGTATGATGTGCATATAGCCTGAATAAATTCATGATTGAGTTGCTTCACTCACATAGAGTTTCCACCAAGCATCCTTTGAAATATCTACATGAGATATTCTATTATTGAGAATGATATATTTCTCCTAAGATATGTGTCTACATAGATGTTTTATTTGAGATTAT
The DNA here is from genome assembly GCA_031772625.1 of Pinus tabuliformis. Lineage (NCBI taxonomy): Eukaryota > Viridiplantae > Streptophyta > Pinopsida > Pinales > Pinaceae > Pinus > Pinus tabuliformis. Next base: position 1,155,907,150 of record CM062818.1, on the reverse strand, counting down.
TTTTTATAAGCACATTTGGATGCTTCTTTAGTATCAGATCTGCCATGATATCCTAGAAAAGAGTTTTATAGCACGATTGAGTATGAGTACGATGTTGCTATCATGGTTAGCTATGAGGTATGATGAAGAAGCTCCTTAGAGAGATGTTTGAGCATGATGTGGATATGACATGGATACATTGTGAGCCTATTAGAAGAAAGTTCCATATTTATAGTTGGGACCAAGATACTCTCATATATTGAGACAATGTAGTTATTCGAAATAAGATAAGGCTTGTGGTTGGAACCTCCTTGAGAGGGAGGATGATTATGGTATCCTTTTACGATTTTTATGATTATTTTTTATTTGACATGATATTTGATTATATGTTCTGTATGAATAAGAAACAATTTCTATTGAGACAAGATGATGATGAGAGAAATGCTGATCAAGAACACTGTGCCAACTCTTCCTCCATGTTTGAGCTCCCAGGGTATGGAATTGAGATGGAGGGCTCCTAGGGTTGAGGGATCTCTAGAAAATAGGATATTTCCCTATTTGTTACCCATAGGGTTGAGGATGTTGCTCCTCTATATTTATAGGGTTAGAGAATGCTGCTCCTATGTCCGGTCTTTGCAAAGTATACCCCAGTTGGCATCATACCCACAAGCAGGGCTTGTTGGGAATACCACTTCTTGTTTGGTTAATGAGTTGATAGTGTACTTGGGGGTGTAAAACCCAAGGTGATTATTATGCAGGTGTTCTACCACATGACTACTGAGAGTCATTGTTGGGAAGATCAAGATGAAATAGGATTGGGTTGAGATTTGCTCCCCTTTTGAGATTTTAGGTTGAGGGTAAGATCTCCAATGAGATTCCAGGGTCGAGGATTTTCTCCCTTGTATGATGAGTTATCCTTTTGATCGATATGGGGTTGTATATGTATAGCTCCCCCACGATATTTTGGGTCAAGATTTGCTCCTTGATGTGGTTCTAGGTTGAGATGTGCTCCCTGATGATATGCTCTCCGATGATGATATTCTCAATAGCAGCCCATTGGCAAAGATTTTAGGTAGCAAGCTGATGGATAGAGTGTGGTATCTTGAGCTCTCCTCTGGTAAAAAATTCTTCTTCTTCTAGATCCGAGAATGTTCAACATATGAGTAGGGGCAATCAAGAGATAAGGAGGAATACACAAAGGATAGATTGAGATGTACAATAATGATTTGTGATGATGAGACACTTGATATGGACATGGAATGATGACTACATGACAAAGATGATCTGTGATGATACGTGATGACACTTGAATGTTCCATAATGACATATTGGTCAATGGATAGATATTGGTAGGGGGAATTCTCCCTAGTTGAGAGGGAGTGTTAATTTTTGCAACTATTGTCAAATTCCTCTTTGGAAATACCATATGATGAAGATAATTATTTCAATAGATTCCTCTTTTTGAGATGGCCAAAATCAACATAAATATCACCTAATTTCGTCAAGAGGATGTTGAGTTATGAATTATTTTATTCATACATGTATTATAGAATGGGTTGACCCTACCACATGGGTAACTTCTTAGGTCGGCCTTAACCCCGAGTGGACCCTCATGAAAGCCTACAAATAAAAGAGACCTCAAGCTCATTTAAACACATTTGATCAATCTATCTTCTCTACTCTTATTTTCTTGGTTCGCATAGGTTCGAGGGAAGGAGTTCACACAAGGGTCTGAAATAATAGGCATAAGGTTTGCTCTGACTTAAGGTTTTCTGATCCTCAGATGCTTGCACAAAACTAGACATTTTAGTCCCTGAATTCTATCACACAGGCTTGTGGGAGCATCTCAGGAGCCTTGGATGCTGGCACAATGAGTTATGGGAGCGTCCAGAGCTTGAGGGTTAGATCAAGGTGTATTAGTCCTCAGATTCTCACACATAGTGGTCCTGTTAGAGTCGGTCTTGTCAGTCCTTCGTCAGAGATCAAAACTCTTTCTGCATTTCATTTTTAGGTGTCTCGCTCCCTTCACTCAGCTGCATTCCGCTAGGGGCATGCCATAATCTAACGGAAGGGCCTTATCATTCATTCCCCTCATGTCTTGTACCTGTTGGCTTAGGTCTTTTCATCAATGTGTATTAAAGTCCATGACAGTCCATGTTTGATCTTTTAATGGATGAGAGTCATTTCGGTCATTAAGTCTAAGGATTAGTCATTTGGTCTTCAAACAATGTCCAATAAAGCCAGCAAGGCCAGAAGGAGGCTCTTATAAAGTTGTGATTCAAAGATTTTCATCGTCATATCGATAGATTACGACTGTTCTTCAAAAATCTGTTTTGAAGAAAAGTCAACAGTTTGTCATTTGTAATAATTTTCAAAAGTTTCTCAGTGGATTTCTCCAAGTGTAGCAATGGTCTCCTTAGCCAAATTACATGTCGGCTACCCCTGCAAAAAATTGCCAAAAATTTCATCATTTTAGTCAAAGAAATCAAAAGGAAGTGTGAAAAGCAGAGTTGTATTAATTGTGAAAAAGTGCCAAAGTGAAAACATTACAAAATGGGTTTTGGAGAAAGAAAAAATCAAATCCAACTCTTGCAAGATATTTCTCAAAGTATATAAATCATTTGTACCAAGTTAAATTCATGAAATCTTATAGCAAAGTTGAATTTGGAGGTTGAAGAACAAACCGCAGTTTGAAAGGCCGTGACTGTGTTAAAGGTTGGAGTGCGGCGCACAGGTGGAGTGGTGCGGCACACTGGAAGCGCGCGGCGCACTGGGGATTTCCGCCCAGTGTTAATTTGAATGGGCATGACGCACATAGAGGGCGCGACGCACTAGGTTCTTGGTGCGGCGCACAGAGTTCAGAGCTCGAAATTGTGTCAAATCTTTTCAAATTGCTCATCCCTTGCGTGGAGTTGTCAGAAATTGAAATACAACACCAAAAAGAGTAGTTCTAGCACAGTTCATACACAGCAGTCATCTTGTCTTCAAGGTGTTTTGTATAGCAGTCATGGCATATGAGCATTCATCGGACTATGAGGTGGAAACCCAAAGTGACTCTCCCTTGGAAGAACAGGCACCTCGGAGGCCTCATAAAAGTGGCAGACATGTTAGAGAAGAATCGACCACCCTTACAGAATTGCGGGCCTGCCCTCTTGCTATGTCCTGTTTTCAGCATCAGTCATGCTATGAGTTTTGTCAAAAGGTGGCTAGTGTCCAATTTCATCATGAGTTGGCTCGTCTTTTTGTGCTACACTTGCACGGAGATCAAGCTATCTTGGTTGGTGTCACCTTCACACTTACACCAGAATCTGTCTCATTAGCAATCGGTATACCGAACATTGGTGAACCATGGCACAAGAAATAGAAGATTGACCGGAAGCATTATGAGCCATACATAAAAACCAGTTTCTTAAGGTAGCTCAACAGAGTGTTCCCATTCTGATATCTGAAGGATGAATATGCTCCACTAATGGGATTGATCATGAAATATTTCAGCTATGAGGGACGGTTCTCTCGTCTTTATGCTTACCACATTAGGTTGCTCATGCATTTCACCAGGGTACGGATGATGAACATTCCGTATTTCATTTGCCGGAACATAGAGAGGATGACCACCTTTATACATCGCAAAACACCTCAGCAACAACTTAACAGTGTCTGTCATTTTGCTCTTATTAAGATTTTGGTGGTTCATCAGCTTGGATTGCAGGGCATCACTTGGGATGATTTCATCTCACGTGATTTCTTCAGAGTTTCATGGGGAGTATCAGAGGTTAAGCATGAGGGTGAACCTTCTCATCGGTATGAGCACCATGAGACTGCTAGTGTGCCAGTTTTCATCACATATCAGAAAGGCACCAGACGTTTGTTTGTAGCGGTAAAGCGAGTGTTATCTCCACCCGGGGTGGAAGGGGCCTTGCTTCCTCCATCAGCATCAAAGGAATAGGACAAAGGCAAGGAGCCAATGCAGGATGAGGGGCCTTTAGGTGAGCCATCAGGTGAATGAGAGACTGACTTCATTCTCCTTCATGATGATGATACAGATACGGGTCCACAAAGTGCCAAACTTAGAGAGATCATCCAGGAGCAACAATCAGAGATCAAAGCCTTATCCCTTGACTTGGAGAGGGCTAAGTGGACCATGAAATACTTGGAGAAGAGGAAAAAATAGCTTGAAGATCAACAGGAAATCATGGAGCTACAAAACATTCACGAGAATCGCCAAGTTGCGCAAAGGAGAAGAGTTGAGCTCACGTCATTAGAGAAAGAGATTAATGAGGATCGGGAGGCCAATCTCGAGAGAGTTAACATGCACTTAGAGAGGCTACTGGACAAGGCCAACAAGGACCATGCATTGCTAAGACACATGGCTTTCCACTACATGGCGCGAAACAAAGTGTGCAAGGCCCGAATCAGGAATTTGAAGGCGAAATTGAGGAAGGAAATCAAGAAGCAAAAGAGGCAAAGGGAGCTCGATCGACTTTAGATATTGGCCGAAGCATATTTAGCCCAGCATAAAATTTGATAAGGAAGCTCCAACCCAAATTTCAAGAAATTTGGGGCATTTTTTGTGCAAAAAACAGGGTTTTTCTCCCTGTGCGTCGGCGCACGCTTACAATAGGAGGCTCCAAATGAAAAAAAGTTTATATTTTTTGATTTTTCATGGAAAATCATGACTTTTTGTGCATGGCCAAGAAATTTGGGCAAGTTTTGAGTACTCAGGAGGTAAAAAACACCCTAAAAATGACCTTTCTGCCCCTAATTTCACACACAGGAAGCAATCTTGGGAGATTGAGGTTTTGGAGGGGAAAATGGGAACCAAATTCAGAAATTCCACTTGGGATGGTAATTAGATAGGCATCGCTTTCAAACAAGCACACTTGGGCTCAATTTTGACTTCAGAAGGTGCCTCAAAACCATCTCCAAAGTGGCGCAACACATACAGTTTTTGGCGCGGCGCACAGAGACCCAAAGGCCAAAATCACTCCTGCTCCGCGAAATTTTGATTCGCAATTTTCTCCAAGTGGGCCCACTCATTTACAATACATTTTTCCTGGCATCAAAGGCAAAGTTTAAAAAACATTTTTGGCTTCTATCCAAGTGGCCAAATGAAGGCAAACAGCCACCCAAAAAATCTACGCTCATATTTGCTTTTTTCTAATTGGTCCTCATAGAAAATTAAATGTAACTGCTGATGGTTGGCTCTTCATTTCCTGGGTTGATCGACTTTCTCATGGAAAATCTTATTTATTGTATTGAGATTCATTTTGTAAAGGGTTGGAATTTCTGGGAAACTGTGGGAGAGAAACCCTGTCACTCACTGTACATTTTGACAGAGAATTAATGAAAGGTTGTAGCTATGGTTCATGAGATTCCTATGGCGTGAGTTTAGAAAATGTATTTTCTTTATGTTTCATATGTATTTCGTTATGTTTCATATTTTAATTCATATTCGTTTCCAGTGAAAGCTTTCTAAGTAAGAAAAGGTAGAATTCAGTGTACTGCTCTACCTTGGGATAGTTTTCACGTTCAATGTTTTCTTCTGTTGAAAAGAATTCATGTATTTATTCCCTTTTCACACTCTTAAAAAATCTCTCCACTTCATATTATTTCAAATCTAATTGCTAGACTTTCCGATTATCTTGCCTCATGAAATAATCTGCGTCTTTGAGTTAAATTCTCTGCTCATGCTGTTCCTTAGCCCCACACATCCCAAAAAAATCAGTCATTCTTCAAAATACCTCCATCATATTTGTTTACCTAGCCTAAAATTAGTATCCATTTTTGTGTCATCTCAGACCTATTGTTTATTTTCCTGAGTGTGACCCAGAGAGAGCCCTCTCCTGTTCTGGTAGGGCTAGATACCAGACTAAGCGTGGTTTGTGGTTACCCTGAATTTTGCCTTCCTTCAGCCTAAGGCAAATTTAGGTGCTAACAGGTCCTAAGAGCATCTGGGATGCCATAGATGCTCGAACAACAGTCTTACGAGAGAATCCAAGGCTTGAAGTAGGTATGGGTATTTTTAACCCTAGATGCCCTCATCTAGTTCACTTGGGAGCATCGAGATCTGTTTCAAATGCAGTCATTCAGTTATGTAGAGAGCATCCAATTCTGATATAGGTGCTCACACAACTCCTCCTCCCAACATCTGAGACTCATGGATGAGATTAATATATTCTAAAGTTTCCGCTCAATGTTTAGTAGTTTCTGGCATAGTGACAATAGTTCCCAATAGTTGTCTACAGTTAGTGACAACATGTTACAGTCATCAGAACCAGGTTTTGTTTTCAAACATGATTAGATCTTATTCATGGATGTTAGAGTTGTTTAGCTACTTTGATAAATTTATGTATCATTGTGATGAGGCTTATCAATATGTAAACTATATGGGTCACAATGCTACTCTCTAGCTTATTAAATTGTATTTTCTCACATTTATGTACATATTTTAATATATTTTTCTTCGTGAGAGGAGTAAAAGTGGGTTACTATGTCGTATGGCATAATGTGTGTTAAATGTAGGAAATTGGAGCAGTTTTGAGTTGACTTGAGTGAAAGGACTCAAAGTAGACAAGCAAGAGAGATTATAGGAAGTGGTCTCCCTCCTTAACTCCTCAGATCATTTGAAGATTCTCCCACTCTATCTCATTAGCTCAGTGTCACTGGAAACCAAGCAATCCGTGTCCATTGGCAGCCAAGCCAGTGCCAGTCAAGGAAGAGTTATTCTTGAGTTAGGGAGCCTAGTATCCCTATTTTCTAGGTTGTTGTTGGTAGCTCCATTTTTTATAAATAAGCAAGCTAATGGAATCATTAGGATTCAAATTTTTATTGTAGCCAATAGGCCGTTAAGCTAAAGCGCATTTGACTGCTATTGTTATGATGTATTTGACATTTTTATGATAATGAGAAATTTTGGTTTGATCCAGCACTAAGTTGACTCAGAGGGCTGAAGCTCTTGGGTTGGGGCCCAACCCTAGCAACATAAATTCCTCTCCTTTGTATTTGTATTCTTATTTTAGAATGCTGATTTACTGCTGAAGTTTATTTCTATTTTCTATGTAGTTTAGAAAGTTGATCAAAGTTTTCTCTTGTCCATGATTCCATTGGCTTAAAGAGTATATTAGTGTTGCAGTCTAGTGAAGGAAAATATACCACACAATTTTGTGACGGTGACCCCTATCCCATCTCCCTTATGGGATCATGATTAGGGAATCCCGCTCTCATAACCCAAAAACAGATTTTGTCCTTTGTTCATTGCTTAGGTTAAGTTTCATTTTTAGCTAGATTATTGTTTATGATTCCTTGGAAATATTTGCAGTTGTTAGTTTTCTTCTCAGGATTATTGTAGTTGAGAAGGTAGTCCATTCCATAGATCTAGTCTCCAACAATAGTTAGGTCACACTTTCTAAATTCAACTCATCTTTTCCATGTTGACATGAAATAATTTGTAAATGAAAAGAGAAGCATATTTTATTGTATGGATTGTTGATCTGTAAGAAGGAACACCTCCAACCAACTCCACCTAGGTCTTCTCCACCTTCTGTTGAAGCATACCAACCCATTCTCTAAACCTTTGTTTTCCAGCAAGCGTGAGCAATTTGTCTTGGGAAGATCCTGACTTATTGAAGTGCTGGGCTTGGCCTTGGGTGATTTTCACCTACCCTACAACTTACACAATTTTTGTGCACCTTTCCAACACTTCACTTCACCATTATTGTACTTCAAAACCTCTCAACCAACTTCTTATAGTAGTACAGGACATCCTATAGCAGTTTCCTGTAGCAAACTTGTAACTGCCTGTTTTGACTTGAAATGGTAGTATAGCCTAGTGTAGGCGTAGGTTAACCCCTCAACTTGGACTCCATGACCGAAAGTTTCACCTAGAATAACCATTTCATTCCATTCCCTCCTGAAAGATCATATAACATTACATTTTATATTGTTGAATTTAGCAATTAGGACTTTTATATATTCTACAAGTGTGAAGGAGATAATTAAAAGAATACATGTTTGGATTTTTAAATGATAGAATAACTTCCTATTTTTTTTATTATCAATTTTGGTAGCTAGATGATCAAGTAAAAGGTTAGCATAATTTCCTTCCTGTAAGTGATTTGTGTCATTTCATAGCTAGATGATTTATGTCATATCATAGCATTTACAGGGCAGTTTTCATTTCCTGAATTGACAAGAATTTACTTTTCCTGCACTAGGACTAGCTTTACATTCCACTATCACTAGTCAGACTCCCTTTAGTCCAATAGAGGAATGGTCTTGAACCCTACTGGTCAAGTGCCCTAATTGAGAAGTGAAATGAGTAGAATGATGCATATGTTGTGTATATAACATTGTCAGCTCCAAGTTTGTATGAAACCACTGGTTGAGAAAGTAAAGTTGGTAGCCCTAGGATTTGTAGCATTCTTGCTGCAATAGTGAGGTTCATCACTTTTTTGTGTCGTTTCCAGGGAGGTGTCTAGGTAGATGCAATTTCTGCTTTTTCTTTCTATTTTTCATTCGCTAGATAGATTTTACTCTTGCTTTCCTTTCTGTCTTGCATTTTGTTTTGAAAAAACTCATAAAAGAAAAAATATATTTCTTTCATGCCTTGTAGGAGTGGAGACACTTTAGGGAAATTCTTGCCAAATATCCACACACCATCAAACAATCAACCTTCCCTCTTCTTCGGTGATTGTCGACTTCCCTCTCTGTCTGCAAGAGAGTTAGAAGACCCCTTAGGAGAACAACTAGAAATGTTTGAAAAGCCTATTGGGGAAGAAGAAGAAGATACCATTCCGCACACTTAAACCATGGATGAAAATAGAAATGAGGCTAAAAACAGAAATGAGGGAGCTTTTCCCATCAGAGAGACTTATGGAGATAGTAGAATGAAAAACATAAGTCCCTCTGCCCTTCCTCACTTCCATGGCCTAACCTCGGAGGACCCTAATACCTTCTTGTTTGAATTTGTTGTGATCTACAGAACCTATGATTATATCTCTGATGACTAGAAGTTGAAGTTGTTCCCATCCACCCTCAAGGATGCAACCTTGCGCTGGTTCATGAGTCTACCTAGGGATAATATCACTACAATCCTTTAACAAAAAGTATAGGGACTATTGTAGGTCCAAAGAAACCAAAGATGAAATATTTAGAATGACTCTAGGACTTGTTGAATCCCTGGAGCATTATGAGGAAAGCTTCCAACTTAGTTACAAAAGGGTCAGATGTAGCCTTGATCCTAAATCACTCAAGCTAGTCCTTCTTATAGGAATCAGGGAGGACATTATGGAAACCCTAAACATGTTGTCAGGAGGGGACATTTATCAACTACCCTACAATGATATCAAGACATTATTCAAAAAACAATATAGGGCTGCTAGAAAGAAGGGTAGGGCTAGTCAAACTTTGGTCAGTTCCCCTTCCTCAAACACATCTATCAAGAGTGAAATTGTAAACATGTTGGAGGACTTTAGAAGTGAAATGTTGCACACCTTTTCTCTAAAAATGGATACTTTGTAGATTAAGAGGAAACAAGAGGAAGAAGAGAGATCTCTAATTATCTTTTTCCTTAAATGCACTAGGAGGCACCCTAGAAATGAATGTCCATTAAATGTTATAGAGGTCTACTCAGTCTGTGAGGAACACCATTCCAAAGATAAGTGCCATTCTCTACCTAGATTGAAGGTTATATACCAAGGGGATAAAGGTGGGGCTAAAAAATTCTATTATATGAACCAAAGGAGGCATCAAGGACCTAAGCCATTTTAGCAGGGCATGCAAGGTGCATCCTATTCCTACTACCATTCTAATCAGAATGCATCCCTACCCCCTTGGTTTTCTACTACTCACCCTTCATGGTCTACACCTTCGCCTTGGCCTTATGTAGCTTAGCATCCTTCCCAACCTGGCAATCAATCATTTCAACCATATGCTTCTCCACATCCTCAGTGGAATACCCCATCACAAGCTTGGATACCTCAATTCAACCAACCTCCTGCTTTAATGCCTCCATCTCCATCTCAACCACAAATTTTTCATCCTGCTCCATCCAAGCAACCTCATATGTTTTCCCAACCAAATCTGAACCTGAACAACAAGAAATCACAATAGGTATACAGTGGGGAGATATCTTACCCTACCTATGTTGTGGAGATTCAAGAAATTCACCTCAGGTCTGGAAGAGTTCTACCATATAATCAACCTCCATCTCCACCTTGGGAGCTTGAAGAGGAACATTAAGAGAGTGCTCCCAAATCCAATCCACCTCCTTTTCCTGGAAGATTGAGCTATCCTAACCAGCACACCCCATAAGAGACTGAACTTCTAGGAGAATTGAAAAATTTGTGTGTGAAAATGCCACTCCTCCAAGCCATCAAGGATGTCCCCATATACAACAAGCTAATCAAGGATAAATTATTCAAACATCCAAGGAGGAGAAAGAAGGATGCCCTTACCATTAGTTTAATTGGTCAATCGTATGACCTAATTCTGGGAAGATTAAGTTTTCCAAAGTATCTAGATCCTGGAAGCCCTATGGTATATGTGCACATTGATTTCATGATTGTCCCTAATACCTTGTTTGATCTCGAGGTTACCATTAATATGATGACTAAGGAGACCATGATCAACTAAATCTCCAAGGATCCTTAAGAAAGACCACAACAATATTACAACTTGTAGACCGGTCCACAGTATCTCCTGAGGGAGTTGTTGAGGATGTAATGGTTTCTATTTATTCCTGGGAGTATCCTGCTGACTTCTTAGTTCTCCAACCCAAGACAAAATTCAATGGTTATCCTCTCATCCTTGGAAGTCCATGGCTAGCCACTATTGATGCTTACATAATTTGCAGAGCTGGGAACATGACCATTAAGAATCGGCATTTGTCCAAACAATATTTCTTTTACCCTCCTACTCAACCATACCTATAGCATGATATACCCTTATGGTTGGAAGAGGAATATGAAGATGACGTATATCATACCACATCCTATCGAATCTATACCCTAGATGTTATTATAGGAGAGGGGCAACCTAATGAAGATGACCTCATTGATCAAATCCTCCATACACGGCCCCCCAACACCATGCCTCTTGATGAGTTGGTGAAGGAATCTGAAGAAAACCCTTGCACTGATTTATTCCTAGTTGACCCTAGTCTTTCTCATGTCAAAATGGTAGAATTTTGTCCATCTAAAACATTGAAAATTTACCCCTCTCTCTTAGCCAACCAAGAATAGAATTTTTGCAACATGCTGAAAGAGCACTTGGATGCTTCTACTTGGAGCTATAAGGAAATGAAGGGAGTGCATCCTTCAGTGTTTACTCACCACATCTACATTAAGGAAGGATACAAAACTATGCGCCAACCTCAAAGGAGAATGAACCCAACCCTTAAAGACATAGTGAAGGAAGAGTTGCAGAAATTATTAGATGTAGGGTTCATTTACCCCATCTTAGATAGCGAGTGGGTGTCCCCTCTAGTTTTGGTCCCAAAGAAGAATGGAAAGTGGAGGAGTTATGTGGATTACAAAGAGATAAACAAATCCACTAAGAAAGACCATTTTCCTCAACCTTTCATTGATTAAGTCTTGGATGGTCTTGTAGGGAAGAATTTCTTCTCTTTCCTGGATGGATTTAGTGGTTATAACCAGATCCATATCAGCCTAAAGGACCAAGATAAAACCACCTTCACTTTTCCTTTAGGTACCTTTTCTTATAGAGTCCTTCCTTTTGGATTATGTGATGCCCCTACCACTTTTCAAAGGGATGTTATGAGCATCTTTATTGAGCTAGTCCATGACGTAGTAGAAATATATATGGATGATTTCACTTCTTATGGGTGTGACTACCTAGAGGCTCTCTATAACTTGGGGAAAGTCTTAAATATGTCCATTGAAATGAACCTATCACTTAGTCCCTATAAGTGTGAATTCTTGATGAATGCAGAGACTCTTTTGGGTCATTCAATATCCCAAGAAGGAATACAAGTGGACCCAAATAAAATTTCCATCATAAAAAGGGTCCCCACTCCTCAAAAGCAGATGAAGTTCTAGAGTTTATTGGGCTTAGCTGGATACTATAGGATATTTATCAAAGACTTCAGCAAAGTAGCCTCACCATTTTTTTGACTACTAGCCAAGGAATCTGAATTTCGCTGGTCAGATAGTTGCTAAGTGGCCCTAGAAATCTTCAAGGATAAGTTTACTAATGTGCCCATACTTAGAGGCACAAATTGGGCTCTTCCTTTCCACATCCATGATGATGCATCTAACAAAGTTGTAGGATAATCTCTATGACAGATAGATGAAATTTTCCTTATTCCATTTACTTCATTAGCAAAAATTTGTCTAAGGCTGAATTGAAGCCTAGCTGTTGTCCATTCCTTGAACAAATTCATACACTACATCACTTGTTATCAAACCTTTACTGAACATGTTTCTATCAAGTACTTAATGAACAATCTTGATGTGAATGCTAGAATTATTAGATGGTTGCTTTTATTGCAACAATTTGATTTAACCATCATTGGTAAGCCATGCAAATAAAATGTAGTTGCAATCTTTTTTTTGTAGGCTTGCTTTTCCTGTAGGTGAATAAGGGATGGTCGATGACTAGCTGCTAGATGAGCACCTATTTGATATTTTAGTTCTCTCTCCATGGTTTTTTGACATAGCCAACTACCTAATGATTGCAAAGTTCCATCCAACTTTGTCATCCATGGAGAAGAGCAAGATAGTAAGGAAGAGTGCCCCATTCATTAGATTGGGGTAAATCTCTTCAAATTGGGCCCAAATGAAGTCTAGAGGAGATATGTCAAGGAAGAGGAAGTATTTGATAGTCTCTTGGCCTGTCATGATGGGCCTTGTGTAGGTCACTTTTCTACCAAGAGTACAACTTTCAAGGTACTAGAACTTGGCTACTATTGGCCCACTCTCCACCAAGATGAAAGAAGATACACCAGTTGATGTGGTGAGTGCTAGAGGATGGGGAAACCTACTCCCAAGGATGAAATGCCCTTGCAACCTCAGGTGGATTTAAATCCATTTGACAAGTGGGGCATGGATTTCATTGGGCTAATTGATCCACCATCAGGGCATAAAAGGTACATAATTATATGCACTGAATATTTGAAAAGCGGGTTGAGACCAAGGCAGTTAAGGTAGCAACAGAGGGGAAAGTGGTTGAGTTGTTGAGGGAAAATTTTCTTTACAAATTTGGGCACCCTAGAGAGCTAATCACTAATCAAGGAGCTCAATCACATCACATTTGATCGAAAATATATTAAGACAACATGGGATAAAGCACATAACATCTACTTCCTATTATCCTCAGGCCAATGGATGAGTAGAGGTCACCAAAAGGGAATTAGAAGGCATCCTTGCCAAGTTTGTGAACAACAACAAAAAGTATTGGTCAAATAGACTAGTGGAGGTCACTTGGGCCTACAATACAACTTAGAAGACAACTACTGGTTTCACTCCTCATGACATGGTCCATGGAAAGAAGGTTTTTCTCTCCATTTAGTTTGTACAAAACACCTTGAGAATGGTAGCACAATTGGATTTCAATGTTACAAAGGAACAACAAGAAAGGTTGATCCAACTGAATGGCATAGATGAATTCAGGATGCAGGCATTCTTACACAATGAATTTATCCAAGTATAGAGGAAGGTTTGGAATGACAAGAAGATAAGGGACAAGGTATTTTAAGAAGGGGACTGGGCTCTGCTATATGAATCCAGGTTTAAGGACTTTAAAGGAAAATTGATGACAAGGTGGTTAGGCCCATACATGATAGAGAAGTGCCATGATAATGGAGTTGTTCAAATCAGGACCATTTATAAGGAAGGTATTCCCTTTCTTGTCAATGGATATAGGTTGAAGGCTTATAAAATACCTCTATCAAGGGAATAGTTCATTAAAGCCATTAGCAAGGAGGTAAATGTGATTGGAAGTGTAATAGCTTCCAAGTCACATAATTTTTGAAAACTATTTTTAATTGTGAAAAAAGAGAGAAAAAGAAAACTCAATAAGAGGCCTGGATGAAAACCTCCATGAGGCATCTGAGGCCATCTCATGGGTTGAAAACCTTCTTGACGCAGCCCAGGAGTGAAAAAAGAGAAAAAACATAATAAAAGATCCCTGGGTGAAAACCTCCCTTGAGGTGCCTTTGGCAGGTAGGCAGGTTGAAAACCTCTCCTAAGGCAGCCTATGTGTCCCTCAAAAAACAGGAGAAGAAAAGAGAAAAAAATACCATGACAGATAACTCCAACTTGTCTACTAATAAATAATGTCATTTTGCAGGTTTTTGAAGACAGTGGTAATTACATTGTTGCAGGGAAAACATTCTCAGTTTCATTCCATTTCTCCCTCCATCCACTCCATCTCATCCATGCCAACCATGTACCTACCACTCGTATCCATTATTGGGCCTCAAAAATCAGTTTTTTAGCATTTTCTGGTGTGCTACAAGATGTCCATAGCTACTACAGAAAGATCATGTAGCAGTACAGGATGTCCTAAAATACTACAGGAAAGGGGGACCCGATAAGAAATTCATCCCACATGCCTATTCTAGGTTGACTAATGTTACACTAAAATTTGTCACCATGACTATTTGCAGTCGGTATGGCTCCATCAATTGTCATACTGTCCTCCTTGGCAAGTCTTATACCTCTGCTCCTCATGTCAAACTCCAAGAAAGAGAGAAAGTCCTTAAAAGTCAATATAACTCTGGTTACGCAGTTTCTCTTAGCCTTACCTGCATGTACGCACCTCAAGTTCACAATACTTGCGTACTTGTACGCTCTGTCTGTAAAGGGGTGGGTGCGTACTCCTGTAAAGGTCAAAAGGCACAAGTTTTACTTCAAAAAAGTTACTTGTGGTCGAATCTAGAGCATTCTAGAAGATGGTTTGACGTGGATTGAGCGCCTCCAGATGGTTCATGCATCCCAAAGAAAGAGGAACTTATCCCATCAAGAGGGGAGCTATCCCATTGAAAGAGGGGCTTATCCCATTGATGGTGGACCTGATTAACTTCCTCCAAAGCATTATAAATACAGGCATTGGGCCAGAGGGAGGGGAGGTTGAAAGCTGAACATTCCTAAGGGTAGATGCTGCTGAAATTAGGACTCCCTTTTAGAGCTTGAGAGGAGAGATTCCAATCCTTTCTTAACTTCATTTGGAAGTGGGTGAGCTGATCAAAGTAAAGGAGAACTCTTGCTGGACCCTGGGAGGGACCTGCACAACACCAAGGCACTGGTTGTAATGGTTTCTTTTGTTTCCAATTAATACAATTAAGTTCATTTTTCTCAACAAGTTGTTATATATAATTTGTTTCATATACTCCTTGGTCTTTATGATGAATATGTTTTATTATATGAGTTATTCAGGTGCTATGTAATCGTTTGCTTGTTAGTGAATGCGGGCTTCAAGGAGAAGGAGGAGCTCATCTGGATCGGAGAGGCTTGGCTGCTACAAACAACGTTGGACTAAAGGTATGCTTTAAACACCTAGTTGCTTTTATTCTAAATGCATATTTAGGGAAAGATAGTGCTTGATTGTCTTGTTTGTCACTAGAAAGCCTTAGCTTCTAGGAAGGCTGGTTTTGCCCACAAAATTGACTCTTTCCGCATGACAAAATGGCGACCATACTGGGGAATCCATGGATTTGATTGATTTCTCTTTTGATTGATACTTTTATTTGAGAAAAGTCGATTTATTTCTGGTTTTTGACTGATTGACTGTGAATTTGGGTGGAATAGCTTAGGGTTGAGTTAGTTTTTATTTTTCTTGGTTTTGTTAGCAGTACACACCCTCTGCGTTAAGCACAGTGCGTACCTGTACGCACTCCGGCTTTGTACACAGAGCGTGGCCGCACCTGTGCAAACAGGCTACCTGCGTACCCTGTCAAAAGTTTAGAAAATTTCAATTTTTTCCTTTTTTGCCTCTTAGATTTTGTTTATAGTTTGTTTTTTGCTGCCCAGATCCACTGGTTACCTGTCAGAAGTCTTCATCTAAGCTTGTTTCATTAGCATCAAGGGTTTTAGTGAAGTTCATAGAAGTTCTAGCCCTAGGTTTGATTTTTGTATTGGTCTTGTAGTGACTTTGGCTTTAGAAGTTGTAAAAACCTTGGATATCCCTGGTCTTTTCAATCTTCTTAGGAGTCAGACCTTTCGTAAAATCCACCTTTGTGAGAAACCTACCTTTGTGTTGTCTCTTTGCGGAATTTCGAGAGAGCTTGTTTGTTAAAGCTGTGAATTTCATTCTTAAGAAAAAGAACAAAAGATTTTTATTTTTGTTTTTGACTGGTTTATGATTCTGCATGAACTAGTCCTTGGTTGAATTGTAACTGAGTAAAACATCCTAGAATTATATTTTGTAGGCTTTTACCTCATTAGATTTGCTTTTAGGTAAATTTCTCTTAGATTTGCTTTTAGGTAAAATTGATTTGATTTTCATAGATATTTTAAAGTTGATTTTTGTTAAGTAGTTTTACATGCTTTGTTAAAATAGGGAAAAATACAAAAATCTCTTTTGAGGAAAGTTTGTTTTAGTAGCATTTGAAGTCTTTGAAAAGAGAAAGGAAGTTTTCATGAAATAATTAGTGGTCATGTGTTGTGTGCTTTGGAAAAGATAAAGAGAGTGTTTCTTTGATTTTCATTGCCAAGAAAGTTGTCTTTATAAATTTTGCATTCTCCAACTCTCTTAGCTAGGGAATTCATTGAAAAGGAAAGATAGCTTAAATCATCTTAGGTGCATCTTTTTAGTGGATTTGAGTCGAGTCTACACACCATCAGTTTCATCTCCACTACCTTTTTTCCTAAAGAAAAGCCATAAAAATTATCGCTTAAAGTAAAATTAACTTAGTAACTTTTTATTTACTAGGGCTTTGAAACACCAACATAGATCAGGCTAGTGTCTTGGAGTAGGAGAGTAATTAACTCTCCAAGACAGCAAAACCAAACAAGTAGCTCATCTTTTGGTAGGATAAATCCAATAGTTACATTTATGCTCTGGGAAAGCTCCTCTTAAAGGAGAAACACGAGATCGTGTCCGAACCAGTGAGGGGATCAATCCTCCATTGGGAACGACGCCAGATACGCACGTACTACAAACGGTAAACCTCGGATTAACCATTGTCGAGGAGCCTGGGGTCACTTGTCGGTAAACCTTGGATTATTGTTAAGGAGCCGGCAAGGGGATTGAGCTCGTTACTCTGCCCTTGCGTGCTATCGGATCGTAGACTGTTCCCCCAGGTATATTTGTTGCTGTTGGTGACCTTAGTGACCATTATCTTTAGGGTTCTACCCAAGGTGACGGTGGAGGGAAGATCCCACTGTACCTGGAGCAGACATCGGCTAGACTCACTTGGATTTTCTGGGGGGTTCACTTCACTCGAGAGGGTTAAAGTGGAGGAACTTGTGCCAGTCTATTCATTAAGCAGGTTGCCGGGGTAACTGTTCCACCCACCACTTTTGTACTGAATTCTGCGATGTTGGATTTCATCACCAACTAGTGTTTTCGGTCCGAAAGGTTACTGTTTGTGTATGGTTTGACGCCCTAGATTCTTTAGGCGTGTGATTCGAATTTTTTTGGTTCTTTAGAGACTTTAGGCGGTTTGCTTTGAGATTTTACTTTGTTTGCGTGTGCAGTAGTTAAAAGTTTTAGCTGTGGCTGAATTACCGAGACAGTCCCGTAGACTTCGGGGCCAGTCTCCTGAGATTGTAACCGTGGCCGATTTGTTGAGGAAGTCCCGTAGACTTTGGGGCCAACCTCCTGAAGATGTCCTGGGTCATTACGAAGGTTTGAAAGTCCTCGTAACTCCTAGTGGCAGTAAAGTAGGTTCACCTGAAGAAGGAGAGTCTTCGTTGGTAGTTCATCCTGATTACCAAACTCTAGAAACAGGTTATAATCCTGAAGCTATTGCAGTTTCCGAGCTTGCTGGTAGTTTTTCATCTACTAGTGATATAGGCGAAGAACCTGAGATATCTGAACCTGTTACTCCAACCTCGGGGTTAGTCTCTCCAACTTCTAGTGCTCTTGATTCACCTAGGGTAGAAAGAGTCATCACCGAAAATCTTCCTTCTGGTTTGATAGCTATTGAAGAACTTGCTCCAGAAGAAGAAATAAGCGTCCCTATCCCTGAAAATCAACCTACTATTGATCTAAGGGAGCGTAAATCCATTTTTTACAGTCCACCTAGAAGTACTACTTGGTATCTTTCTTTAACTAATTATTTGGACAACTCAAGGTTAAGTTTTTCTCCACCTCGTGCTCCTTATCCACCTGGAGGTCTTTATACTCCTGTAAATATGTCTGGTTAGTCGTCCATGTTTACTCAATCGCCTGAATCCTTTTTGTACGGCGGTCCTTCTATTCCCTCTAGATATCAGTCACTTTCTGGTACTTTTGCGGGAGCATCTCCTCAACCCATTGAACATGGGTTATTAAATGGAAACAATGGTAATAAACCGTTGAGCGTAGGAGACATTTACATGATGTCGGGTTCAATTCCCAGTTCTCAACCTCAAGGTGGCCAGTTACCGCCTGGGGGGCAGCCTAAATTAACGCCTGGGGGGCAACCTCAAGGTACAAAAATTGCGTCTGGGGGGCAACCTCAAGGACAATATGTACCCGTGGTGCAGTACATTCCTCAAGGTCAACCCCAGCCTCAATATGTACCCCAAGGTCAACCTCAGTATCAATTTATACCTCAAGGTCAACCTCAGTATCAGTACCTACCTCAAGGGTATCTACCCCAAGGTCAGTACTCGAGTCAAGGTTTCCAACCACCCCAAGGTCAATCTTATGTTCAAGGTACGGGAAATGTACCTTTCAATTATCAATCCTACCCTCAATCCGGTTATGGATCTCAATATCCTCAACCTGTTATGGGTCAATACCCTGGAATGAACATAGTGTGGGATCCATCGCAAATTCAAACAAGTGTTGCAGCCAAGTGTACAATTGTCATCTCAAACTGGACAACCCTTAGTTTTTGGTTCATCCCAGCAACCTGTCTAGTCTAATATTCAAACTTCTGTACCTTCGGTAGTTTCTCAGTCTGGACCTATTGCACCTAGTACTCCATCTCAAACGACTGCTGCAACTACCGCAACATCTGTTCAATCTACCCCACTTACTTCTGGAGTATCGATAGCTCCGGTTTCTACTGTCTCTGTAACTACTCCTCAGACATCTTTACCATCGTCTGGATCCACGATTCAAACTACGGTTCAGATGCCTGTAGGACAACCTGGTTTAAGTACGGTTGTCACTAGTCAACCACAATACACTTATCAACCGTACCAGGGACAGTACCAATACGGTCCTGCTGTTCAGCAGCCAGTTTACCAGTATCAACCGTATCCTGGGTACACTTATCAACAATCACAACAACCTCAGTACGGTCCGGTTAATCCTGGTTTTCCGGGAGGATACAATATCCCGAACGCGATTCCTATTCCAAGTTATCCTAGATATCCTCCTCCTGGGACTGGTCTCGTGACCCATAGTTTTAGGGATCCTAATCTGCAGTTACCATTTATCGCAACTTTGGATTTACCAGACTTGTCGCACCTAACGAATGATCCAATAAATTATCTTCCGTTTTGGCCGCCAATGCCAATTAAGTTGCCCAGTGACATTCCCAAGTTCGAAGGTAAGTCTGGAGAGGACCCGTCGAATCATGTGATGACTTACCACCTCTGGTGTGCCTCTAATTCCATCTCGGATGATTCGATCCGCTTACGTCTTTTCCAGCGTACTCTCATTGGTCTCGCAGCCAAGTGGTACATTGAGTTACCACGGGCCTCTTTTTATAATTTTAGTCAGTTAGCTACTTCATTTTTAACTCATTTTCAGTTGCCGGTCATATATCATAATGGCACGGAGTTACTAACTTCATTAAAACAATCGACGTCCACATATATTTCCGATCATATTCATGAATGGAGACGTCGAAGGCGGTTAGTGAAAGTTTTTATCCCGGACCAGATCTTAGCTGAATGGTTTGTTAAATCATTATTACCGAAGATTACTGAAGACGTAGCTAAGGCCAGAGTAGTTACTGAGGAGCAAGTGATTGCTCAAGCGCAGTACCTTGACTTAGTTTATACTCAGTCAGGTACGTTACACGAAAAGATCCCAGATCTTCCTAAGTCAAATCAAATCGCTGCTGCTCCTTCGAGGTCTCATGCCGCTGATGGTATGATTGGTACGGTGAACACTAAAAGCAAGAAGAAGTCTTCCAAGAACTCTTCTCCTATTATAACCTTACCAGACTCCCCGACAGGAGATTCTTCTGCTGAAGTTTCCGCTGATATTCACGCTGTAGAGTCATCTACGGCTAAATCAAAATCCGGTGGGAAAAAGAAAGGCACGAAGAAGAATAAAGCAGACAAAACTCCAAAGGAGAAAACTGAAAAGTTGGAAACCAATGACGAAAAGTGCAAACCTCGTTATCCTTGTCTTATTTGTGAAGAGGATCATTTTACAAAAGATTTCCCTCATCGGGCAGAGGTTGTGAAAATCATCAAAGGTTCCCCAACTCCTGCTGTTTTGAAAGATCCATTTCCAAAGCAGGAGAGTAAGATGATAGGTTCTTCCTCGAGTGCCAGTGAAGAACCCTTGTTGATGATGTCTCATGCAAGGATTGTGACTCGATCACAAGATTATGGTAGTAAAAGTCCTGTTGATGGCAAAGAAGCAGAATCTTCTCATTCTAATCCATCAACCTCAGCTCCCGGTTCCGATCCACTATAGATCGAGAAACTTAACCCGGACTTAGTAATCAAACCGCCCGCCAAGGGTATACTACGAAAGTCTGCTTTCAATCCACATGCGAGAGCGGCCCAGAATTATAACATTGTTGAGGACTTAGCTGTTTCACCCTCAGCAATGTCAGCTTTGGAAGTGCTGCAATCATGCCCAGCACAGCGCAAATTACTTTTGTCGGCTATCGGAGCTGTTGATGTTCCGGACCCGAACCTAATAATCTTTGATCTAGAAAATAGTACACCGCGTTTGCCTCATCAAATGACTTTCCAGATCCCAGTGATAGTCAAAAACAGGCCTATTCATCGGACTGTAATTGATGAGGGAGCTTCCACGTGTATTATGTCGATACAATGTTGGAGATCGCTTGGTTCTCCTTCACTAAATCAATCCCTGACAATTCTTAAGGCCTTTGATGGCCGTGGGTTCCATCCTTTTGGCATTCTTCAGGATTTGCCTATCGAGGTTGAAGGAAAAACCGTTAGTCTAGATGTGGAGGTGGTTGATGCCCCTCTAGACTACAACCTTCTCTTGGGTCGAAGTTGGTCTTACGCTATGACAACGGTCATTTCATCGGTCTTTCGAGTAATAAAGTTTCCACATAATGGCAAGATCGTAACAATAGACCAGCTGGCTTATTTTTCATCCGACCCATCCTCTTCAGAGAGTATTCAGCATGTCAGTAAAATGACTATCCCATACAAGGATGTTGGAGTAGGATTAGTTAAAGATGCCGGTTTACTGGGAACTTTTCCTTTTCCTCCAATCAATGCATTGTCTTCGTTTGCATCCATTCATATGATTACATCAGACACCATTGTTTATGACGATCCTTGGATCGTTCCTTCTGAATCTGAGATAGACTCATTTGGTGATGCTATGCCTTTGAGTCGATATGAAATTGCCTATGAAGCCGTGCAGTCTCTTACCGACCCGCATTCAACCAAAATCGACCAAATGAATGTGGTCCGTGAGGAGTCACTTTTCACATCAACCTCGGAGTTAATAGCGTTTCCCGAAGTTGTGTCATCTGACGAGCAACTTCATGAAGTCCTGTGTGTAGACGATTTACCATGGGAATATCTCCATCACAGATCTTCGTTTTTACCTGAGGATGATCATTTGAACATGATTTCTCATCAATCTTTACAGCTGAATATGTCAAAGAAGCTCAGAATCCAATGAAACATCCTGATTCAGAGCTGAATTTGGGAAATATCTCTCGAACTATTCCCATTGACATTTCAGTCAAGCCTGGAATTGTTGAGAACATTCATATAGGTGCCTCGTGTACAAATGACGAAACTCAGACATACAAGGCCCTATTTCAAGAATTCCGCGACGTGTTTGCCTGGTCCTATGAGGAAATGCTAGGAATTGATCCCGCGATTGTTGTCCATGAGATCAATACTTACCTGGACGCTAAACCTGTCCGGCAATGTTTGCGTCAGATTCACCCACGAAAAGCGGCTGCAATTAAAGCAGAAGTTGAAAAACTGTTGAAAGCAGGTTTCATTTATCCGATCCCGTTAACAGATTGGGTATCGAATATTGTTCCGGTTAACAAAAAACAAGGAACAATAAGAATATGCATCGACTATAGGGACATTAATCGAGCTTGTCCAAAGGACAACTACCCAACACCCTATATCGATCAAATAATTGACGATTGTGCCGGCAGTGAAATATATTTCCTTTATGGACAGTTTTTCCGGTTACAATCAAATCAATATTCTACCTGCCGATCAACCAAAAACGGCTTTCATTTGTCCATGGGGGACATTTGCTTACTGCAAATTACCTTTTGGGCTTAAGAATGCTGGAGCAACTTTTCAAAGGGTGATGTCTTATGCGTTTCATGACATCAAGCACATTGTGCAACCGTATCTCGATGATTTGCCTGCTCATTCATTACATCGAGCTGATCACCTTGTCCATTTACGAGCAATCTTCATGAGGTGTAGGCATTATTGTATTCGGTTGAACCCACACAAATGTGTCTTCTGTATAGAAGTGGGACGATTACTGGGATTTGTAGTTTCGAAAGCCGGCATTCGCGTCGATCCCTCGAAGGTAGAAGCTATCATCAAATTGCCTCCTCCTTCGAGTCTTCGCCAACTCCAAAGTTTGTAGGGGAAAGCAAACTTTTTACGACGATTCATTCCTAACTACGCCGAGGTTACAAAGGGTTTTACACG